>JAOTOL010001384.1:0-507500 GCA_034440575.1 Imbricaverruca yamaguchii
ATGCTATGCAACAGCAACATTTTGATTGACCTGCTAGTGGTCACACAACACCAGTATCCACCATGATAATTGTATGCACTTCAAAACTCCTTTTAGGGTAAGAGAGAAACATGACAAAGTATTTCCAGATACTTTTATTCTTATTCAGATAAGGCATTTCAAGGAAGACAATTTGTTGATGATACATACTTAGTGAAGTGACTAAGATGATGTTCAGTTTAGATACAAAATAAATCCATTCCATGTTTTTTTACCATCAAGCAAAGGAGATAAGGCTGCAGCTTGGATGATTCTATTTTAATTTGCACATTTTTAGAAATGTTTGTGCATTGTTTGAGGATAATTCATTTCAATTCTTCTCCAAACTTGAAATGTTACACTAGGATAGTTTTAAGATGGTAAATTTGTGCTTAAGGTGTTTTATAATTTTTGGGGAATTTCTTTATCCAATGCAATGTTTCTGGATGTGATCAACGTGATGTGACTACCTATTTTATGTGCAAATGCTCACTTTTCAGTTTGCATGTAAAATAACACGAACAAGGGGACTTTGAATTAGGTAGCATAGCTGTATGCCCATTGCATTATATTTTGCCCCAAAAACCCAATAAACAAACAAGAATTAGGCAACCCAACTAAAAAAAAGTAATTTTAGAAAATAATATGGATTAATCTAACCCAACTCCCATGCAGGCAAGAAACAGATTGAAAAAAAGTGGAATCGAAGCACCCCCTAAGCCCAAATAACTAACTTAAAAAAAATGGAACATGCTAAGCCTTTTTCACTATGTTCCGAACCAAAAACAAAGTAACATAACCTATCCAAACCTGCTGTTGGGAAAGAAGCTGATTAAATCAAACAAATGTCTATATTTTTAACAAAAACTGACCAAGCCTTACCTAACCAACACTACAACACCCACCCTTTAAGTCTGCTTCATGCAGGGAAATATGTAGAAGACTTGTCTTGTTAATACAATGTAGCACAATACTTCCTATAAAATACCATCATACCTTTTCTTTGAAACGATTTCACCTTCAACCCCTTTTGATATCATCTCCCATATGAACTGAAAAGTATGCATTAGAACCAGAATTGAGGGGTCACATCATCTTAGTCAGTTCAAGAAGTATGCTCTTACAAATTGTTTTCTTGAAATTCCTTGGGAGCCCCAGGAGACATTTTAGAACACTGACATAAATATGCCTTGACAATGCATATCCAACATCAATGCAAATTGTTTTCTTGAAATTCCTTATCTGAATTAAAAAATACAAGTGTCTCAATTAGTTTGTCTGTCCAGGAACTTGTGCAAATTTCAGTGTATTGAAGCATCAGTCAACAGGTGCAAATATTTGGGTGCTGATGCACATCATCAAGGCATGTGTCATGCTTTTCATCTAGACAGACACCCAGGCCTCAGGAGACATTTTGGAACACTGACATAAATAGACCTTGACAATGCATACCAATGTCAATGCATATTTGTAAGCTGATGCAGGCAATGCATTAGGAGGCAGATCTACCAATTGTATTATGGCAGGGGGCACTTTTTGAGGAGAGGATTCATGTATCCAGAGGTAGCATCTTTTTAACCTTACATAAATTATCTCAGCAGAGGAACACTGATTGGGGATGGGTACACTCAAGCATCTGAGGGGCAGCCCTTCTCACTCAAAGAGAGGTTGTATGTGTGGTGTGGCTGTGGCACACCTTGCCTAATGATCCACCACTATAATGCGTATTTGCACCAAAGAGCACCAATGCTCATTAATGGCTGATGCCTGGTGTGCACCAATGTTCTGTTCTGTTCTGGTCATCCTTCACTTCCAGAAGTTACTTCCTCGTTTCTTTCTGCCAAATTCACCTGAATGCCTTGCCAATCTGACCTGTTTTGAAAAACAAGTGCACAGCAGTAATTGTTGTTCAACACATTTGTGTGTAAAATAATATATAAAGCATATCTAGGGTCTACAATTGTTTGAAATTTCGGTAAACCACAGCCGTTAGCTAATGGTCTTCTTCTGGATATAAAGAAGGGATTATCAAAACTTAGAACCCTTGAATTCCTTCGTATGTTCAGTAACATGTTTGCTTGATTTTGTTTTTGTTTGTCAATGTATGTTCGGGTATGCATGATGCTTCTGATGGTGTTGTGTATATTCATTATTGATGTTGTTTCACCTTCTCAGGGTATCCCTGCAAGAGCTGAAAGAGTTGAGCTGCACTGACACCACCCAGAAGTGGGGGCGTTCTGCAACTGCCGGCGTATGTCCACCGGTACCAGTAGAAGAGCTCTGCCATGTGGGTACTGTTAAGTATCAGGAACGAAGTGGTCCATCAAACCCTGGGCTGTACACAGATGGTCTGCTGTCCGTTGCTCCAAAGTCTGCTCTAGCCTTGCATCGCAAGCGCCGCTTAGTAGATAATAGCGATAACAAGAGCCCACCTGAGAAGAGCTGCAAATCACTGGCCAAATTAGTCACTTCCAGGGCACCTATCCCTTCCTCAAGACAGACGCCAATGATGGAAAAGGAGGAAGCTTTTTTCAATCGGTTTGTGCATGTGACATGTGATGGTGCTGCCAAGATCTGTTCGGCCACCTTGTCACAGACAGGCAATGTGTGGGAAAAATGAGAGAAGGGTGCGGATGACAGCCAGCTGTGCCTATCAGTGGCTTACGTACAAGGGTCCAAATTGGGGAGGAAAAGGTGACTAGGTTCTTCAAGAACCGTGAAGTCTTCCAGGGCAACTCGGCAACGGCCCACGGCCAGCATTACGAACCACGTGCAATCGAGCTATATGCTGAGTGTTCTGGTAGCCAGGTCGAGCGACTGGGCCTTGTAGTGCCACCTAGTGCTCCGTGGCTAGGCTGTTCACCAGACGGCGTTGTTGTAGAAAATGGGGATATCAAGAAGCTCCTTGAGGTAAAGTGCCCCTTCGCAGGCAAGGATATGAAGCTGGAGACCGTCGTCGCCACAAACCAACTGAAGTACTTGGACTGCTCAATGAAGGAAGATATACGTCTGAAGAAGAAGCACACCTATTATGGGCAGGTACAGCTGAGTTTGGCGATACTGGACCTTCCGAGCTGCGATCTCCTCGTGTATAGTGCAAAAGGAGACGAGATCATCATCATCAGTGTGAAACGAGACGAGGCATTCATCTCGTCAATGCTCAAGAAGCTTGAACTGGTCTATTTCCAGCATGTGCTACCATACTTGGCAAAGACCTTCGGATAAATAGGCCATCACGGTTGGCCGTCTGTGACTTGGCTCGCGGACCATCAGTGGTGCAGGGCGTCCACCATCTTGTGCAGCGTGCCGGCCGTCAGGGTGCCACGCGCCTGCTGTCTGCAGTGCCGCTCGCCGGCCGTCAGTGGTGCTGCGCTCCAGTCGTTGCTGGTGCAGCCTCAGCTGTGGTGCCGCTCGCCGGCCGTCAGTGGTGCTGCGCTCCAGTCGTTGCTGGTGCAGCCTCAGCTGTGGTGCCGCTCGCCGGCCGTCAGTGGTGCTGCGCTCCAGTCGTTGCTGGTGCAGCCTCAGCTGTGGTGCCGCTCGCCGGCCGCCAGTGGTGTTGCGCTCCGGCCGGTGCTGGTGCAGCCTCCGTCTGCAGTGCCGCTCGCCGGCCGTCAGTGGTGCTGCGCTCCAGTCGTTCCTGGTGCAGCCTCAGCTGCGGTGCCGCTCGCCGGCCGTCAGTGGTGCTGCGCTCCAGTCGTCGGGCAGTAGTTTCACCACGTCGAAGTACCTCGCGCGCGTTTCGGATTGACGGCCGTAACATGACCTCACTGTGGTGTACGTGATACAGAAAACACAAATACGATATATTAGATCAAGTCAGTGTCCGTGAATTTCCTACAAACCGCCGAAACCACCCACATGGTGGCAGGCTGGTCAAACTCAATCACACACACACACACACGCAAACAAACACATAGCCTATGTACGAAGCGCATACTCATACCACTTCCTAACCTCGACCATCCTAGGCGTCGATCGCGAACTTGTCTTCCGCAAGAATTTGAGAGCACAGGTTGGTAAGCCCACAGATGACATTGAGCAATGATGACACATATGGCACCATCCTCCACGGCAGTTTCGCATTCAAAATACTGAATTGCCTCAAACGTCCGATTACCCTTTCAACGTGTACTCGAGCTCGAGCAAGATCTGCAGTGTGCAACGCATCAGACTTAGGCAGCTGTTTCTGCTTGCGGAGGTACGGGGGGCCGATGGAGGGCGATGCCGCGTTGAAAAAGTGCATCATCTATGAGAAAGCCTTTATCGGCCATCACGGCATCTACAAATGGTTCCAGCTTCTCGCACAGTCCGCTATGCTCAAATATAAATTTGTCGGACACTCGTCCACCATACACACGACTCACAAATGTCACAGTACCCGCGGGCGATACACCAACCATAAACTTCACAGTGTGTATGCCTTTATAGTGGGAGTAAGTAGCCAGCCTACAAGAGAGACATTTTGTACGCACGACAGGTACCTCAGTGCAGTCAACTACCACTCTGGTGTTTTTGTATTTCCCAAAGCAACGTGGCATATTTGCCATTACCTCGGCTTTGTCTGGCCACAAGATTGCGTCACTTAGCACTGCACTTAGAGTTGGCAAAGTCTGATAGAAGATATTACTACATGCAGTTCCGGATTTACGACAGAGTATTGCCAAAAAGCTGAAAGAAAGATTGAGCTTAAGCTTCATACATACAAGAATGATGCCTGTGGACATGTCTATATCCTTCCCTACTTGTTTCTTGCAGCAGGTGTCAAGTGCATTAAGCAAAGCAAAACTGTTAATTCCAGTTGCTACTCGCAGCTTTTCTTCTGTATCCAGCATGTTCATGATCGTATGGTTGTGCTGGTTGATGACGTCTGGTGATGATATTCCGTGCTGTTTTAGAACGGAGTGCACGGCGTCCATGCTGGGCAGCTGAGGTACATTTTCAGTGTCCACCAGAGTTTCATCAGGCACCTCCGCCGACTCTTGGTAGGCAACTAAAGGAGTTACAATTTCGATGTTATGCAAGTATGAGAAATTATGTACATACACAGATGTTGCACATGACAATGGAGGCTGGGGCTTCGTCAATTTATGAACGTGACCAAAACCAGTTGAACCAATTGTTCCCATGCAGTTCCACGCCAAGTGTGCAGAAGATTGCATGGCCACGCACCTGTACACCTGCTAAAATATTACAAACAGCATAGTATTGAATGCTGTGATATCAATAGCAAGACTAATGTATGCCAAGAAAAGGCACAGCCAATTATCTGAACTATGCGATGGGAAAATTAACAGCATAATTCTGATCAAGGCACTGACCTGACTCCTGGAGGATGATCTCAGGGTCAAAGATGCTGTGGACGTGCTCCCCCCATGCAGGAAGAGGAGCTCTCAGTTCCTCATGCTGTTCCTGTACATTTTCATCTCTGAGTTGTTTTCTCAACCGGCGGAAATCAAGCTGAGCATTCTGCTTTGCAGAAGTAGCTCTAGAACAGCTCAAAACAGGCAGATTTTGAGAAGGCAAGGTGTTCCTCTTCAAGTAAGGTTTCTTCGATGGGTACGCTGCAATTAGCAACAGAAGTTAGCATAAGAGCATGGAGAGCCACATCTTTCATCCGATCAGTAAGTGGTCTGAGACCTGAAAAGGGTAAATGGGCACTGAATGACGAAACCTGGTCGATGCACCCTAAAACTCAAATAACCAACCAACCAATCAATTCGATTAGTGCCTACCTATATTTCATAGCAATTGCGAAAAATAACAGCAAAGCATGCCATATTAGCTTGCAGAAAAATGGGAATTAAATATTTATAGAGTAATCATTCTATTTTTCACTGGCACATGTTCATGGATACATCAACCACTGCGATTGCCGACATTGGTGCAGCATTAATGTGGGACAAGTATAACAATTACAACATGAGTATGCATGCTACATTACCCAACATTAGGTATACAATAGTGGTGAATCCCTGATTATGCAACACCAATAGCAGAATTACTCTGGAAAGAAGACCAAGAAAGCGAAGAATCATGAGACCAAAATGTAGCAGTTTTTATCTAAGCTAATGTACTGTCAAGCAAATGAACCTTCAGAGTGAATATTAAGAGGTAAGAAAATAGATTTAGAATGATATGTTACTTGGAAAGTGTTTGGTTGAGCGATGTCCATAAGATGCCACTGGTAAGATATTGTATGCAAAAGATATCAAAAGGGTAATAATAAGAGATAGACAAAAAAGAATTCATTTGATGCAGAAGAATATGGTCAGTTGCATAATAGGCTTCACCACGAGTCCAAAACTGGCACAAAACTTTATATAAATACCAAATAAATTTGAACGCATCCCTTATGTGCACATGATTTAAATACCGACAATTCTTCAAGGTTGCTTAATTTTACCTTTTGCATTACATGCTAATTGTACATGTAGATATGCAGTTTATTATTATGTGTATGAAAGCAATATGGTTGAATTACATGCTGGTAACACCAATAGTTTTATGAAGCCTTCATCCATATATACATACCAGCAAGTATATAATCATCCTTCTTGAAGTGCTTGCTGCATACCTTCATGTGCCTTGATGCTTTCTTGCCCATTTTTAAAATGTTGTGCCACTTTTTTGAAAGTAACTTATCTCTCGGGAAGCGATGGAAGCTGACTTCAGGTTCCCTCCTGTGCAATGATTTGCATTGTGGAACACAACAATATGTATTGGACTTGCTCACCTTATCCACTTGATTCATCATGTTCACAGCTTTGCAAGAGCCCTCACACTCAAATTTCAAGGACCCGAAATAGTATGAGTTACAAGGACCCGAAATAGTATGTTTCTGATAGCACGCCAGATTTGTCACACTTTTATCCCAACAAACTGTAGTTCAACGTTTCTGCCGGCAGGCGGCAACCCTTTCGCCTTGAACGGTCAATACAATACAACTACAACCAAAACGCACGTACATTGAACACAGGGTGTGACAGACATAAAACCAAGCATAAAACAACCTACGAGGAAGCTATGTAAACAGCTGCGCTATTTATGACCCAACTGCGCCATCTAAGAATTTGAGAAAATGTGTGCCCATAAAACGCTGCATTCGTGATGGTCGCCCCCTAATTCGCAGCCTAACTGAGGATGATAAAATAACAGCTCAACACGATTCCAAAAGCACAGACATGATATTATTGGATTTAGAAAGTGAGTTTAATTGAAAATATTTTAATTTTAAAATGCATGAAGCCATTAAAACGGCTAAAAAGTGGTACCTCAGATGACGTCATTTGTACCATTCGAGCTGACACGCAGGAAGGCATGGGGATGACAGAGGCCTGAACAGGTCCAGCCCATGTGACGTTTCTGGTTGCCAAACGATATTAGAGGGCCCCGCTTTGGAGTACCTGTTGTCTCTAGTTATCTTAGCGCTAACCGACACCCTGGGACAATTCTGAAAGTGCACCATTACCTGGAGGTTGGAGTTGGTGCTTACATCGCTTGCATCTGCTTTGTGTGGGGGCACGTAGGTGTGTGACCATGTAGGTACCTATTTGCTTACGTACCCAAGTCTATATTAGTTAGTTGGAAAATGTAGCAATTTAGGTCTTCAACTGGATTAATCCTTGATCTTACTCTAAGGTAACCACGAGAAAAGTTTTACACATTTTACCTGCAAGAGGCATGCAAGAGGTTAGGTTTGGTTAAGTTAGGTTGGGCTTTTGTTGTAAGTTAACGAAGAAATGAAATAAAGGGTGTCCAAAAGTAATATGGGCTATGTTAGGTCTTGTTGGATCTTCATTGGAAAATTTGGTGGGATTGCAATTAAAGACAACTATGATATAAGTTTTGCACACATTGCATTATTCAAGATCAAAGAAGTCAAACATTACCTACCTTAAACTGCAAATTGCCTTTAATTTTTTTGGGAGAAAAGTTTGGAAATTGAAATTTTCCATCTAAAATAAGATCTTGATCTCCTTTCTTGCATGAATGGGTAGATTAGGTTAGGCTATGTTATGCTATGTTATGCTATTCATTTTTATTATTTTGGTGGTGGTCATTGGTTTAAAAAAAAAAAAAACTTTATTTTTGGGGGGCCAAAACAATTATACCACTGGTCGATTTCGTTGTCCTTTACTCATTCCAAATACATTTTGTTTTTTCATATATCCCACAAAATGAACCCCCCAGGGTAAAAAACAATGTGAGTCATGAAAATCTAGCCCCCTTGGTGACGTCACTTTTGGGGGATTTTTTTTTTGGTGGGCGGACCTGGACCCTACTCGTTGAGCGCTTTTCAATGACACCTCTTTCATTTTCATGAGATGTTTAGTTTGGATTTTAGAGGGGGGTCTTCAAGCACCCCCCAAGACGGGGTGGGAGGATCTGACCTGAATGACATCGCTGTTGTCCGTACCTGAGCAGTAAGTGCCTCTACTACCTTACACAACATTTTGACAGTCTGGTGCAGCTGCCCAAATGCTCCAGGATTACTCCATTCCCTCCTGAGGAACTGGAAGCTCGGCAGTCAGTGCATATAAATGCAATGCCATCACCTCCATGTTCAACAATTGCCTGGACCACTGCCTCAGCTAAACCAAGGCACATTGTTGAAGGGTGAAACCAGCAGCTATACCTGTCACATCCTATGGCATCCAGAGCAACTGTGACATCACAGGTAGAGCACTTTGTGCCAGCTGAGTCACTAACACCTGTCACCACATTAGCATAGGTTGTCCCTGCATTAGTAGTAGGGTCAGCACTACTACTCTGTGATGACTGAGCTGCAACACGGGCACCACCTCCTCGTCCACGTCCCCTCTGTCCTCTGGACATGTTTACTCAGGCAATTTGGGTTTACCAACCAGGCTACAAGTGGTGCAGGTGTCCCATTCACTCCAGTACAGTCTTCCTTGGTAATGTCGGCTTGCACCAGCAGCAACTTGCCCTTGATCAGTCTTAGCTTGTCCTTGTTGAACTCCTCTGCCCGGCTCCTTTGCGACTTTTCAGTGCAGCAGGCCTCTTCTTACTTTCTTGATGGCTACTCTTCTTTCAAATATCTATCTGCACTGCTGTTCATTATTTTTGTAAATAACATTGAAAGTGGCCTAAGCAGTATAGAAATTTGTGGATGATTTGAAGGTCTTTAGGGCAATAACAGGTCAAAATGAGCATATATAGCTGCAGAAAGACAGAAAGTCTTTAAGTGCTATCAGTGACTCAACAGGAGAAGGATTTAGGTGTTATTCTAAACACAAAATTGGGGGCATCAGAACACCAGGGAAGCCAGGAAGAAGGCACTGAGAATGCTTGGTGCAATAAATAGGAATGTATCATACAGAAGTGAGGAAGTCGTCAGGAAGCTTTACTGTGCATATGTCAGGCCACATTTGGAATACTGCATCCAAGCTTGGTCTCCTAGCCATGAAAAAGATTGTTGGATTTTAGAGAGAGTACAAAAGAGGGCTACAAAAATGGTTAATGGTATAAGCAACCTGGCATATGAGGAAATATTGAAGAAATTGAATATGTTTTCACTTAGATATAGAAGACTGAGAGGAGATCTCATCGAGGTCTTTAAATTTGTCCATGGTCTGGAGAGGAATATCCTGGGGAAATGTTTAAATTGAACAGAAATGATGCAATTAGAGGTCATAAATTCAAAATTAAAGTTAACCACAGCAGAACAAGGTTAAGGCAGACTTTCTTCACCAACAGGGTAGTAGAACACTGGAACTAGCTGCCAGAAAACATTGTCGGTAGCAGCACATTGAACATCTTTAAAAACAGCATCGACAATCATAAGAATGGAGGTCTTGCTTTTCAGTATTACTGGGAGGGCTGATTGACAGATTTGGTGGGCAACTGGTTCAGTGTACAGAGTGCAGCCAAGAAGGGCCCTTGTGGCTCATAGTTGCACTAATCTTTTATGTCTTTATGTCTTTATCTCCATATATCTCCATTTGGCATGCTCATGCCAATCATATATCTCCAGTTGGCATGCTCTACATCACATATTCCAGCAGATGCCACCTGGGCAAATTGGCTTTGTTGGTTAAGGCATTCAATTTCTGTGCAACTGTAGGGTGCATCTGGCAGAACAATTTGATATTGGATTTCAAGGTAAATTATATTCTTTGGATTTAAAAAATGTATTTAACATCATAAAAGTGATGCAACCACTTGTTTTCTCTACATATTATTACTTTTCATTTGGGAAAGAAATGCACAATCATAGTCTGCACTCTACAAATATAGCTCAGTTGGTAGGGTGTCAGGCTTTTGATTGCATTATTTTTGGTTCAAATATCACAACCAACAGCATTTGCATAGTCCACCTATGAAAAATCAGCATGAGGTTGGTGACACTATGCAACCTAGCAGTTGAATGCAGTAAAAGAACCCAAGTTCTTCAGCAAATTTGCATTTCCAGGTGTTTGATAAATTCTTGGAATGTTTATTTCCAATGCAATATTCATAAAAACGATGGAGATGATGGGATCACAGACTTCATGTGCAAATGCTTAGTTTTCAGTTGGTAGCAAAATAGTACCACACATGTTTCTTGAGTTGTGTAGCTGTCATACCAGGAAAGTAAGATTTGGAAACATCAAAATGCAACATAACTTAACCTACCATAGCTTAACCTCCCTGCTGCAAATACTTACCATTAAGTTGGTGACCAATTGTTACATCATCCGATGTCATGTAGCATCAACTGCTATTTTCTGTGTGGGCTTGCAAAGTTCACACTGGAAACATTTTGCATTCCTTGATAAGATGGTTCTCGGTTGAGTCGTTAATATTTTTGCCACTTGAATCATCAGATGTGATACAAATTACAGACAATTGGTGGAACCCATTGATCTCTATACATAACAAGACAGACAACTCAACTTTTCAAAACATTCCCAGTGGCAGTGCACATCGACAAAACTATATATATATATATATGTATATATATGGTTTTTATGAGAACATATCCCAAATTTTTTCATTTTGCAACATTTCATTCCAGTGCCAAAATGCATGGGAGTGGGCAGCACACTTGATCTTTTGCCCACATACCACTGCTACAGCCAGAACCAGACAGAATAGGAT
Organism: Imbricaverruca yamaguchii; assembly: GCA_034440575.1. Lineage (NCBI taxonomy): Eukaryota > Metazoa > Arthropoda > Thecostraca > Neoverrucidae > Imbricaverruca > Imbricaverruca yamaguchii. The sequence goes on from JAOTOL010001384.1 coordinate 11,119, forward strand.
GTTGAGCAGGTGGCAAGATGGCTGTCAAGTTATATATAGAGGTCAGTGGTGGAACCTGTTAGACTGTGGCTTGTACAGATTGGACTTGGAGACTTGAATATAAAGTTTGCATCTCCCTGCCATGGCATTCCTCTAGGGAAGGCATTATACAAGGTACTGCCACACATACCCTCATATATGTACTGACATGGGTGTGCCAGTCAAATACTCTTGGGGATTATTGTACTGTAGGGTATTCATGAGACAGGTCTTGCTCAGACTGCCCTGATGAAGCAAACAAAGGAATTAGGCTTGTCTTGGTTTGGTTGGGTTTTTGTTCATTTTGGAAACACCTCAACTTAAAAATACTTCTGAAGAAACAGGTTTGGATTTTTAGTTTACAAAAAAAATGGTTGAATTTGTCCATTTGTATGTATTTATTTTCTTACTTGGGAGTTTATGCTGAGCTAGATTAGATTATGGTGCTTTCTGTGTCTGAACATTATTGATTAATGCTATTGCTCAACTTAGACCAATTTTTGGTGTTATTTTGCCTGCCAACTGAAAAGTAAGCATTTGCACAGGATGTGAGTGGTCACATCATCTTAGTCATGTTCATAAACATTGGATTGGAAGAATACATTCCAACAATACCTAAAACATCTTAAAGAACAAATTTACCAGCTGGTACATGTGGCACTGGCAAAAATATGGAAGAAAGTCATAAAGTCACAAAGTGATCAGATTTCATAAGAACCACAAGGGCCCAACCAGGTTAAGTCTGTGAAGGGAACATACCATAACCCTGGTAAAAAAAACACATTCATCACCTCAACCAACACCACATCAATCATTCCAAAGAATCCAACAACATCCCACATACTCATCCATCTACCTTACCTGTCCAGCCCTATTAACTTGATCTCATGTAACACATGTGGCTTCAGTGTCCTACCAATAATTTTCATATTCCATCCATGCTTGCTTAAAATGGTTTGTACAGTGCACAACTAATTAGCATAAATGTTGTAGCATAAATACTGTAGTGAAGCGGTCGACTGCTGTGCACGAGTGTCGCTGTCTATTGGTCGACGTAGGGTACTTGAGATTCGCCCTTTGATGTAAGATGACAGTTTCTATAATCATCCTTAACCATGTCAGTTAAAGCTCATTTCCCTGTTTATCTCTAATGATCTGTGTCCAATAGCCATCTGACATAAGAGCTGCCTGCCTCAATTAACTGACTGATGCATATGTTTTCCCGAATGCCTGTGCCTTTATATATATTCGTACTTCAATGTGTTAACGTTATGCAACTGCTCTTCAGATCTTTATTTATACACATAAAATGTGGCTAAATAAATATCCCATCTCAAGTCTTTAGGATCATCTCTCCCTGGTGGCCAGCTATATAACCTTTGCAGTCGATGCACCCCTAAGCTATACTACTAACTCTCCCTGGAGGCCGACCGCACACAGGAGGAGGTGCGATTAGATTGTACACTGCACAGGTGCCAATTGGCAACATGACCTCCCTGGCTTCAGACTAGCCAGCATTACCTTTCATCGGCTACCTGACACTGTAACCGGCCCTGATATTGCGCAACGCATGCTCCCGCCGGCCGCCCGCCGGCGACCGAGCGGTTGTTCGCGGGACTCCGTGGGAGACGGGTGCGCTGAGTGGTGTCTGAACAGTGGAATACAAGTGAGGTGTACAGCTGACGCGGTAACCTTTCATCCACTACCTGACACTACCACATTGGGGACGAGTAGTCTAGGGCTAAGTTGCTCGTCTCACAATCGAAAGTTGGGTTCGAGTCTCACCTGTCGCTACTCTTCGCCTGCGACCAAACGGCGTGAGAGCTTGGCGACGCTGCATGACTCGACGGTCGATTTGTTGTAAAACCAATAACCAACCGACACTACCACATTACCTGACTGCTGCCATGGCACAGCTCCTCCATTACCATGGTACATTTTACACCTGGTGACTTTCCCAGGTCCATATCCTACGCACGCACCTAGGCGCTACATCCATCTATCACTACCTAGAACTTGAAAAACAAGATTTTGCAGCCTAAAAATGTTGTCCACCGTATTTTTAAATGCTGCCAGTGAGGACTACAGCATCAGCAGGCAGACTATTCCACTGATCAACAATCCTTTGACTGAAGACCTGTTGTTGATTGACTGTCCTACATCCTGATTTGTCTGACCTGAATTTATGACCCCTGTGTTCTAGTCTACATAGAAGGACATCATTCAGATTGACCTGGGGGTTCTATACCCTTTATTGTCTCCCTCTCTAACAGGGTGGGAATTTTGGGCCTCTCCTGGAGTATGGAGACCTAAGGACATTTTATTCTCCAGGATTGTGACTGCAAATGTTGAACTTTTTTATTCTCCGAATGAAACGTGCCAATTTATGGATGACATTTTGCTTCCAGGATCTCAGTACAGCTCCAACAATGCAGTTGCAGTTTCCAGTCCATCATACAAATTAGAAGCCTGGACAACAGAACAGAAGAGTATGGCATTGCAGGTCATAAGGCATGAAATGCAGGTTGCAGTCAATTGCCCAGGAATCATATCATGTTATATCAGAATACCTACAAGTTTGTGGTGGTTGTTTCGATTGCATTGTGCATGTGTCAAACAAACTATGTCCTGGCTCAGTATAAGCCCCAATCAAGGCCGAACTCGCGGGGGTTACTCAGGTAATCGTTGGTGTGCACGATGCCTCCAAATCCGAACGAAACAAAAGCATCGACATAGCATAGAAACAATAGAGAACAAAATAATGTAAATTTCGGAACTAGTTATTACCTCAGCCAATTACTCTCCAGGATATTTTCCACTGGCAGGACGGCGGCCCAGCACAATCACTCTGTAACCACAGATGAATCGTCATTCGGCTTGCGCCAATCTCGTCTCTTCTAAATAACAAAGATATGAGGGATTAGGTTTCCGTATGTCTTCAGAATTCTGTCGAAATGACGCTTCAGAAGGAAATATTGGAATATACCACGATTCTTCTTCATAATTCCGGGAAATACTGGCGTTACACCAAAATCTCCATTACGAAACCTCTCGTCTTGCTGCCATATCTTGCGACCATAGTGGAACTCGAAATATGCACAACGACGTCATATACTCGCATATCGACCCGAGGTCCTGTTCTCCGCCGCATTCCAATCGGAGACTACCGGAGAACGTAATTCTGGACATCTCAGACAGTTTTAAGTAATTCTGTTAATTTCATGAAATAGAGCATTCAATTTCGAATTGAAATGCATAAAATAGCCGCTAGCGAACTTCATTGATGGCAGAAGACCTCTTTTGGGAGCCATGTAAATGCTTTAAAAATGCAAAAGACCTTGGGTTACTTTGGTATGATTCCACCTCAATTCGCAAACTACAGTAACCCATCAGGAAAAGATCTGAATAGTAGTTTTATCTTCGCAACGCAGTAACTGTGCATGTACGGGTTATTACGTTCTCCGGGCCATTTATGGTCCAATTAGACGTCATTTAAAATAGTTACGAAAATCTATCATTTCATCATTTGACCACCCTTGGATACGTCGCCGTTAGACGGACAATATCCGTACTAGAGTGGAGAATTAACAAATTATTGGGACGGTCTCGCCCGATTCATGTTTTATCTAGGATAAAGACAACGTAATTTCATGATTAGGAACATATATCTTCAGTGTATTGATCCTATATAACTGAGAAAAAGGTAACACCGTATTGACGTATGAATTCCTATTAAAGGCGACGGAATTGAGGTCGCGCGGTCTTGAAATTGTGTAAATATTGCAGTCATGTTTCACGCACCCCTTTGACCGCGCGTTTCGCCTCGCTGCTTTGTCCCTTCCTTTGCAGATCTTTGTCTCATTGGTTGGGTATACTCGGGTTGAGACAAAGTTTTGGAGCTTTCCGAAAAACCTAGTAAGTGCGGTGATTGTGGGCGTATTGAAGTGACTTGGTCCGTAGGGGTGTGTATGCTTGTAAGTGCGGCCTGTACGTTTTCGATCATCTTTTTGGGGCTTCGACACCGTAGCTTTCTTTTTTTAGGGGGAGGGGGTGGGGTCTGAGGCTTTTTTTATTCTCCGACTCCATGGGCGGAATATCTTTTTTCTTGGAGGGCTCCGATACATTTTTTATTCTCCACTCCGGTCCGAACATTTTCCCCGCTGCTCTCTAATCTCCCTCCTTTTAACCCTGTCTAATCTCCAAACTAAGCATTGTACTGTCACACTATATAGAAAGTGGCATCATCAGAAAGCACTAGATCAGTAGAGTCCGAAGTCGCCACCTCCCCCCCCCGACCCCAAGTGATGTCACTAGGTCTATGGGATCATGATTGGCATTATATTTATGAAATCACCACTTGAATGTGAGGGTATTTTACAAATTTTGAGCTTTCAATTTTCTTGACCTTTTCTAGTCCATAGAGGAGTCAAAAAAAGTTTTAAGTCGATTTGTCCTCATAAAAAGTGCTTTCTTTAGCCACAATATTCAATTTAACCCTTCATGGGCAAATAGGCAAAACTAGTTAGTCATCAAAAATTATAAATAAAAAATCCTTCGGTGCGTTTCCTTGAATCCATAAATATAAGCAAACTCTGTAAGATTCGCTGCAGTATCTTTATCCGTTAAAGCGTAATGACTGGTTGAACGTTTTTGGAGGTGATCTCACTTCACGTTGACCAACTTGTTGATCGTAGACGATCTGACCACAAAATTTCAACACAACGTGCCAAATTTATGTGCGTTAGGTAAGTCAGATTTCGGTGCACTGCCGTGCGCCGTTTTTCACTACCCGCGGTATGCCTTAGGTTGGCGGAGGAGGTGTAAAATGTCTTCCCACCTGAGACTGGACGGGTTAAGTGGGTGAGCACGTTGGAGGGAGAGAGAGGGGGTGTCGCAGTGTTCTGACGGCACGCCTGCCCCCGCAGCGGGTGTGACCGGTCATGCTGCCGTACTGTCCACCCAACACTACCGCCTGGAACTCGTGGCACGACCATGGCATCTCCGAGTGCTTCCTGGATACGGTTTGCTCGGCGTCGGCGGCTAGCCTGCTCGCCTTCGGTGGCGCCATCGAGATCATCTTCTACCGACGCTACTCCACCCGGCTGGAGCACTACAGCCAGCCGCAGTCGCGCCTCTACCGACTTCAGGTGAGCACTCTACCAGCGGTTCTTAGCTCGACGAAGCACAACAGGTGGCCGCAGTCATGCCCATACCAGCTTCAGGTGAACGGTCTTCCGGCAGTACTCAGCTCAACTGAAAAGGTGCTGCTGGCTGTAATCACGCCTCTACCGGTCGTTTCATCTGGCCGACTCAACGAACCGTGTTCCCTGACCAAGTCCGATTTACTCAGATACAGACTTGTATTGCGGTAATCCACAATTAACTCATGGCTATTACAACCTCACGTTAATATGATGGAGCAGCAGGGCAGAAGAGATCAAAATCACAGAACAGTCACATCGTTGGTCATGCATGTCAGTAGGTAACCAGGCAGTGGCGTGCTGTAGTAAAATCACCTCTTACCCATCGCTGTGCTGGACCGGGGGACATACATGGTCTTGTATGTAATGCTGGTCCTGATGGATGGCTCAGTCGCAAGTCTCCGCCACGATGGTGAGACCACAAAGCAGTGATTCCGGTTCATCATGACTGCGCGCCTTGTGCGTGAGGCACAGGGTGTGGTACCTGGCTAGGTTCTTCGCACTGGGCCACCCCAGTCTCCTGAGCAGATCTGATAAATGGTTAAACTTTTTGCAGCCGAAAATTACTTTTACTGAGTAGTTCATAAAAAAAATCCTTTTAGTTCCGTTACCGTAGGCAGAAATACAGTAGCGGACCTGCGAGAAGATCAGGCCAATAATCAACGCGGAGATTACAGTATGTGGGCGGTTCCCACTCATATGCGATAGACCACCCAGAACCCCAAAACAATGCCCAGCCACTTCTGAGACGTCTCAGTCCCAGCTGAACGAGCGATCGGAAATATGTCCGAGATGTTTGCATCCCGAAATGAATGGTGATAGATCGTGGTCGCGAAATTTTACCACCATACGCGGGAAGATATGCATATTTTGTGGGCTGCTCAAGAGCATCAGCTGAGTCTTGGCAGCGTTAATTTTCAGTCAATTTGCTCGAAAACAGATGTTGCGGGAGGCCAAAGGGAGGCGAGTAGCCCAGAGGTAAGTTGCTCGTCTCACAATTGAAAGGTTGCGGGTTCGAGTCTCACCTGTCGCTACTCCTTAGGTCCCCCTTCCACAACGATGGAACCTTAAAAAAGCTGATTGGAAAACGTTTGAAGACAAGGCACAGCGTGTCTTTGGTTATCACTACAATAAGCCACCAGTCTCAATCGAGACGTTTACATCTCTCCTCTTAGAATCTACCGCCGAATGTGTCCCGAGAACCACTGGTTCTCCTCGGCGGATACCAGTTCCGTGGTGGACACACGAGTGTCGTGATGCCATTCGGACTAGGCGACGCGCATTTCGAATTTTCAAACGTGACGGCACCACCACACTTTTAATCAACTTCAAACGTGCTAGGGCTCTCGCGCGTCGTACGATACGGGAGGCAAAGCGGTCTTCCTGGCGTGAGTTTGTAGACTCTTTGAACCAATTTACCCCTCATTCTCTGATCTGGTCCCGAATTAAAAGAATCTCCGGTTAATTCAGCACGGCTAATCTCCCTGTACTAATCATTGGTGATCGTGAGGTGGTTCACCTATTGGCTGTGGCAAATGAATTCGGAACTGCACTTGCTGAGAGAAGTCGAACCGGAACCATAGACAGAAGCTTCCTGCGCTACAAATCCGCCTGCGAAAAGTCCGTGATTGATTTTTCTACGCCACAATATTTTTCATATAACCAACCGTTTACCGAATCTGACATAATATCTGCAATTTCTTCACTTAAAGCGCCGCCGAGGGCCTGTATGGGGTGCATAATGAATTGTTGAAGCATTTGCCAGAGGAGGTGATCACGTTGCTCTTACGTGTCTTCAACAATTTATGGGAACTGGACCTATTCCCTCCAATGTGGAGGGATGCCACGGTTGTCCCGATACTGAAACCTGGCAAAACTGGCACTGACCCTTTAGACTACCGACCAATTTCTTTGACGTCTGCTTTGTGCAAGTTATTTGAGAAAATGATAAATACCCGTCTTTCGTGGTTTCTTGATAAGTATGATCTCCTCACGAATTGTCAATGCGGCTTTCGAGAAAAAAAAACAGAAGTACAATAGACCATATTGTGTCACTAGACACCGAGGTGAGGGTGGCCTTCCAGAGAGCGCCACCTAGGTGCAGTCTTCTTTGACATTCAAAAGGCGTATGACACCACCTGGCGCTACGGAATTCTCCTGAAACTTTTTAAGAAGGGAATCCGTGGCCACATGGGCAACTTTTTACAGAACTTTTTGAAAGAACGAAGATTTCGAATACGCATCGGGAAACACCTCTTCCCATGGTTCGTACAAGAAAACGGCGTCCCACAGGGACGCATACTCGGTGTGCCGTTATTCGGCATCAAGATAGACAACATAGGTGATTCTATCCCGCCGGCCATGGGACTTTCACTTTTCGTAGACGATTTTGCTATTTGGACTTGCGCCTCAAAAACACCAGCCTTGCAAAGACAGCTGTAACTAGCAGTTGCAAGCCTGGAAAAGTGGGCGAATAGGAATGTATTTTTTTTTCAGCAACAAAATCTTGGGCCCTCCACTTTTTCCGCCGTCGGTGTTGTCAGGATATGCAAATTAAATTGTATGGTAAGAATGTACCCGTCCAGCCCATCGTGCGATTTTTTTGGAGTGGAATTCGACCGACGTCTTGCATGTAAGCAGCACCTAAAGACCCTTCGTCGAAGGTGTTATAATGCACTGAACATATTGAAATGCGTTGCTCGTACTTCTTATGGCGCAGATCGAGATACGCTTATGTTGTTTTATCGTTCTTTGATACGCTTCAGCTTCTTTCAGCTCTCCCACTGTCCAATCAGGACAACTGATTGATTTCTTATCCGAAGCGTCTTTTTCAGCTATATACACCTCTCACCGATATTCACGACGTGTATACTTCGTAGCAGATTAAAAACTGTGTCCGCGTGTTGACGCTGGGTACCGCTTCTAACAGCACCACCATTTAAGTTATGGGCGCAATATGACCAGAGCAGTCGAAGCGCCCGAAAGTCCAAATAACTAACTAACATGTCGCTACTTTTCGCCTGCGACCAATCGGCGTGAGAGATTGGCGACGCTGCGTGACTCAACGGTCGATGTGTCGTAAAACCAGTAACCAACCGAGGGAGGCCAAAACTGTTTCCATGTGAGCGACGACGTTTTGAATGTCAGATTTCTTACCACTCTTACCGTCCTCTCCCCAATTCAGCACGGTATCCGTCCTGGTCACTTCGGAATCCTCCCTGACCTCCATACCTGACCAGATAATTCCACATGTGACTATGGAGAGGTGTACTTTCTCTGCCTGCTTGAGTTGAGCAAATGTTTTGATGTGATAGACCACTCCAAACTCCTGTCAAAGTTAAGTCTCCACAGCATAAACATATCCTGATTTTTGGTTTCCTTTCAGAACACCCAGAGTGTCAACCTCACTGACAGTCCAGCTGTCGTCCAAAAATATGTCTCGTTGCCCAACAGCCTAGGTGTTTTTCAAGTATCATCTCTCGAACATCCCCTCATTAGACTGTCTTCGCCAACCATCTCAGTCTGTTGGCCGAAGACGCAGTGGTTACCGACCACTGTAGGGTGGACTAGGCACCGGACGCCAGCTCCCGCAAGCATCCTGTCCAGTAGGGTGGAGTGATTTCCGAAACTTTTGGTGTTAAAGTCTTAAAACTTGTGTTTGGTTCTAAAAAGACGATCTGCAAAATTTTAGGGCAATCTGAGGCCGGTAAGCCTCAGGGCTTTCTGAGGCCGAAATGACATTTTTTCTATCAACTTGCGGGATCAAGCCCGATTTCAGGAATTTAAATAATTAGATAGCAAATAAATATTTATTTCATTGCATTGCACAGTTTTTTATCCACCGCTGTGCTAATTTTCACTTTCCTAACTTGAAAATTGTGCCTGCCATGACGCAGAGTTCCGGAAGGTGTGCCGCCCGCAGCGCCACCATTGCCCTCTATCGGCAGAAGTATGAACTGCGACCATTCACCGTTCATTCCGCAATATAAGTATCTTTCTTGGTCAACTGGGGGGGGCAGGAAGATAGCGGACTTGAGACAGTGCAGTGTGCTGACTTCTTATGCGCACAGCGCTATTTTATTACGATTTCAGCGACTTCTATCGACAGCTATACACGATTGGAGCGTAGCCACAGCCGGCTTTGGCATATTGTGGCATGCCTTTCAGCCTCCAAGCTCACAATGTTTACCTGGAATACCCTGCTAGCATGTTTTCTTGGCTGCATGTGAATTGTTGCTGCAGATATTTGAATTTAATTAATTTACTTTGGCGGAAACACTGACAATCCCACACCTTGCTGGGTGGGTACTCAGTCGCACGACTAACGCAGACCGCTCAAATTTAGCAGTACTGGCGATTATTTTATGCTCCGACCATCGATTGCCCACCAACTGTTGCATTTGCTCACCATCACCACCATGGTCATGAGTAAAGAATTGCTTTGTAAGTTACCCCACCGGCGGCCAATGTATTGCGCGGCCATGGCCGGGGTGGCCGAGGCATATTCCCCAACCATGGCCATGGTTGGAACCGAAAATAAGGATCTATCAGATTTCGAGTATGAAAGTAAAAAAGGTTAAGGGAAGTTCATTCCGATCGAAGACGGCTCACATTGCGTTGGGCCACCCCTGCGAACTGCCGAAGAACCAACTGCCACTTCAGATTCATGTATATAACTTCTACAGTCAAACTACTGACTACAGTCAAACTTCGGCCTGTTGACAACCATGCAGCGGGCGAAAGGCAAATCGCCACGAGCGTTGCCAAGGGCGCTGTATACCTTTGGGGGAAAGCAAGCGTCCCTGTTAAATCGTTTCAGTCGATTGTCCGGGGTGTCCTGGTGATTGTGAAGAAAGGAAAGGATCTAACAAAGACCCCAATAAAGAAACGCGCTGGCGCAAACAAAACGATTCCCTCCATGAGCTGATTGACATCTGCGCGTGCAGTTGCCCTTCGAGAAATGCCTGCAACTGCCCCAGCGAGAACAAGGATCCATACCGCGAGTGGAATTTCTTACAAGACCAGCGAGGTGAGAGGAAGCGAAGCATCGGCGGCATTGACATGAAGACCTCCAATGCATTGGGGAGGAGGCGAAGAGGTCAGAACCGTCTGCGGCATGATCCGGCTTTCCTTCAGACGGACGCCAACGACTCGGATCCTGGTCCTTCGGGTCTGACCGAGCACAGCACGGGACACGAGCCCGAAAGCATGGACGAGGGAAGCAATGGTGACGATGCATATGACACAGGGAGTTCCCACGAACCAACACAGACTAGGGCTCCGCACAATATGATGCCTCTGGAGAATTTCGCTAAGGAGTGTGACCGGTACATCGAGGTCACTGATAGGATTGCAGCGGCCCTTGGCACGGCTCTCTTGAAGGACCTTGGCTTCGTCACTGAGAACGACACGAGGCACGTCATCACACGAGATAAAGTGATAAGAGCCAGACAAAGGGCACAGGAGAACGAAGTTAGTTAGTTATTGGGGCTTAAGGGCGCATCGACTACAGGAGAAAGAAGAACGAAAGCTAAAGGAGGGCATAGGCGGTAAGGTGCAGTGCATGTGATTCAATGGGAGACAGGATATCACAAAGATACGAGAGAAAACAAATGAGCAAGATGTACGGCTTTCGGGAAAAGAGAAGCATCTGGCATTTGTGAGCGAGCCGGGTGGAACCTACATAGCTCACAGAACACTGACATCAGAAAATAGTGCATCAATTGCTGGCAAGGCTTTAGAAGTCGTTCGGGAGTGCGACTCAGAAGAATCCTTGCAGGCAGTATTGGTAGATGGCACTGCCGTCAACACAGGCCGCGAAGACGGGGCACTCACGAGGATGGAGCGCCAGCTGGGCCGTAGCGTCCAATGGCTCATGAACCTTCTTCATGGCAACGTACTTCCGATGAGGTATGTGCCGCCTGTTTTTATAATAAAACAAGAATTGACTGAAATACTTCGCCACCATCCACCTGATCCTTACAAATTACATGACCTACAATAATATACCGCGTCATCTGTATATCTATCTAGAATCATGGCAATTTGTGAGTCCGTAGTACAATCCAAACACTTGCCATGCCATTTGCCCATGTAAACCCTAATAAATGTTTATCCAATTTCTTCCTTGTCCCAATCCCATTCTGTCCTGGGCGTTGAATAGCATGGGACGGAAGTCCACCCCCGGCTGGCGGTGAACGTCACCAGCTATAGCTTGTCCCAGCGGACCCTTGAAGGACTTGGGCCCACTGGTACCGTGGCCTCCATCCAGCTCCATCTCAGTTGTCACAGAGAGGAACTAAAACTGGAAAAACGGCCAATGCCCACAGTTTACACTTCCACCGATAGAGGGCATTGATGTCGCTGCGGTCGGTACACCTTACGAGACTCTGCGTAATGACGGGCACAATTTTCAAGTTAGAGAAGTGAAAATTGGCATAGCGGTCAATGAAAAACTGCAGAATCCAATGAAACAAATCTTTATTTTCTATCTAATTATTTGAATTCCTCAAATGGTGATTTATCCCGCAAGTTCGATAGAAAACGTCATTTCTGTCTCAGAAAGCCCTGAGGCGCGGCGGCTTCCGGGCCTCGGATTGCTTTATAACTTTGCAGATCATTTCTTGAGAACCAAACACTTGGTTTTAGACTTTATCACCCAGCGTTTTTACAAAAACGCATAAAATCACTCCACCCTACTGTCCAGTCGCCAAGCGGCGGCCGCCCAGGTTGAACTGTGCTCGACTTTTTACCGTTCCGACGTCCGGCCTGTGTACATCTGTGCGTGTGCACGTGGTGTCCCGTGACGTTTCGAAGCCGACCGTGTCTTTGAGCGTTTGTTGCCACATTTCGAATGTAAACGAGTGTTGTGGCGCTACGGAGTTCGGTGGTCGCTGGTAGTCTCACCGGACGTCCTGCGCATCTGGGTTGCTGTGCCACGTGTCTCATGTACGATGTCTACGGGGTGGCGTGACGCGCCGAGCGGTGTGTTTGGTGTGCCGTGCCATGTACCAGAGCTGCTGTGCCACGTGTCTCACGGACGGTGCCCACATGGTGGTGTGGCGTGCCTTGCGGTGTGTGGTGTGTCGTACCGTGTGTTTGGCGCGTCGTGTACCTGAGCCGTCGTGTCGTTTATATGAACCGTCGTGTCGTGCCGTGCCGTGAATCTGAGCCGTCGTGTCGTGCCGTGCCGGCAGGTCGGCTTGACGCTGCTGATGGTGCTGCTGACGGCCGGCCGACTCCTGCTGCAGTACCTGCTGCAGCCGGCCGACCAGCTGGCCGGCTTCCAGCCGACCGTGGCCGTGCTCAGCTGCTTCACGTGGCTGCTGAGTGTGCGGCTGATGTCGATGGAGCGGCACCGCCAGCTGCCGACGGTGCCGGTGCGGGGCCACGGTCTGCCGCTGCTGGTCACCTGGGCTGTGCTGCTGATCGGCCAGGCCGTGCAGGCCATCAACGTGCTCAGTCCAGACTGGTGGTTTAGGCTGGACAGGTCAGTATTAGTTCAGGCTGGGCAGGTAATATTGGTTCACGTCGGGCTGGTCAGTAGCTGTTCAAGTTGGACCGGTTCAGACCGGACCGGTCAGTGCCGGTTCAGGCTGGACAGGTCGGTGGTGGTTCAGGCTGGACCAGTTTGTGATAGTTTTAACCGGACAGGTCAGGACAGGTGAACTCCGAACTACCAGGTGAATGGTAGTTCGGAAAGACATGCCTTTCGTTATATAGGGTGGTACCACATGGTAGGCACTGGATAGTATCATACGGTAGTCACTGGGCATTGCCATAAGGTAGGTGCTGGGTATCACTATATGGTAGGCATAGAGTAGGAACGTTTGGTATAACGTAGTGCTATGATGTACAGAGTAGGTATGTGGTAGCAGCGCTTTCCTGTCTATATGTACACATACAAATCCTGCTCCCACGCTCACACTTCTGATCACCAACCGATCGGCCGATCTGCTGCCTAACCGACTGACTGACCACATGCATATTTTGTTGTGTATGTCTGTTCAACATATTGAATGTTGTTAACATGTTGAATATTTTGATTTGTAGTTAATTTAATACTCTGTATCTTTCCTGTTCTTCTCTTTCCGAGTTATTTTTGCTAATTTATTAGTTGTAACCAAAATGTACGTGATGTATAGTTCCTGTGTGCTAATGCTTTGACATCAGATCCACTGGGGCATCAAACGCTGCTACCGTGTCTTCTGGTTTGGCAGAGTATGGCGTCGACTCCACGTCAGGCAGAGTATAGCATGTGCCCTGAGTCAGGCTGGATGTGACGGGCAATCTGAGCTGGGCTGAGTGTGACGTGACCCGTGTTGTTGACAGTACGGCCGACTACGTAGAGACGTCGCTGTACGGAATCCGACTAACCGCTTGCCTGCTGCTCTTCCTTCTGGGCTTGCGGGCGCCTGGCATCGCCTGGGTTGCTGACTATATCCCGTACCAGCGCAATGCGAATCGCGAGGACAACGTAAGTACCGTCCATCGGTCCTGGATGAATGGTCGCAGCTCGTGCCAGTGCAACACACAGGGCAGGAACAGCATTAGTACCGTCCTGTCCCTCTCCCCTATGACAATTTAAATATATGGCATTAGACTCTCGGCTTGCAGTTTCCAGCGAATCTTGAGCACTTCATCAGAGGGCAGCAGTGATAAATTATTCGCGAAATATGGTGGAATATACCACTTTCTGAACGCTCCATCGACATCCTTCTCCAAGAAGTATCGACATCATGCTCCTTGGAACCTACACCATCAGCTCGAAGTCCCTACACCATCAACTGGAATTTGAGTATGAGGCATCAAAAGCACTATAAATGACACTAATTCCATGGCAAATTTCGACATCCTAATGTGGTCGTTTCGACATCTCACACCTAACGAAAAACCATTATTTTAACCCTGGAGGGCAGTTAATTGTCGAACAGCACCATTCAATGTTAAATGAGAATAATGAGAAGATTATTTTCTGGAGAGAGTATTGTCCTGGATGCAAGAAATTATTCAGGATCAGAAAATTTTTCCAACTTTGCCTCTGGCAGTGGCTGATACCCTCGAAGCAGGTGCCCAGTGCTCACACGATGACCGTGTGTGCTCGGTGAGCACAGGGCAAGGATGTGCAACTAATCCAGAACGAACCCCCCTCCCCTGATGAGGCATCGCCTTTCCGTGGTGTGGGGGGGGGGGGATTGCGTGCATCAAGGATCCGGCGGCCATAACAGTTCAGCATGTCCTGGTTGCGTGTCCCAGACTTCCCCAGGAACGAAGACGACATTTCGGACGCACTTCAGTCTCGTTACGGGACTTGCTGGGGGATGAGTCGCCGTTTATTAAAACGGGACAACTCTTTCGCTTTATCTCAGAAATAAAGTTTTATGTAGTGTATACTCCCCATTAACCCCTTGCATAGTATTTAGTAAGACTATTACGTTCTAATTTGTATCTCGATCGGAACTCGTTTGGAAATGTATTGTATGTGACTAGCCTTCGCTTAGTCAATACCGTGTGACAAACTATGTTATGGGCGCTGCATGACCACTGCAGTCGATGCGCCCCTAAGCCCCAATAAACAAACGAACGATCCGGCGGCCAGACCACCAGGCGGCCGGGGAAAGGTCAGACTAAGAGTGCCTCACTCGTCCTTCCATCCATACGCCCCCATTCCAATGCCCACCTCATCCCAATCCATGTCCTTCACCTAGCCCTACAACACTAACTATCCCTACTATGAGCAGGCATGGCAACTTCCCCGGTCCTGCTCACCAGCTCAGTTTTATCGGGGTAGCGCCCCCTCGGCCCGTCCCCCGGAGTTGACGGAGTCCTGGAGATTGAGGTCCCTCGTCGCACGGTGCTAGTTGTGACTGGGGACCAACACATATCTTTGGTCCTGATATCCCGGAGGGGCGGGCGGGCCCGTGGGGCCTCACGCGGGCCAAGTGGCTGGTCGCCCCGGGCTGGGGGCCTGGGTTTCCCAGTGCCTGCCGGATCGGCCGGCCGGGGTCAAGGGGTGGGCGGCGCTGGATCCTGGTCGGGGTGGTGAGTCTCTCTCCCGGCCGGGTGAAGGCACCGCCTGTCCCGTATAGCTCCTCGGGCGCCTGAAGACCTCCCGTTCGCGGGACCCAGGCGTCCCCCCAGTAGGGCCCCTTAGGGGTGGGGCGCCCGAGGAGTCGAAACCAAGAACAGCGCATGGCATCCAGAACAACAGAAATCGCTCTTGGCTCCTCTTATGAGGGCCAGACAAATCGATCGTCTTCAAACGAGGCATGCCCCGCATACTCATTTTACGAGCACGTGAAGGCTCCACGCAGCTAGCGTCCCTATCACCATTTCAACGACGTGACGGATGTGACAGATTCGGAGTTATCACCAGATGTCAGGCTTTGCGTGACGGAGGGTTAGAAGTAGAGTTTTCAAGGGGAGAAGATGCGAAGAAAGTGCTCTCAGCTGAATTTTTCATATACAGTATGCGATATGGTAATATCAGACGGGAAGTTACCATTCCAATGAGTGCGGAGGCCCACAAAGCAAAAAAAAAAACTTGTCCAAGGGCATACTTAACTGTTTCGACCTGAGAAATGTGTCTGACGCAGAAATAGTGGATGGCCTCTCGGAGTTAGGGGTTAGAGAGGCTCGTCGTATAAGTACCAGAAAGGGACCGGAGGTGCGGCCCACCAACAATATTATCTTGACCTTCAATACACCCGACCTCCCAGCTACAGTTCTCGTAGGATACATTCATGTCAAAGTGCGCAGATGCATCCCGAATCCTATGCGATGCTTTCTATGTCAGCGTTTCGGGCACACCAAGCCTGCAGGTCGCAATCGGCCCGCATGCGCAAACTGCGCGGCCACTACCCACACCGCCCAAAACTGTAGCACCCAGGATCCCTGGTGTCTAAACTGCGGGAGAAGGCAATCTCCCCACACTCCTTATGATCGTTCCTGCGCTGTGTACGTAAAAGAAAAGGGGATCATTTCATTGAAATTTACACAACATTTCGTTCCGTGAAGCCCGAGACATGTATATTGGCACATATCCTGCAATTTCTTGCGCTGCCAAAGCAGCAACGCTACCACCGATGAGGAAGCCGCCTACCCATCCGCAGAAGTACGACCAGAGTAGCGCTACTGTGCTCATAGGTCAGCTCGTAGCTCTGTTGCGATCATTTGGAGTCGCATGGCCCCCATTATCCCCTATAGCGACTGGAGAAACAGTGACAACTGAGGACGAATCACAGGTCGTGGCTCTCAAGCAGGGGTTCCCCCGGAGGATACAGCCACGGCTCCCATCGAGTGTGATGGAAACTGGCAGGTAGTACAAAGGAGGAAACGTCAAGGTAAACCCACATTATCCTCCCCACCAAAGTCCAGCCAATTACCATCTGCAACGACGCTATCCTCGAAACCTCCACCTTCCACTGTCCATCCTTCCTCCAACTCTCCCCCAGTCCCCCACGCACCACCACCACCACCACCTCCAAATCCCTTTTATCCACATCCTCCCTTCCAGAACCCAACCGCCCTCCCGTGAAGCAGGCCTCTACCTCACCATCCACATCTGCATCCGCACCTCCATCGCCTTCACGCAACACCCAGCGACCAATCCATATATCTGATGCAAGTTTTCACTACCAGGAAGCCGAAAGGCGTGCCCGCGAGGCCAAACGAGCACGACTCGCACAGATGGGGAGAGCCCGGACGGAAGGACGCCAAGGAAGTGACAAGTCTCTCCCCTCAAGGCCAGCCACCCCATTGCCCCGACGGCGAGTGGAGGGACCGGCTCCGTCAGGCAATGAGACGAGACATCCTCCACCTTCACCCCGGTTGGGGCCCCAGAAGAGAGGATTGCTGCTGTCTGGTTCCCCACCAGCGGAAGCGTCGCCGCGTTCTCGCCCCAGGACCCAGTCGCTGGATCGTAAAGTGAACCCTCTGAGTTAATAGACTCTGCTCCTGGTTAGTGTACGAGGCCTTAGTCCCCTACTTCCCCTTCTAAACGACCATTTATCATGCAACTACCCTTTTATTACAGAAACCAGGACTGTTTATCTGTAAAGTTTCCTGTAGTCTGTCTCAACCTTCAAATCGCCCATCATGCAAGCCTTTTTACAGTGGAACTGTAGAGGTTTTAGCACTAGTGCCCCAGAACTCCAGAGAGTCCTTAATCAACGTTGTCCAGCGGTAGTATGCCTACAGGAAACTAAGCTTAGACCCGATCATAATATATCTATTAAAAGCTACTCTATATTCCGTAAGGATATCCTGTTTGATACCATTGCTCACAGTGGGGTGCTTCTGGCTCTGCACCATAGCGTTCCCGGGAAAGAGATCGCGTTGAAAACTGACTTGCAGGCGGTAGCTGCGCGTATCCTCTTAAACCGTCGGGCTCTTACTGTGTGCTCCCTATACCTCCCCTCTGGTGTCGTACTGCCAATCAATGATCTGGGGAAGCTCTTGCCACAGCTTCCACCTCCACTCCTTCTTTTAGGAGACTTTAATTCTCACCACACCGTTTGGGGCTGCGTTGATGTTAACTAACTATGGGCGTCTCCTGGACAATTGTATTCTACGGACACCTCTTTGCATTTTGAACACTGGCGCAGGTACCCACGTTAGCCTCCCATCAGGTTCTACTTCAGTTTCAGATCTTAGTATCGCAAGCCCGCAGCTGGTGAACAGTTTTGAATGGACCGTTGACGAGGACCCATTGGGGAGCGACCACTTTCCCATCTGGTTACACTATCAAGGAAGTCCCATATTAGGTCCCCGACCACAACGATGGAACCTTAAAAAAGCGGATTGGAAAACGTTTGAAGACAAGGCACAGCGTGTCTTTGGTTATCACTACAATAAGCCACCCGTCTCAATCGAGACGTTCACATCTCTCCTCTTAGAATCTACCACCGATTGTGTCCCGAGAACCACTGGTTCCCCTCGGCAGATACCAGTTCCATGGTGGACACACGAGTGCCGTGATGCCATTCGGACTAGGCGACGCGCATTTCGAATTTTCAAACGTGACAGCACCACCACACATTTAATCAACTTCAAACGTGCTAGGGCTCTTGCGCGCCGTACGATACGGGAAGCAAAGCGGTCTTCCTGGTGTGAGTATGTAGACTCTTTGAACCAATTTACCCCTCATTCTCTGATCTGGTCCCGAATTAAAAGAATCTCCGGTTAATTCAGCACGGCTAATCTCCCTGTACTAATCATTGGTGATCGTGAGGTGGTTCACCCATTGGCTGTGGCAAATGAATTCGGAACTGCACTTGCTGAGAGAAGTCGAACCGGAACCATAGACAGAAGCTTCATGCGCTACAAATCCGCCTGCGAAAAGTCCGTGATTAATTTTTATACGCCACAATATTTTTCATATAACCAGCCGTTTACCGAATCTGAAATAATATCGGCCATTTCTTCACTTAAAAGCGCCGCCGAGGGCCCGGATGGGGTGCATAATGAACTGTTGAAGCATTTGCCAGCGGAGGTGATCACGTTGCTCTTACGTGCCTTTAACAATTTATGGGAACTCGACCTATTCCCTCCAATGTGGAGGGATGCCACGGTAGTCCCGACACTGAAATCCGGCAAAACTTGCACTAACCCTTTAGACTACCGACCAATTTCTTTGACGTCTGCTTTGTACAAGTTATTTGAGAAAATGATAAATACCCGTCTTTCGTGGTTTCTTGAAAAGAATGATCTCACGAATTGTCAATGCGGCTTTCGAAAAAACAGAAGAACAATAGACCATATGGTGTCACTAGACACCGAGGTGAGGGTGGCCTTCCAGAGAAAGCGCCACCTAGGTGCAGTCTTCTTTGACATTCAAAAAGCGTATGACACCACCTGGCGCCACGGAATTCTCCTGAAACTTTTTAAGAAGGGAATCCGTGGCCACACGGGCAACTTTTTACAAAACTTTTTGAAAGAACGAAGATTTCGAATACGTATCGGGAATCACCTCTCCCGATGGTGGTTCGTACAATAAAACGGCGTCCCACAGGGAAGCGTACTCAGTGTACCGTTATTCGGCATCATGATAGACGAAATAGGTGATTCTATCCCGCCGGCCATGGAACGTTCACTTTTCGTAGATTATTTTGCTATTTGGACTTGCGCCTCAAAAACACCTACCTTGCAAAGACAGCTACAACTGGCAGTTGCAAGCCTGGAAATGTGGGCGAATAGGAATGGATTTTCGTTCTCGGCAACAAAAACTGTCGCCCTTCATTTTTTCCGTCGTCGGTGTTGTCAGGATATGCAAATTAAATTGTATGGTAAGAATGTATCCATCCAGCGCGTCGTGTGATTTTTGGGAGTGGAATTCGACCGACGTCTTGCATATAAGCAGCACCTGAAGACCCTGCGTGGAAGGTGTTTTAATGTACTGAACATATTGAAATGCGTTGCTCGTACTTCTTATGGCGTAGATCGAGATACGCTTATGTTGTTATATCGTTCTTTGATACGCTCAAAGCTCGATTACGCCAGTTTTATCTATGACGGCACAGCTGCATCCAACAAACGCTCACTTGATACCGTTCATCATGCTGCTATCCGTATAGCAACAGGAGCATTTCGTAATTCACCAAAGTCAGGTCTTCTAGTCGAGGCACACGACCCCCCGCTTTGTCTCCGCAGAGAAAGGCTGCGCTGCGGGAATGCGCTACGCCTGCAAGCTTCGCCAGTTCCCTGATCACCCCGCTTACTTACGTGTTTTCTCGAGACGGTTGTCGACCATTTTCTCCACATATCGAATGTTGAGTGTTGCTCCGTTCGGTGTGTGCATACGTAAGCTTTTCCAAGAAAGCCAAGTTAGACTCCAAGGAATCCGGAAAATTGAGCACATGGAGACCCCCATGGGAGTTGGTCGCACCCGAGGTAGATTTTTCCCTCGCTAAGACCAAAAAAACTGATGTCGCTCCAGAAGAGTTCCGCTCACTGGCCCTCGAACACATCGAGTTATTTCGTGGATGGGTGACGACGTATACCGATGGTTCTCGAACGGAGGATAGTGTTGGCGGCGCATTTATTTGCGGCTCCGTCACCCGATCATTTTCCCTCCCGAAGCACTCATCTGTGTATTCGTCAGAGCTTGTCGCCATTTTGAAAGCGCTCTGTTATATTGAAGTGTCAGGAGGTGACCGTCATGTGATTTTCACTGACTCCTTGAGCAGTCTTTTAGCCGTGAACACATTTTATCCCTCCAACGGACTTGTGCGTGATATCCTAAGGTGTCTCACCGCTGTGCACCGCTTGGGACGGCGAGTTGTTCTGTGTTGGCTTCCTGGCCATGTTGGAATTGCTGGGAATGAGTTAACGGACGCTGCGGCGAGGCGAGCAGCACATGCCCCGTGCACTCGATCGCTACCGCTTCCCGCCACGGATCATTACCGACAGATCTCCATCTTTCTCCTCAACAAGTGGCAAACAATGTGGGATGCAACCCAAGCGAACAAGCTGAAAGCCATCAAGCCACGTTTGGAACCATGGGGTTCGTCCAGTCGTATGTGTAGGAAAGAAGGGATGACTTTGTGTCGTCTTCGGATTGAGCACACTTACGTCACACACGGTTACCTGCTGTGCGGTGGCGACAGACCCCAGTGCGCCAGATGTCGATCACCACTGACAGTCCACCATGTTCTGATCTCGTGTCCTTTATATGCTGACCAACGCAGACACTATTTTGGATCTCTCCGTGTGGCCTCTCTTAGCAGTGTTCTTTCCAACAGCTCTCCCGTTGTCCAATCAGGACAAGTGATTTATTTCTTATCCGAAGCGTCGTTTTCAGCTATATACACCCCTCGCCGATAATCACGACGGGTATGCTTCGTAGCAGATTAAAAACTGTGTCCGCGTGTTGACGCTGGGCACCGCTTCTAACGGCACCACCATGATCATATAAGTTATGGGCGCAAGATGACCAGAGTAGTCGAAGCGCCCGAAAGCCCAAATAACTAACTAATCCAGAACGAAATATCGTATTACTGAAGTGGGCTGATATTAGCGTGCCTTGAAATAAGTATGTCGACTGCCAGGATACTCCTTACCAGACCAATCAACTTCAGGTGCCACTTCAGAGCAATCAACGGTGATGTAAAATGTCAGTGTGTTGGTACTCACCTAGTCACTAACTACTGGATGTATATCGTGAAGGCTGATCCAGGTGCGGTGTAAGCTGTGATGACGATACGGCAGCTTGACCAGCCCGTTCGCCGCGCACCGGTCGTGACGCCGTCCTGTCCGGCAGCCTCGCGCCAGTCACGACCAGGGTCTCGCCGGCCAAGGTGGCTTTCGGGCGGCCCAGGGCAGCGCGTGGCGGAACGTGCTGACCAAGCTGGGTCGACTGCTGCCGTTCATCTGGCCACGTCGCGACCGGGTGCTGCAGCTGACCGTGGTGCTGTGCATGGCGCTCCTGGTGGCCACGCGCGTCAGCAACGTCTACGTGCCGCTCTATTACAAGTACATTGGTGAGCGGACGCCGCCGCGCCGTCTGCCTACCGGCCCGGGAGCCGCAGGTCGCTGCTATGTGTCGGATGCTGTTTGACCTGGTGTGACAATTTTTGTTGGCGCAATAGGCAGGCATGATTTGTCCAGCCATGTTCGAACATGGCTCGACAGATCGACGACCAGTCGGATTTCTTGAAGAGAATACTCCAGTGTGATGGCTAACCTGATTGTTTGTTGAATAGAATAGCCATCCCAACAAATGGCTTACTTTTAACGATCCGATGATACACTGAACCACGAGAAGCCATTCATACGCGCTTGAAAATGAGTCATAGCCTTGTAAAATTCATTTTCCTTTGATGTGTCGAAGTTTGCCTGGTGTCCAACTGTCTTGCAGCCATCCGGTAAGCATGATTATTGTGCTCTTTCTTGACGTTCATTGGGCATGTGTTCTTCGCCTCACGGTGGACAGAACGTTAACCTTACGAACGGAAGCTTGGTCTGGATTACCGGCACTAATACCCTTGTGAGTTCAAATTTCAAGTTTTTCTTGTCTTATTGTCGTGATTGTGATAAGTCATTTCCTCCATGTCTACGAGTGATGTCGAAGATTCTTTAAATCTTCCTTCACCTACCAGTGAAAAATCAACATAAGAGATCGAGCCGGCTCGACCGCACCACTCTTGACAGCAACATCACTTCGCAAAGACTTGCCATAGCATCGCTGAATAAGCATGCGCACTGTGTGAGCTTGGTGCCCTAAGAGCAAGATGTTTGGACTTGAGATGCCTTCGGATCCGGCTGTTTTCCCTATGTGCCATTTTATATTAAGGCATGTTTTCAAATTTGGACACTTCGCCCCGTGAAATTGTTTAGCAGCACGATATTAGCATCGTACAGTATATGGGTGATGCGAGGCATTTTGCTGTCGGTACTCATGTGCCGGCAATCCAGTTGATGACAAGGATTTTTGTTCAGCCTGTCGCGCGCTACAGCCTGCGAAAGACCAGCTTAATGCAATGTCTGAATCGCTGCTGTTATTGCATTGGGCTGCGAAATGTCGCAAGGCCAACTGAAAATGCCAGGAATATTCCTTGGAAGAGATAAACTTGAATAATTACTTCCACCTCCGAAGAGAAAGCGTTCTGGATATAGTGGTTCGCCCAAAAAGTGTTCCCAGACTGGCTGGCTGACGGGCGGTCACCAGCACAGGGGGCTGGATGTGACCGTGTGACGCGGTGCTCCTGTGATGGTGTGACGCGGTGCTCCTGTGATGGTGTGACGCGGTGCTCCTGTGACTGTGTGACGCGGTGCTCCTGTGACTGTGTGACGCGGTGCTCCTGTGACGGTGTGACGCGGTGCTCCTGTGACTGACGGTGTGACGCGGTGCTCCTGTGGCGGTGTGACGCGGTGCTCCTGTGACTGTGACTGTGTGACGTGGTGCTCCTGTGACTGACTGTGACGCGGTGCTCCTGTGATAGTGTGACGCGGTGCTCCTGTGACGGTGTGACGCGTTGCTCCTGTGACGGTGTGATGCGGTGCTCCTGTGACTGTGACGGTGTGACGCGATTCTCCTGTGACGGTGTGACGCGGTGCTCCTGTGACTGACTGTGTGACACTGTGCTCCTGTGACGGTGTGACACGGTGCTCCTGTGACTGTGACGGTGTGACGCGGTGCTCCTGTGACTGTGACGGTGTGACGCAGTGCTCCTGTGACGGTGTGACACGGTGCTCCTGTGACTGTGACGGTGTGACGCGGTGCTCCTGTGTCGGCAGTGGACGGCCTGTCGCAGACGGCCGCCCACCCGCGGCCCGTGTTTATCTGGCACGACGTGCTCATCTACGTCGCACTGAAGTTCCTGCAGGGAGGCGGCATCGGAAGCATGGGTGTCTTCAACAACCTGCGCAGCCTGTTGTGGATCCGCGTGCAGCAGTATACGGAGCGGGAGGTGCAGGTGAGGCCTCCTTCCGCTGGCCTGAGGATGCGACAGGCTATCCGACCGCGGACAGATGTGGGGATCAAAGGGCTGCAAGGTCATTGTCTTAACTGTCGTGGCAGGTGGAACTGAAATAATGCTGGTGGATATGGTATGTAAAATGCCAATTATGACATGCAGTGACTTGAGTAAGTGTGGCACCAAACATCGGTGGGGAAGGCATGGTGGGAAAATACCACATGGCTGCGAGGCTCGGTACGCGAACATGCTTGCCGTCTGTGCCCCGCGCACCATCTGGCCCCGCTGAACAAATAATGGATTCACTTCCACATCCAGTCCCATTAACATGCCAACCAATCACGCCGACAACAAGCTGTAAGCAGGCACCTATCTCGCCATCCACCGAAGCCAATCACAGGTTTCATCCCGCGCTGGGTTGCCCGCGATGAGGTACCCATCTGTACACCGGGACGTGTGTCATGGACTATCGCCCCAGCCGGAACACTTGTCAAGCGCACCACGTCATATTTATAAATGTCTGACTGTGAATAACTGGTTTAACTGAGACGGTATGCAAGGAGTTGCACTTGTGGACGCACGACACTGTTTTAGCACGATTTTACCATGAGTTTTCATGAGTGCACCAGTTATGGGCGCTATATGGCCAGTGCAGTCGGTGCGCCCTTGAAACTCACATAACATGACATGAAATGACATGATATTGCAAGCAAAGTGATGTTTGTCGGGGGCTTGCGTACCGTAAAATTAGGTGACCAATTCTTATCTTTTTATCTCGTGGTACAATTTGGTGGTAATATGTTCAGAAAGACTCACTCAGGGCCAGCGTGGGAAAAGTGGTTCGCTGATCTAGAGTCATAAAAAAATTGTATCGGAGCCCTCCAAGAAAAAGAAGATATTCCTGCACATGGAGTTGGAGAATATAAAAAATTGGCCTTGGACCCTACACCTCCAAAAAAAAGCTACTGGTGTCGGGGCCCAAAAAAAGATGATGGATAAAAAGCATACAAGCCGGAAAATGCCAACCTAAGTGGTGGAACAACCAGTGTGAAGAATATATATTGAATGTAGTGTGTATTTAGTTTACAGTAATTCACGTCGCCGAAGTGATGTAAATATTGCCAGGTCCATATTGCCCGGTGCTGTCCTGACCAAACTTATGTAATTAATGGTACCATGCATACGGACCAATCATGTATCAGATGGTGCAACTCCAGGGCTCCGTTTTTTTAGTTTCCCAAATGATCAGTGGGGAGGTATTATATATATCCTTGCAGGCCTCGGCGGAACCCTGGCATGCGATATACATGCCACTAGTTAATGAAAACAAAACTCGACCGAGGCCTTCAAGCCGTCGCTTGGCACTGCGCTTCAACTTACTTTTTGAGGCTGATCGTAGAATAGGCTGCCTGGTTGTTTATATTTTTATTACAGTATTGACACAATTTCAAGACCGCTGCTTGACCTCAATTCCTGTCGCCTTTAATAGGATTTCATACGTCAATACGGTGTTACCTTTTTTCTTCAGTTATGTGGGAATCAATACACTGAAGATATATGTTCATAACCATGAAATTACGTTGTCTTTATCCTAGATCAAAACATGAATCGGGCGAGACCGTCCCAATAATTTGTTAATTCTCCTACTCTAGTACGGATATTGTCCTGCCGAACGGCGACAGGAATTGTGGTCCAAGGGTGGTCAAATGATCAAATGACAGATTTTCGTAACTATTTTAATTGACGTCTATGCATAGTTACTGCAGTTGCTGAAGTGATAAAACTACTATTCAGATGCTTTTCTCTTGATGGGTTACTTTTTTTTTGGGAATTGGGGGGGAAATTTTTTAAAAAAAACCAAATTTTTTTTCATTTTTAGCATTTACATGGCTCCAAAATAGGTCTTCTGCAATCAATGGAGTTCGCTAGCTGATGCTATTTTACGCATTTCAATTCGAAATCGAATGCTCTATTTCATGAAATTAGCAATTACTGAAAATTGTCTGTGATGTCCAAAAGTACGTTCTCCGTTAGTCTCCGATTGGAATGCGGCTGGAGAACGGACCTCGGGTCCGATATGCGAGCATTTGACGTCATTGTATATATTTCGATTTCCAACTATGGTGGCAAGATATGGCAGCAATACGAGAGGTTTTGTAATGGAGTTTTTATGGTGTAACGCCAGTATTTCCCGGAATGATCAAGAAGAATCGTGGTATTTTCCACTCTTTTCTTCTAAAGTGTCATTTCGACAGAATTCTGAAGACATACCAAAACCTAATCCCTCATATCTTTGTTATTCAGAATGAGGCGAGATTGGCCCAGGCCGAATGACGATTCATCTGTGATTACAGAGTGCTTGTGCTGGGCGGCCGTCCTGCCAGTGTGAAAATATCCTGGAGAGTAATAGGCTGATGTAATAACTAGTTCAGAAATGTACATTATTTTGTTCTCTATTGTTTGTATGCTACGTTGATGCTTTTATTTCGTTCGGATTTGGGGGCATCGTTGCACACCAACGATTGACCTGAGTACCCCCGCCCCCCACGAGTTCGGCCTTGATTGGGGCCCAAACTGAGCCAGGACATAGTTTGTAACTATGCGATCCGTACCTGTCTGATATATCCAAGGGCTCCACCACAAATGTGTGGGATTTTGCAGCAACATTTCCTTCATGTCATTTCCTTGCGCCTTCAATATCAGTTCTTCCAGGTAAAATAAATGTACAGGTATAGCCAGTGTTGAATGTATTTATTCAAAGCTTATTTGGGGATTCATACACACATGCATAACATGCAATAGGTTTGACACATGCACAATGCAATCCAAACCACCACCACAAACTTGTAGGTATTCTGATATAACATGATATGCTTCCTGGACAATTGACTGCAATCTGCATTTCATGCCTTATGGCCTGCTATACCATGATCTTCTGTTGTTGTCCAGGCTTCTAATTGCTATGATGGACTGGAAACTGCAACTGCATTGTTGGAGCTGAACTGAGATCCTGGAAACAAAATGTCATCCATTATTGGCACGTTTCATTCGGAGAATAAAAAGTTCAACATTTGCAGTCACAATCCTGGAGAATAAAATGTCCTTTATAAAATGTCCTTTAAAGGTCTCCATACTCCAGGAGAAGCGGAAAATTCCCACCCTGCTCAGGACCCCTGAGTAACAAACGTTAACACGTACATGTGATGCACAGGTGGCCCGAGAAACTATGCAGTATTTCTAACGACCGCGGTCCGACCTTCTGTTGCCTTGTCAGTTTACTGTGGTGGATGACACTTGTCTGTAACAGCCACGGTCTTTGGCTGTGGTCCATCAATCATTTAACTGGCGGCTGACCCACGCACAGGTGGACTTGTTCGCGCACCTCCACGGCCTCAGTCTGCGGTGGCATCTGAGCCGAAAGACGGGTGAGGTGCTCCGTGTCATGGACCGGGGCACATCCAGCATCAACTCGCTCCTCAGCTACCTCGTCTTCCAGGTGATCGCCTTCTCCAGCACTGCGCCGTGCGCCTGTGTTGTGCCACGTGTAGGCTTGGCGCCACGGAGGGTCGTATCTGGTGCCAGCATGGTTAAAATAATGGTTCTTCGTTAGGTGTGAGATGTCGAAATGGGCATGGAAGTATGTCGAAATTTGCCATACAATTAGTGTCAATTGAAATGCGTTTTACGTCTTTCAGACTCAAATGGGCGCTACATGACCAATGTAGTCGATGCGCCCTAAAGCCATAAGAACTAGCTAACTTTCAGACTCAAATTTGAGCCAATGTTGTAGGTACTTACGACTGTACATTTGTCATTTGCTTTGATATTCATAATTTAGGAAGAGCTATATTCGGGACAGGGAGAAAAGTACCTATGCTATAAACTGATACCGTATGCCATATTACATAATAGTAAATCCCTTTACCCGAAATTGCGTTGCAAAATGTTTATGTATCACTATCCCTTATTAGGAGCATCACCATGATACTTATAAGCGACATACAGTTAGAAAGGAGACACAAAGACTTCATAAGCACGCAACATGGAGCAGGATGTCGAAACTTCTTAGAGAAGGATGTGGATTGAGTGTTCAGAAAGTGGTATTTTCCACCCTATTTTACGAATAATTATCACTGGGTGCCAGTGACGTGCTTCAGACATCCTCAGAGCCGCAGAAGCAGAGCCATGTAATAATGTGGCACTCGCTCCTCAACTTTACGCAACCTGAAGGTAGCATTTCGCTCCCCGCCAAGGCTGAATCAATTTATTCCATCTGGCAAAAGCTGAAAACGTTCTCATGAGATATGTCAGAGCCTGCTTTCCGGGTTATGCAATTCATTCGTTAGGCAGTCCTGTCGCGAAACGAAACTCCACTGCCAGCCGGTGACGGGAGAGTGCCTCTTACTGGCTTACACACATCTACTACAGTGGATCGCATGATACATTTCCCGGGCTATATGATTAACATGGTCGAAGCGCCGTAAAGCCCAAGGATACATTTCCCGTGTAGAGTAAGTTATGCGCACGTGTGTACACCTTTCTCCTTTCCAGGAGTGAACATAAACTAATGAGCTACATGGGAACAGAAAACGCTAAATACCCATGTTGTAGTTTACTTTTTGTTCGTCCATTAAAACATGGTGCAACAAGGTTGTGAAGTAGTATAATAGCGCGATGTAGTGTGGAACATGACATCAATGCAGGTTTTATAGCGAGGCACTTATATGTCGCGTTCCGACGTGCAGTGGATGTACCACTCACTGTATGTGTGGTGGACGTGCTACTGTGTGGTGGATGTGTTCCGGTGTATGGTCGATGTGTTCCGACGTGCAATATGTGCCACTGTGTGGTGGATGTGCCACTGTGTGCGGTAGATGTGTTCCCGCGTGTGCTAGATATGTCACTGTGTGTGGTGAATGTGTTCCGGTGTGGGGCGGATCTGTTCCGACGTGCGATATGTGTCACTGTGTGTGGTGGATGTGCCACTGTGTGGTATGGATAGATGCGTTCCAGTCTGTTATTATTTTCCCGCTGGTTGCGCGGTCAGTAGTCGAGCACCTATAAATGTATCATCTTTGGGCGCCCTTCGTTCGTTTGTTTGTTTATTGGGTGATTCACGACCCACTTTACGCACATTCACGGCTAATGGCACCACCCACACTGTTTCGCCGGTGGGTCGCGGGATTGGGAAATGTCCGGAGCAGTGCGAGTGTCGAACCCGGGACCTTCGGTA
Source organism: Imbricaverruca yamaguchii (assembly GCA_034440575.1). NCBI lineage: Eukaryota > Metazoa > Arthropoda > Thecostraca > Neoverrucidae > Imbricaverruca > Imbricaverruca yamaguchii. The sequence goes on from JAOTOL010001384.1 coordinate 39,984, forward strand.
CCCAGAGCCCAACACCTTAACCACTCGGCCGCCACCGCCCCGCCCCGCCCCGCCCCGCCCCGCCCCGCCCCGCCCCGCCCCGCCCCGCCCCGCCCAGCCCAGCCCAGCCCAGCCCAGCCCAGCCCAGCCCAGCCCAGCCCAGCCCAGCCCAGCCCAGCCCAGCCCAGCCCAGCCCAGCCCAGCTCAGCCCTTCGTTCATCTGCTCCTCAACCAGTCGACTCGGTTCAGCGCTGTGTGGCCACATATGGGAGTTTATCGGACTGAGTAGAGGTGCGGTGTCACCTGTAGTTCTGCAGGCTTCTTGGTGAAGGTGCGCGGCCATTTATCAGACTGAGCAGAGGTGTGGTGTTATCTGTATGGCTGTAGCTTTATTGGTGAAGGTGCGCGGCCATTTCAGATCCTGCCCACCATCGCCGACATCGTGATCGCCATCTCGTTTTTCACGGCTGCCTTCAGTGCCTGGTTCGGATTGATCGTCTTCACGACCATGCTGCTCTACATGGGTACGCTCTACTGTCTACCTTAATTTCAGACAGTTGCTTGGTTGTGTATGGCGTCGATTTGACTGAACCGCTTTTTGTAAATCTTTTTCTATATTTTCTTGGTTGTTGAAGCATTAGGTGCCCGAGCAAGGCTTTCTCGGCGGGGCATGTGCATCGAGAAAGAATACTCGTGTTATTACATTTTGCTCATCTGGTTAGCCATGGGCCGTTGTTTCTATATGATTTTCATGTATGCACTTGCAGCACTTCGTAAGGTAGTTGTTTCTGAAGGATATGAGAATGCTAGTAGAATGAGTGTTGCTTTCTTGTTAGTTTCCAAGCAGTTTGATGCAGGTGTACACCAGATGCACTGTGGAGTTAGTGATGCTGGCAGTGGTACACCAGATTAACTGTAGATGTACGTGATGCAGGTGTACACCAGATGCGCTGTAGAGTTTGGATGCTGGAAGGCCGAGCGGGGTGATCTCGGAAATTGAGAACAGAAGAATGAGTCGGCAAAAGCACCAATATGATGAACTTTTGTTTAAAGGAGACATTAGTTTGTCGCCACTGGATTTTGGTTCAGTGAGCGAGCGGTGCGCGTCTCGGATGGCTGCTGCAGTTGTTGCCGATCCTCGGAGTATGATGGCATATTCGCATTTGTTTACCAAATCTAGAATATACAAATGATTGTAGACCACCAGCCACCAGCCGGCATCTCCCCAAGCAATGTTGAGATGAAAATGTACAGGACAGCCACCCGGTCACGGTCTTCCTCGCTTCAACAAATGTAGGCTCACCATCCTGCTCCATCACTCTCCAAGTTCGACTGTTTTCTTGCTTAGGACTCGATTATTCGTGCAAAAGCCATGTAAAAGTATTGTTAGGGAGTGCGAGAATATATTGAGAAAATGCAGGACGTAAACTGTAATGTAACATGAGATGTGAGCAGATGTCGCGAAAAGAACGAGCGGAGCGATTGCTTTTTCGAAAGGGAAGAAAATAGTTGTGGCCACAACGGATTTCGAGGGTGATGGGTATCTCTCCTGTCACTAGTCTCACCACCATCCGTGGTACTTGAAATTATTTATAGATGCGTATAAAACGCGCACGTCCGGCGGCGGATATCTGCCCCCTGCAGTTTTCCTAGTTTACCGCTATACTAATTGGGTTAGCAAGGCCAAACCTCGCATGGCTGCTCATTAGTCTTTTCCGCATATCCTCATACAGTTTTAACCCTGGGACATTACTAGGTCAGGCGAAGTGACCCAACATCCCTCGGAGTTCTAGGTGGCACAACTTCCACAATATTTGGGCGTTTGATTTCAAACTTATAGCACGTCATGGAGGGGCCATCAGGGACCATAACATATATCTCTGTTTTTTTCTCGTAGCATTGATTTGAGGTCAGGTCGCGGCCATGGCTTCCCCCACTATAGGGCTATGGTAAAATATACAAATGTTTCCTGGTTACATATTTGCTCTCGGAATGACCTAACAACGGTTGTGGCGTAGTTAGAGTATTTGGAAGCTATGCTGAATGTTACCGCTGACATTTTTGCCCAGTAACCTCACCAAGGTCATCGGAGGTCATCTGAAATAACTAGTACATTTCTGCACATTATATCGTACTCCATTGAGCTGGGAGGCTGAAGTTACCGTCATTGTGCTTGTATCGCCAAGACGTCGATTGATACATTACATGCCCTCCCTAGGCTACTTCATGACCTTGACCTGAGATCATAGTTTCGGTTGGTTGGTTGGTTATTTGGGCTTTCGGGCGCATCGACTGCGTTGGTCATACAGCGCCCATATAGTTTCGGTTGACCTGACCTTAACTCACACCGCTTCTTGTCGATAGCAAATTTCATGGACTGTCGAATAGCGTTCGCCGTTTGTTTCTGTCTGTTGCAGGTCCTGAGATATGTGTCAATATCGAAGCGTTCCATCCGATCTCGTCGAATTTGACCTATGGTGACCCAATGACCTAAATATTGACCTGAGCGGGAAAAAATGACCGAAATACCTTCGATATAGCCTGTCGCCAGCTATCCAACGCTGTTTTCCGTTTGTCCCTAGCTAGCATAGTTCCAGAGATCTTAGGGGGTAGACATCTGCCCCCGAGCATGCGAAGTTGGCGCGGACCGCCGGACGTGCGAGTGTTATTGAAGACAGCAGTGGTGCGGGAACCATTGGGTAGAGGGATGGTCCCACTCTCCCACTAGGGGAGAGTGGAAGTGTCACTGCCCTCACTTTGAACTGGTTTAGGATTGTGGGCGCTGCATAGAAAGAATCGACTTCAGAATAGTCTACATCCTCCCACTTCCCCATCTTTCGGACAGTTTTAGTGATATTTGAAGGGCACCGGTATATTGAATGGTAGTGCATAAAGAGATTAAAATGTTCCTATCGGTGTATAAGTGTATCAGTTGAATAGACTGTAATGAAGTTTGTTCGTCGAAAGTCTATCTGATTATTATGCCATCTGTGACCGCATGCATTTCGCATCACTTTAAATTTTCCGGTTATTGTGCTGCATGCACCGCGTGCCCACGATCACACTATCTACGCACACAGTTCGGTGTATGCGTAGCGTGAAACATGCAGTGAGTGATAGCATATGGTGTCTACATGGTAAACTTTTCTTGAGGGATGTTCATTTAGGCCTGCTGCGTTACCGTCATCCAAAATAAGCATCATACCAACCAGCTGCCGTCGGTATCTTGAGTCGGATTGGTCCATAAACGACGCAAATATGAATTAAATGGTGCAATTAGTTCAGTATTCTTTTCAATTGACCATTGGAAACCTTATTTCCGACCATGCAAGATATACTAGTACCTTCCCGCGCTTGAAAACATTCAGACGCCTCATTTTACCCACTTGTTCGTGCTGTTAGCCCGTGCCAGTGCTGTTTTCCTCATTCACATTAACAAGTATGACAACATGACCGAGTAGTTGAATGCGTCGTAAAAGAGCCCAGTGCTTTTCGTGTACATGAACAACGGGTGCGCCCATGACGCCTGCCGGCCGTACTCTTTTACCGTTGACCGCGCCAACGGCCTGGCAACACCGGTTTCATCCCATTGGCCGGGACCAAATCACTCAAAGCCAACCAGCAGCCTCCCTGCCGCCAGCGAGAGTTAACGGCAACGCCGTGAGCGCCAACTGATCAGCCCTTTGCTGAACCGTCCACCAGTGCCGACGGCGGTGGCATCTGGTGACTTGGTAGTAACCTTTGCTTGTGTGGTTGTCCGCAAGTGTCGACGGCGGTGGCATATGATGACCCGCGGGTAACCTTTGCTTGTGTGGTTGTCCGCCAGTATCGCCGGCTGTGGCATCTGGCGACTTGCTGGTAACCTTTGCGTGTGTGGTGGTCCGCCAGTGTCGACGGCGGTGATAACTGAGTGGCGTACCAAGTACCGTCGCCAGAGCAACCTGCTCGACAACGCCCAGCGCACCAAGGCAGTTGACTCACTGCTCAACTACGAGACGGTCAAGTACTACGATGCCGAGGAGTACGAGATCAACCGGTACCGGGACTCCATTCTTGAGCGACAGGTGCGATAACGTCCGGCCTGTCGTATCACAGCGGTGTACAGAATGCAATGTCGCGGCGGTGTGCATCCTGCAGTGTCGCAGCGGTGCACGTGCTGTCGTGTCGCAGCGGTGTACATGCTGCAGTGTCGCAGCGGTGCACGTCCTGTCGTGTCGCAGCGATGTACATGCTGTCGTGTCGCAGGGACACTGACGGTCGTGTCGCAGCGATGTACATGCTGTCGTGTCGCAGGGACACTGACGGTCGTGTCGCAGCGATGTACATGCTGCCGTGTCGCAGGGACACTGACGGTCGTGTCGCAGCGATGTACATGCTGTCGTGTCGCAGGGACACTGACGGTCGTGTCGCAGCGATGTACATGCTGTCGTGTCGCAGGGACGCTGACGGTCGTGTCGCAGCGATGTACATGCTGTCGTGTCGCAGGGACACTGACGGTCGTGTCGCAGCGATGTACATGCTGTCGTGTCGCAGCGGTGTACGTCCTGTCGTGTCGCAGCGATGTACATGCTGTCATGTCGCAGGGACACTGACGGTCGTGTCGCAGCGATGTACATGCTGTCGTGTCGCAGGGACACTGACGGTCGTGTCGCAGCGATGTACATGCTGTCGTGTCGCAGGGACACTGACGGTCGTGTCGCAGCGATGTACATGCTGTCGTGTCGCAGGGACACTGACGGTCGTGTCGCATCGATGTACATGCTGTCGTGTCGCAGGGACGCTGACGGTCGTGTCGCAGCGATGTACATGCTGTCGTGTCGCAGGGACATTGACGGTCGTGTCGCAGCGATGTACATGCTGTCGTGTCGCAGGGACACTGACGGTCGTGTCGCAGCGATGTACATGCTGCCGTGTCGCAGGGACACTGACGGTCGTGTCGCAGCGATGTACATGCTGTCGTGTCGCAGGGACACTGACGGTCGTGTCGCAGCGATGTACATGCTGTCGTGTCGCAGGGACGCTGACGGTCGTGTCGCAGCGATGTACATGCTGTCGTGTCGCAGGGACACTGACGGTCGTGTCGCAGCGATGTACATGCTGTCGTGTCGCAGGGACGCTGACGGTCGTGTCGCAGCGATGTACATGCTGTCGTGTCGCAGGGACACTGACGGTCGTGTCGCAGCGATGTACATGCTGTCGTGTCGCAGGGACACTGACGGTCGTGTCGCCCGCCCTGTTCTTCAGCGGATCGACTGGAAGTCGATGGCGTCGCTGAACCTGTTGAACATCGTGCAAAACGTGGTGATCAACTGCGGCCTGTTGGCCGGCTCCCTGCTGTGCGCCTGGCTGGTGGCCGACGATCGCTCGCTGACCGTGGGTGACTACGTGCTCTTCTCCACCTACATAATCCAGCTGTACGCGCCGCTCAACTGGTTCGGCACGTACTACCGGTGAGCTGGAACTACCGCACCGCCGATACCCTGGTGGCCACTAACATGCACCCGTGCTGCCTGCAACGGACGGCTTAGTAGGCGATTACGAGCGAGACCATGTTGAATCCACCCTCGTATGTATGCGGGCGAATGTATGAGCGGCCCAGCCCGACCAATAGTGACACCTGAAACCTTAATATGTGTTTGGTGCTGTATCGCATAATGTGATGTCCTTTCACGGCCTTCTCCCTCGACTGTTTGCCAGTGTTCACCACGATGTCTCCCCAGAAGTACTTTTATCTATGTTGAAAGAGTGTAGTCGCGGTACTGACGGCGCCTATTGGCGCTCAGCGTCACGCCTGACGCGAGCCAGCATTTGTAGCCATCGGTGGCCGCGACAGAACAGTTGCAGCTGGTCCCCAAGCTTTTTGTCGGCGACCTGACATGTCGAGTATGTGCCAGCGGTGTGCGTGTGCCACAGGAATGCAACAAGGGTGGTATCAGGCGTCATGCCAATGTTCAAGGACGGGAGGGGGGCGCAACGATCGGATATCTGGAATGTTCTTTCATGTTTGTCATACAATGCTGTAAGAAAATGTGTGTTGTTCTACTTGGGGGAAGCATGACACCAAGAGCCTTCTTGTACCTGGAAATTATCCTGTTGTCCTTATCCTGTTTCCTCCTGCTCGTCCGCGCACTTTTCGCCTGGTGCCGCAGTTATCTGACGTAGATTGGTCGGCAGAATGATACAGCAGAACTTCATCGACATGGAGAACATGCTGGACCTGTTGAAGGAGGACCAAGAGGTCATCGACCTGCCCGGCGTACCCGAGCTGGAGGTGAAGCAGGGCAGGCTGGAGTTCCGCAACGTCTCCTTCCACTACCAGCCCGAGAAGCCCATACTGCGCGGCATCTCGTTCAATGTGGAGCCGGGCGGCACGGTGGCACTGGTGAGAGATTGTGTGGCAGTGGCACTGATGAGAAGAAGTGTGTTACCGGTGAGAGATGGCTCAGTGCCGATGAGAGATGACGTGGCGTCGGTGAGACAATGCAGCATTGGCAGGATATGATATAGGACTGATACTCGATGGTGTAACGTTGGTGGGATGTCATGTGGTACTGGTCAGACAGGATGTGACACTGGCGAGATATTGTGCAGTACTGGTTAGATATGGTGTGGTACTGGTGACATGATGTGGTACTGGTCAGATATTGTGTGGTGCTGGTTAGATATGGTGTAGTGCTTATCAGATGTGGTATGGTACTGGCGAGCTGTGGTGTGCTGGTGATATATTGTGTGGGCTCTGGTGGGATATGGCATGCTATTGGTGAGATATGGTGTTACTGGTGAAGTATGGCATGGCTCTGGTGAGATATAGCATGGTGCTGCTGTTAAGTTATGTTTAGTTTGTTTCATTTAGTTAGATTAGTGCAGTAGGTTTAGTTTCGTTAGCTTAGTTGCATCAGTTTAGTTAGTTCAGTTACGTTTATATCAGCTAGTTTATGTTGTTTGTATAGCTGGCTTATTCAATTCAGCTAGTTCAGTTTAGTTCAGATAGTTTGGCTTAGTTTAGTTTGGCTAGTTTAGTTTACTTTATTGTCAGTTTAGTTCTAGTCATGACCACGATGGTTGCATTATATCATGGCAAGATCCACTGGCTAGCAGGAGGCCCGTGCTGACCTGATGTGGCTTGATTGCCAGGTCCAGCCGTCCTGACCTGATGTAGCCTGACTGCCAGGTCCAGCCTCCCTGACCTGACCTGACCGACAGGTGGGGCCTTCTGGCGGCGGCAAGTCCACCATCATCCGCCTGCTGTTCCGCTTCTTCGATGTCACCGACGGCAGGATCATGCTCGACAACCAGGACCTGAAGTGGGTGAAGCAGCGGTCGGTGCGGCGGGCCATTGGAGTCGTGCCGCAGGACACCGTGCTCTTCAACGAGACGCTCAGGTCAGCCGGCCACTGGCGTCTCGAGTCACGACGCGCCGGTCCCCGACCGTGGCAATTCGCGGAGGCCTACTGCCGAGCTTTGATAGATCCGCTCCATGTTGCCTTAGTTGCTTGTGCCATTATTAGCATTTCGTTATCGTGACTTTATGACACGTTTTGGTTAACCCTCTTCTGTTAGATCCTCACACCCTGTCTCGGAGGGGGGGGGGGTCGTTAGGGACCCCACTCTAATATCCAAACTAAGCGTCGCACGAAAACGAAATAGGTGTCATCGGAAAGCCCTCGACGAGTAGGGCCAGACACCACCCCAAATGATTTTCCTCCAAAAAAGTGACGCCTATTGGGGGCCTAGCTTTTCACAGCATACATTATGTCTGTGGTCTGGGAGCTCATTTTGAGGGATATTTGAGAGAAAAAAATCAGTTGGAGTCAGAAAAGGAAAGCGAAATCGACCAGGACTATAACATATTTGGCCACCCAAAAATAAAACAATTTTTTCAGTTAAAAAGTTTGAGTTCCAGTTTAAAAAAATATAATGGCTAGAGCAAACCGAGAAATGCTCGACGTCAAATTGCTCAAATAAAAAATGCTTACTTTAGCCAGGATCTTCGATATTAACCCTAATGGGCATATATACAAGACTAACACGTAATTAGAAACGGATAAATGAAAAATTCCTCCGGTGCGTTTTGTTGCGTCCTTAAAGATAAACAAACGCTGAAAATTTCATTCGAATATCATTATCCGTAAAAGCGTGACGACAGGTTTAACTTTTTGGAGGTGACCTCAATTGACCTCGACTAACTTGTTGACCCTAAGTGATCTGACTGAATAATTTGACAACATGCCGAATTGATGTGGGAAAAGGTATGCCAAATTTCGGCGCGCTCTCGCACACCGTTCTTTCACTGTCCGGGGATAACCTTTGGGGGGGGGACGGGGGTCGTCAACGACCCCCCTCGAGACGGCGCGGGCGAATGCTGTTTGAGTGTTCAAGTTGTCACAATGACTCGTGTTGCGACGAGCGGATCGGTGGATGGTAATGTGTGTGATCGGGTGTCAGCTAACTGTGATCACTGCTGTGCTACTGGTGCAGGTACAACATCCGTTACGCCAAGATGTCCGCCTCTGACGAAGCCGTGGAGGCCGCTGCACGTGCCGCCGACATGCACGACAAGATCATGTCGTTCCCGGATCAGTATGCTACCCAGGTAGGCCGGTCTCTGTGCCTCACTCACGACAGGGCGCCCGTCACGCCACACACAAGTTATAATAGTCTTGTTTTTTGGCGCCTTGATTCCAGGTGGTTGTCATTGAATGTTGCGTGATCGGCAGTCGTTTGATGATTTTTGTTTCGGGTTATCTCGCAGCTGGTGCTTTGTCTGTTTGTCACTGTTTTGTCCCTGATTGCACCACGGAGAAGTGTTTTCATCAATCCCCGATGCATCACCTGTGGACAATTATCCTGGAATTCTGAATAATTATATCTGGAAACAAACATTACGCCGATGTTGGAAAGGGCAGTATGCTTTATGGAGGCCTGTTTGCAACCTTCCAAGAACGAATTGGAACCATTCATGTGATTCACATTGTCTTTGTAACAGGTGTACTGGTATGTGGTAGCAGGTGGAGAAGTGGCATGTGGTAGTGGGTGGAGAAGTGGTATATGGTGGTGGGTGTACAGGTATGTGGGAGCAGGTGGAAAATTGTTGTGGTAGTGGGCGTACGGATATGTGATAGTGGGTATACTTGTAGGTGGTAGTGGGTGGAGAAGTGGTATGCGATGACAGGTGTAATAGTACGTGATGGTGATTGTAATGGTATGTGGTGGCAGGTGTAATGGTATGTGATAGTGAATATAACGATATGTGGTAGCAGATGGATAAGTGTACATGGTGGTGGGTGTAATGGTATGTGGTAGTGGATGGAGAAGCAGGGTTAAAATATTGGTTTTTCGTTAGGTGGGAGATGTCGAAACGGGCATATCAGGATGTCGAAATTTGACGCGTAAGTAGTGTAATTTAAAATGCTTTTGATGTCTTTCGGACTAAAATTCGAGTTGATGTAGGTAATTATGACTGGATCTTTATCATTTATTTTGAGGTTTATAATTTAGGAAGAGCTATATTTCATAAACGAGATACTGTTAGAAAGGAGATATGAATAGTCCATATCCAGGAGCAGGATGCTGATGCTTCTTGAAGAAGGATGTTGATTGAGTGTTCAGAAATTTGTTAATTCCACCCTATTTCGCGAATAATTTATCACTGCCGTCCAAGGTTACCCAGGTTCAGTTCAGCGTCACCGGATACGATGATCTGCGACGTCACGCGTCAGTGTCAGATATGACTCAATTTGCCAGTTGAAAACATTGAACAATCAATACTCATAGCCTCAAGCCTCAAACGGTAATTTTAATTGAAAGACCATATGTTTGCATAAAATGAATGCGCTACACATGCATATGACGAAGAAGGACTTTCTAACTTTGATACTTCGAGGACTCACGAGTGTACCATTGGTGATGGCAAACACGTGATAATGATGACGTTATCTTTTTGTGGCGACAATTGATCCCGCTAATAACATTCCCTTGTGATTAGTTCCAGAAAAATGAACCTTAACTCACAGCTCAGGAGCATTGAATTACAGCACACCACAGAGAATGAACAAACCGTGAATAATGGTTTGTAGTACTAGTGTCACCGCACACATCATAGCTGCCTCCAGTGCGGTTATTGGGATCCATAACAAGCTGCGGTGTGTCAGTTAGTTATTTGGGCTTTAGGGCTCTTCGACCAGACTTCATCATTCGCGCACAAAGTTGCGATGTGTTGTCATCCGACTTGCTATTTAAATGGAACATCACGATCGCAAACAAAATAGCACTGTAGCATAGCAAATCCACCTCCAATAGCATGCCTCCACTCACTCCTTGCAGTTGGTCGTCTTGACTTTCTGCATGAAGTGAAGGAGTGGCATCACGTCTTCGATGGGCAGCTGAGCCAGCGTGTTGTTGGAGTCTTTGGTGAAGTTGTGGAAGAAGTGCCGGTTAAGGTGTTGGAACCTCGTGAACTGTTCCACCTGCTTGCCAACGATGGTTTTCTGGATCCCTATGGTACATCAAGGTATTGAAAGAAGAACACGAAAACACAAAGTAATGGTCGCATGCGGTTGTACGACGTTCAACCTGCATTAACTCGATCGCAATTTTGTTTAAAATATAGTTGACGTTCGCATAGTACTTTTATAAAATCCGGGAATCTAGAAAGGTTGATCAGATATCTTTGAGAAATCCGGTATTCACGATGTATTACCGGTGATATTTTTGGAACCAATTGCCATGGTGAGATAATGGCTTGCGTGCGTACAACGAGCAACAAGTAAGACAATCACCATTGCAGTCCCCAAATCAGTTGCGCCATTTGGTGTGATGGAGGTTTCCTATGTTCTTAATTTCGTGGAGGTCCTGTTTAAGATTTAACTCTCACTGGGAAGGATTTATTGGTGCCATCCGTGGCGGAGCACAGTTCAATCTATCTATCTCCACGTAAGTCATAATTAGCTTTTAACTGCTATCACCGGTATGGAAATAGGTGTACGACCAAGTATGGTAGTTTACTGTCATATTTTATAGCTAACGTAGCTGGTGGCTAAAGCCAAGTGTGCAAATATCTCGCTCCCAATTTGGATCGAGTTGAAAATTCAGAACGTCAATAAATATGAACTCGTTCACAAATTACGTTCCTATTTGTGTACGGAATTCAACACTTTTGAAGGGCCACGCCCTTGTCATTTGAATCCAAATGTTAAGTTTCAAAACGGGATGTGACTCAATATATCAACATGCACATGGTATAATCGGCAACTATTCTCCACGGAACAAAACTTAGGCGAGACCGTAGTATTGTTTGCAAATATGACCACTTTTCTGGAGAGTATTTGTACAAAATGTGATTTATGTAGAACAAAATTCTTACATTAGTCATGGGGATCAAAAATCCGCTACGAAAAAGTCGAGTTTATTAATAAGCATGGTAGTAAAGCAGGGTTAAAATAATGATTTTTCGTTAGGTGTGAGATGTCGAAACGAACCCATCAGGATGTTGAAATTTGCCATGGAATTGGTGCCATTTAAAATGCTTTTGATGTCTTTCAGACTAAAATTTGAGCGAAACGTGCAGGTACTTATGACTGGACTTTTACCATTTGTTTTGAGATTCATAATTTAAGAAGAGATATATTCTGGAGAGCGAGAACAATAACTATGCTATACACTGATATTGTATGACACATCACAGTATAGGCCATCTCCTTACCTGGAGTTGCATTGGAAAAATCTTCGCGTATCACCATTTCTTATCGAGAGCATGCACATGCTACTTTTTTCTTTCTTTAAAAAAAAATAATCCGGATTGTTGCTGGGGTGGCTTGAGGAACCAGGGTTCCAATTGCTAAGCAGAGCTTGTTGCGCGAACCCTGGCCCCACCACCCGATCCATGAACTCCAGTTCAACGGCAGAATTTAGACCGAAAGTTTAACGTGCCGCCAATGCACCGACACGGCCGCCCGGTAGCTCGTCTCCGGCCTTATCGGGCCAGCTGCCAACTGACACTCCCGGCCGGGGATAAATGCGAGCGCGCGAAGCGACTCGAACCCTGTGTTGCCAGTACAGGGGAGACCAGTGCAGGCCAGCGTTCTAACCAACTGAGCTACCGGGGCGGCTTATAGATACTGTTATAGATACTGTTAGAAATGAGACATGAAGACTTGATAAGCATCCATCAAGGAGCAGGGTACCGATACTTCTTGGAGAAGGATGTGGATTAAGTGTCCAGAAAGTGGTATATTCAACCCTATTTCACGAATAATGTATCACTGTGGAAAAGTGTATTTGGGGGTTGGTGTAATAGTATGTGGTGGGTCATTATTTGGAAACCCGACACCCAAAAGGCCTGTTTCAACACAGCATCACCTCGGATTCCCATGCAAGTTTGTGTATGGGGTTGTTTAGGCCCGAAAACACGAATCTGAGGTTCTTAGACCCCTAGGCCTAACGGTTATTGCGTCACGATGACGTCACATGCTGACTTTTTCTGCTCCTTGCAAGTTTTAATGCGATCTAGCTCCGAGGTTTATCATTATTTTTCCATACTGTAAAATGTTTTGTAAAGCAGACGTAGTACGGTATTGCATAATATTTTTTTTTTTTAATGGATTTATACATCCATGTTTTATTATTTTTTACATTATATATTTTATATAATCATTTTTCGAAAAATGTATAAGTGTCGATTTTCGAAAAACGTCAATATTCTGATTCTCCGTGCAATTCTATATACGGAACAATCAACGATAGAGTGAACGCACTCTTGGGACACCGTCAGACAAATCGCAAAAAACATACCACCTGATGTACATCCATTTGGAGTAGCGTTGTGAAGAACTGAGCGAGAGCGTGGCTGGTGGATCGGGTGAGGGTGGGGATTGGGCGGGGGTATGCGGGAGGAGCATGGGCGTCGCCACCGGGGGGTCAGAGGGTCGGACCCCCCACTTTAAAAATTAAGGGGGGTCGACCAAAAAAAAAACAACCGGTCAACGGTACAAACACCTGACATCAGACATCGCTTCGCACCCTCCCCCCACCCTCCGGTCACAGTATTTTCCCTTAACACGCGCACTGGAGGGAGGGGGGCGAAATCCGCCCACCCCTCCGATTTTTCGTAGACAACTCCACATTTTACCGGCCGATATACGCCATTGTTTGTGTACCTGCCAATAAATGACCGGCGCGTTGTTTGAAGTAAGAAAAATCACAAATATCGGCGCTGATGCGCTTCCCGTATATTAGCAAAAAGAAATGTTCTTGGCAAAACTAGCGACTTGTTTGATGTACATTGTCATGCTACATTGTTCCAGAGTCATGTCAAGTCACCGAGGTCAAGTCAGGTCAAGTTCATAACAGGTTAACACACGCCCTAGATGGGGTACGGCGAAATCCGCCAATACTTCCCGATTTTTCGTACATAACTCCATATTGTACCGGCCAATATACACCGCAGTTTTCGCGTACCTGCTTAGAAATCACCGGCGCATTGTTTAAAGCAATAAAAATGCAAATCGGCCGAGAAGTTTTCAAGTTAGGGGCCGTTAAACTAAAAACAATTTACAGCGCCAGACCACAAAAATCGGCGCTGATGCGCTTCCCGTATCTTGGCAATAGGGAAGTGTTCTTGACAACACTAGCGACTTATTTGATGCATATTGTTATGCTATATAATTTAAGTCATGTTATGTCGCCGAGGTCAAGTCAGGTCAAGTTCATGATAGGCTAATGGAACCAAACTTGGTCAACTGGAATGTGTCAGAAATGCAAATGACTGCCATGCGATTGATGTCACTTTACATGTTACTCCCTATACATCCCGAAATCTACTGTTTGTCATTTGCCTAAGCCTTTCCATACTTTATTCATGTATTTCACTCCTTTCTTTGCGAAGCCGATTGTGCCGAGCCGCCCAACGTAGCAGTCGGCATGGGAGCCCGGTTCCGGTAACTGGACCACGTAATGACCTAATAAAGTGCTCCTATATAGGTGACCTGAGATCAAATGGCGGATCTGACATCTGTATTGCATCATTAGTAATGCCCAAAACATCATTAATGTCAATTTTGGAGCATTTAAACATAACCACAGCGATCCATAACAATGACGAGCCAAGCCACGCAAAACCAGAAAATTCTGCTATTTTGACCTCATTTGTCCTTGAAGATATTGACCTAAGGTCATGACCTTTGCACACAACAGAGTTCACTATCGTGCCCATCCACCCTGCGAATTTCGTTGCTCTAGCCTTCAGAGAAGCTGAGATGTTATGGGGGGCGGAATCCGCCCCCCCCTCCCCTCCAGTGCGCGTTATTTTCAGAGGCCCTCCAGGGCGCCTGTTAAAACTACCAGGCATTAACACACAACCGTTCAACAATACAATCACCAGACACCGAGCCGACATCGCTGTCATTCTCTCGACTGCCATTCGCTGCCATTCTCGACTGCAGTCGCAACTTGATTATTCTTGGACAACCGGAAATTCCCACCGTATAAACACTACGGCGCATTGCCCCCAGCCCCCCCCTTCCCTCCCCCACTAAATACATACGCTGCTGATTGGAGATGACCGACGCAGTCCACCGCAAACCTGAACCCTACCCCCACCCTGGATGGCATCCAGAAGCGAGGTTCTCGCCCATAGTTGCATTGTGCATAGCGCTGCTGCAACAGCCAGGACAGGGGCCTGTACTATGTTATAACGATTTTTCTGACTGTGTTCCAGGGCTGCGCCCATTCTATCTTTGATTGTTTCCAATACAGAATTGCACGGAGAATCAGAATATGCTTTTTTCTCGAAAATCGACACATACATTTTTCGAAAAATGATATATAAAATATATAATGTAAAATATAATAAAACATGGATGTATAAATTAATAAAAATATTATGCAATACCACACTACGTCTGCTTTACAAAACATTTTACAGAATGGAAAAATAATGATAAACCTCGGAGTTATATCGCATTGAAATTTGCAATGAGGAAAAAAAGTCGGCATATGACGTCATTGTGACGCAATAACCGTTAGACCTAGGGACCTAAAAACCTCAGATTCGTGTTCTCGGGCCTACACAACCCCATTCACAAACTTGCATGGGGATTCGAGGTGGTGCTATGTTATCGAAGTGTCGAGTTTCCAAAGAATGACCCTGGTAGCAGGTGTAATGGCATGTGGTAGGGGATGGAGAAGTGCATGTGATGGCAGGTGTGGTGGTATGTACAAGTGGGTGCACTGGTATGTGATAGCCGGTGTAGTGGTATGTGGTAGCGGATGAAGTGGTATATAGCGACACCCATCACTAGTATGTAATTGATCGCCGTTTGTGACTAGTCCAGCTCCCAAGGAATCTTGACCAACACGTTGAATGTAAACAATTCGAGGCATTAGGCTTTTATACCAAGGTAGAAACGAATAGCATACCAAATGCAGACCAAGTGTAAACCGATTTTCCTTTGACGGATAGTTTGCGGCATGCCGTAGCGAGTATTCTGGTATGCAGTAGCGGGTAGAGAAGTGGCATATGGTAGTGGGTGTACTGATATTTGGGAACAGGTGGAAAAGTGGTATGTGGTGGTGGGTGTACTGGTATGTGGTAGTGGGCATACCGGTAGGTGGCAGTGGGTTGACCACGGCTGCTCTGCGTCTGATCTTCCAGGTAGGAGAGAGGGGCCTGAAGTTGTCGGGTGGCGAGAAGCAGCGCGTAGCCATCGCTCGCACTCTGCTCAAGGCCCCCAAGTATATCCTTCTGGACGAAGCCACCAGCGCACTGGACACTCAAACGGAGCGCAATATACAGGTCGGTGGGAAAAAGCAATCGAGACTGGAAATGAAGAGGATCGAGACCGGCAACTCAAAACAAAAACACAACTCCTGGCTCTTCTCGCAGGAGCCAGACAGACCGATCCGCTGTGAACGATGCGGGTCCCCGTATACTCATTTTCCGAGCATGTGAAGGTGCCAAACAGCTGGCCTCGTTATCGCCGTTTCAGCGACGATACGGATGTGACATTCGGACTTGTCATCAGATGCCACACTGCGTGACGGAGGGCTGGAAGTGGAGTTTTCGAGGAGAGAGGATGCGAAATATGCGCAAGCAGCCAAACTATTCACATACAGCATGCGGGAGGGTAGTGACAGACGCGAGGTAACCATTCCAATTTTCACTGAACCCCACAAGACGAAAAACTCTTCAAAGGGAATTATCAACTGCTACGACTTAAGAAACGTTTCCGATGCGGAAATAGTGGACGGCCTATCGGAATTGGGGGTGACTGAAGCTCCTCGTATCAATACGAGAAAGGGAACGGAGATGCAATAAACCAACAGCATACTTTTGGCATTTAATACAGTTGACCTTCCAGCCACAGTTCTTGTCGGATATACTCGTGTGAAGGTTCGCAGGTATATCCCGAATCCCATGCGATGCTTCCATTGTCAGTGTTTTGGACACACCAGGCCGGCATGCCGTAATCGGCCTCGCTTGCGCAAACTGCGCTGCTACCACCCACAGTACAGACAACTGTGGCGTCCAGGAGCCCCGGTGTGTGAATTGTGGAAGTGGGCAAGCACCGCACACTTCATATGACCGTACCTGCCCTGCTTACCTTAAAGAAAAGGACATTCTATCACTGAAATTCACCCACAACATTTCGTTCCGCGAAGCCCGAGATATGTATACAATTACACATACAGTAATTTCTTACGCTGCCAAGGCAGCAACACTACCAGGGATGAGTGAGGCCCCAGCCCACCCGCAGCAACATGAACACGGTAGTGCTGCGGTGCTGGTTAGTCAGCTCATAGCTCTACTATTATCCTTCGAGGTCGCCTGGCCCCCGTTATCCCCAATAGCAGCCAAGGAAGCCGCGATAGTGGGGAATGCAGCACAAGCCACGGATCCCGTGGAGGGATTACCCGCCGATCACACACGCACGGTCCCCCTTGAGCGCGATGGAAACTGGCAGGAGGTGCGGAGGAAGAGGCGTCCAGACAAGTCCACATCGTCCTCCCCACCACAGCCCAGCCCATTCCAATCTACCACTCCACCCACCTCGAAATCCACATCTTCCACTTCCCATCCTCCCTCCAACATCCCTCCAGCCCCTCCGCGCATCAACACCACCGCCAAATCCATATCATCCACCTCCTCCCTCCATGAAGCTATCCCCCTTCCCGTGAGGCAGACTTCTCCCTCAACATCCGCGTCCGCACCTCCATCACCGTCCAGAAACACCCACCGACCAATACCTATCTCCGACGTGAACCTGAACTACCAGGAAGCCGAAAGACGTACCAGCGAGGCCAAGCGGGCACGTCTCGCTCAGATGGAGAGGGCCCGGACAGCTGGCCGCCAAGAAGCTGACAAAGTTCTACGACCACCTCCATCCACCCCATCACCGCGTCGGCGGGTGCAGGGACCAACCCCGCCAGGCAAAGGAATGGGCTCCACCTCCACCCCGGTTGGGTGCCCGGAAAAGAGGCTTGCCACTATCGGGCTCCCACCGGCGGAGGGATCACCGCGTTCTCGCCCCAGGACCCAGTCCCTTGGGCCGAGTTCAGGCAAGCCTTCGGTGATAGCTGACCCTGTGCCTGGGCAGTGCACTGACATTTAATTCCCTTCACCGCTGTCTAGTCAGAAGCCAATTTATCGTGTAACTCTCCCGCTATTCTAGTCAAACCCTAAATGATTCGCAACCAGTGCTTTTTACAATGGAACTGCAGAGGTTTTAGGAACAGCGGCCAAGAGATCCAGGTAGTTTTAAATCGGTACTGCCCTCTCGCTACATGCCTTCAAGAGAGCAAACTTCGACCTGATCTCCACTGTACTTTGAAGGGGTACTCAGTTTTCAGAAAAGACTTGGTGACCAATACTGTCGCACATGGTGGAGTAATACTGGCTGTTCACCATAGTGTTGGAGCACATGAGGTCGCGCTGAAAACAGACCTCCAAGCATCCAACTAGATCGCACTTCTTTCACGATATGCTCGATCCATCTGCCTCCTGGGACTGTTTTTACCCGCAACGAACTCGTGCGGTTACTTTTAGAACTGCCCCCACCTTTTTTAGTTTTTGGGGATTTTAACTCTCACCACACTATGTGGGGCTGTGATAACGTGAACGCAAGAGGTCGTGTCTTGCATCAATTTATAACAGATGAATCCTTATGCATCTTAAACACTGGCTCACGCACCCACTTTACGCTGCCATCGGGTCATTCCTCGGCGATAGATTTGAGTCTGTGTAGCCGACGGCTCGCACAACATTTTGATTGGTCGGTATCCGACGAACCCATGGGTAGTGACCATTTCCCCATATGGCTAACATATCGAACAAACTCAACGCTAGGAACCAGACCCAAAAGATGGAAAATGCGCAAAGCTGACTGGACCACATTTGAAGCTCAACTCAAGAGCACATTCTCCACTCCAACTGAACGAGAACCACACTCAATAGAAAACTTATCGTCGTTGATCATAGAAGCAACAGCAGGGTGCATCCCAAAAACATCGGGCTGTCCTCGTCGAACCCCCTGTTCCGTGGTGGACTGTAGACTGCAGAGACTCTATTCGGGCACTACGCCGTGCATTTTAAAGCATTTAATCGAAACAGTACCACAGCAAATCTAGTTCCGTTCCGTAAGGCTAGAGCGATTGTACGTCGTACTACCTCGGAAGCGAAGCGTACATCATGGAGGGCCTATGTAAATACATTAAATCGGTCTAGCTCTTCGTCACAGGTATGGTCCAGAGTGAAAAGAATTTCGGGCACATACTGCTCAGTTCCTCTCCCTGTGCTGCGAATCGCAAACCAGGATGTTACACATCCTGCAGAAGTTGCCTATGCTATTGGCCACGCTCTAGCGCAACGAAGTCGAGGAAGCGTTGCTGACCCAGAGTTTTTACGCCACAAATCTATACAGGAGTCTATGCCAATTGATTTCACCACATCAGTACTCCATTCTTACAATGGATCGTTTCGTCGTTTTATCATGGCAGAACTAACGTTTGCTATAGGGTCACTCCGGGCAACATCAGAGGGGCCGGACGGCATCCACAATGACATGCTGAAGCACCTCCCGCCCTGCACTCTTGCTTCTTTTCTTTCCTCTTTCAATTTATTATGGCTCGGCGGCCATTTTCCCATCTTGGCGGGAAGCCAGGCAAGACTGGCCGGGACCCGTTACATTATCGCCCCATTTCGTTGACGTCATGCCCATGTAAGCTCATGGAACGAATGATAAATGTGAACGATGGACGATAGTGAACGGCCTCCGATTCTCTTCTCCAAAACAGTTGCTGTTCACTTTTGCCGACGTCGTCGTCACTGTCCGGAGATGGCCGTTCAGTTGTATGGCCAGCAAATGCCTGTGCGACAAGCGGCTCGCTTCCTCTGTGTCAGTCTGGACAACCGGTTATCCTACGGCAACCATATCAACACATTGCGAGATAAGTGCTTCCGAGCAATGGACATTATGAGATGTGTTTCACGAACGCATTACGGAGTCGACAGAGCGACTCTTTAATGCTATATCGATCACTTATCCGCTAGAAACTCGACTACGCATCACTTATATATGACGGGGCTAGTTGCTCCTTGAAGCGGAAGCTCGACACAGTGCACCATGCAGCATTGGAGATCGCCATAGGGGCATTCCGGACATCAACAGCTGCAAGTATGCTGGCAGAAGCCCATGAGCTATCGCTGGGAAACAGACGCGAGAAACTAGGACTTAGATACGCGATAAAACTAAGGCAGTTTCCAGCGCATCCCGCATACCAATCAGTCTTTTCACGCCGTATCCTGTCTGTCTTCTGTGGACTGAAAGAGGATCGACTACGCCCATTCTGTGTCAGAATTCGTGCGCTACTTGAGGAGGCTGAAATCCCACTACGAGGTGTCGCGAAGATCAAACGCACACAAATTCCGCCATGGGAACTTACATCACCAGAAATTGATGTCTCCCTCATGAATGTCAAGAAACGACACACCACCCCAGAGGTTTTCAGAGCAGAAACCTTGGAGCTACTATAATTTTATCGCTGTTACTCTCGAACATACGCTGACGGGTCCAAGACGGCCGACGGAACTGGGTGTGCATTTGTATGTCGTACATACAAATACAAACATTGTACCTGATAACTGTTAGGTCAGATCATCTAGGGTCAACGAGTTAGTTAAGTTGACCTTGACTAACTCGTTGGCCCTAGATGATCTGAACTAAAAGAAATTTAATCAGCATGTCAAATTGATGTGGGAAAAGGTATGCCAAATTTGGCCCCACCGCCGCGCGCCGTTCGTCCGCTATCCACGAAAAAACCTGAGTGGGGCGGTTGAAGTTTTTTGGAGGTTAGGTCACCTCCAAAAACTTCAACCAGTCGTCACGCTTTAACGGATGCAGATATTTGAATGAAACTTTCAACGTTCGCCTATCTTTACAGATGCAACAAAACGCACGAGTTGATTTTTCTTTTTTCCGCTTTTGACTACATACAAATTTTGCGTATTTGCCATATTGCAGTTCAAATACAGGATTCTGGCTAAAGTAAGCATTTTTATGAGGGAACTTTGACTTCTAACAACGTTTCTCGGTCTGCTCTACCCATTGGAAAAATGAAAATTAAAGAACTTGAAAACACAAAATTTCAACAACAAAAAATTGGGGGGGACCAAAAATTATAGGCCTGGTCGATTTCGCTGTCCTTTTCTCATTCCAAATAAGTTTTTTTCTTTTCGTATATCCCAAAATGAACTCCCAGAGTAAAACAAAATCATGTAAGTCGTGGAAATCTAGCCCCCTGGTAACGTCACTTTTGTGGATTTTTTTTTTTTGGGGGGGGTGGACCCGAACCCTACTAGTAGAGTGCTTTCCGATGATACCTCTTTCGTTTTCGTGCGATGCTTAGTCTGGATTTTAGAGGGGGTCTTCAACCGCCCCCCCCCCGAGACTGGGTGTGAAGATCTGAACGGAAAGACGGCGCGGGATAACCAACCAACCAAAGAAAGTGGCAGGAAAGCTGGAATTCCCAGGTTTTAAACAAACTCAGATCTATCAAACCGGTTCTGGCCCCATGGATATCAGCACTGAGAAAATGTAGGAGAGAAGAGGTAATTCTTGCACGACTGGGAATAGGGCACACTTATGCAACGCACGGTCACCTTTTGAGAAAGAACGCAAGACCATACTGTTCCCGATGTGGCTCACCAATGACTGTCCAACATATGTTGTTTTCTTGCCCCAACTTCATGGTTGATCGAAGACATCACTTCGGCTCCAGTTTCCACGAATTGTCATACTCTGATCTTTTAGGTAACAATTCTGAGGTCATCCAGACAGGAAAAATATGTCGATACATCTTAACGGCCCAGTTCGACGTAATCTATCCCTTCCAAAATAGATACATGCCGCCAATTATAGAGTGACAAAAACAGATATGGGCGCTACATAACCAGTAGCCGTTGATGCGCCCCAAAGCCCAAATAATAAATAAATCATGTTTGCAAACAAATTGATTAGCAACTTGACTTCTTTCGACAACGTAGTGGTATTGACGTCTTAACTTAATGCTCTCCACCAAAAATTGTATTTCGGCGGTCTGTGTATACGTATGTGTGTGTGCGCGCGCGCACACATGTATCACGTGTGTGACGGTGCAGCGTGTTTTCAGGCGTCGCTGGCGCGGGTCTCGACCGGCCGGACCACGCTGATCGTGGCCCACCGTCTCTCCACCATCACCCACGCCGACCAGATCCTGGTCATCAAGGACGGCAGGATCACGGAGCGCGGAAGGTCGGTGACGGTTCACGGTCGGTGACGGTTCACTGGTCAGGAGCGAGATATGGCCGGCAGTGCAGCTGACCGGTGGCATATAGCGGCAGCTCGAATGGAGCAGCGACGGGAGGGAAATGGTGCGGCAGGCGATCAGGTCCACCCTGAGAAGCATCCTTCTGGCAGGCGGTTGCAATAGTGTTCAATGGGGTTGCAATAGTGCAATGATAAGTCAGGATTTATAGATCTGCTTGGAATTAACTGGCTTGCTGACCTATCCTGTCGGTTATTGAGGCCCCCACAAGCAGTGAGCTTGTGGGAGCCTCAATAACCGACTGCATGGACTGCTTGTGCCCGCTGGAATACAAGCAGTTCAGGGCAGTGATTCGTAGAAACATCCAAGTATTTTGTTCTCAAATGCATCAAAGTCATGGGTTGTCGAATGTTGTTGCTGCCAGTAAGAAAATGTCTGGGAGATTGAACAGTTAACCAGATAAATAGCTAGTCTCTGGTTTGGATTGTAGTATGTGCACTGGGTTATTTCCATTGATGGATGCTTATCAAAGAGCTTACCGAATGCTTCCAATTCTTCGCCTTTGCTTAGAATCTAACTTTAAAAAATCACAAGTATATCTAAGGTTTTTATCCTTGTAATAGCGTTAATTCCTCGCTTGAGTTCTCCAGTGTTTGATTTTCACATTTCGGTCTTGAATTCGGAGTGTATAATTTTTGTGCTTTCCAGAATATGGAGTGTATAACCTTGAAACACTATGTAATGGAGTGTATAATTTTCCAGTTTGCCAAATTATGGGGTGTATATTGAAGCACCAAGAAATGGAGTGTATACATTTTATAAATAACGAAGTGTATATATTTTGAAAAATGCAGTTTCCTGGAATGAAGAATATAAATCCGGGGGCCTCGGTAGCTTGGTTGGTGGAGCGTCGGACTCTTGGATCGCAAGATTGTGGGCTCGAATCTCGCGGCCGAAGGCATTTGCAGAGTCCACCCGCGACTAATCGGTGTGATATGTTGACGACGCTATATAACCTTGTGGCTGAATGAGTCGCAAAATAATGGGCGCTACATAACCAGTAGCAGTTGATGCGCCCTTAAGCCCAAATAATCAATCAATCAATCAATCAATCAATCGAGTCGCAAAATAACCCGAGATTCTTCTTCAAGAATAAAACGCCCTCAACTCATTTGTTCGGTTCCTATCCTAGTGTCTCACAGACAACCTTCCGAAGGCCACCACACATCGTCGTCTGAAGTCATCCTCGTCCTGTGGATTACTTATAAGCCAACTTTCTGAGCAATGGTAGATAAAATTATAACACAAGTATACTTAATCGATGTCAACCAAGTTTATATATCCATACCTGTCACTCCTGACATGCTCACACCGTACAACTAATACATATTCACAACACACCTCAAGAGCAGGACGTTCGTGCACCGACTAATATATGGGAGGGTCTAAAATGTTGCTTGCCGACTATTCGGATATGGAATTCGGAATATAAAATGGTTTAAGGAAAGTTATACTAAAACCGTCAGTCTAGAATATTTTATTATCGCCACTATTAAACATTTTTTAATGAAAAAGCTGAAAAAATGTATTCAAATCAATTCTTATTAATATTAGAAGTTTTCCAATGCGCTTTTTAGTTCATGTCTGGAATGTTTAGTTCAGGCAAGTATTGACTTGCAAGGATCAAGAGCGACTAGACGGGCGGGCAAATTGCCGCTGTAAAACCGACTATCGTCACGGACGAGCGGAAATTAACGTCTAATTTCGCACCA
Source organism: Imbricaverruca yamaguchii (assembly GCA_034440575.1). Lineage (NCBI taxonomy): Eukaryota > Metazoa > Arthropoda > Thecostraca > Neoverrucidae > Imbricaverruca > Imbricaverruca yamaguchii. Next base: position 63,530 of record JAOTOL010001384.1, read on the forward strand.
TGATTGCTATGAAATACCAAAAAATGAAAATAAGTTAGAAGAAACCGCCAACAGAATTACGGGCGATTTTCTCAATTAATCATCAGGATTATGGGAAAGAATTAATAATTGGATCAGAATGAAGCTTGGAGGATTTTCAACGCATTAGGACAACACACGTAAATCTGAATTTGTCCGGAGTGGGAAAACCTCGCGGTCGGAGTGGCATTAACACAACTATTCCTGCTTGCTGATGAAATTCGGAAGCAATATAAGACATGAAATAAAAAGAAGCTTGTGGTTCTATGGAGCTTCATTTTGGCGCAGTCTTAGCAAGTTTTCAGAACGTTTTGGTACCATTCAGGAAATTTTCATGGGGAAAATCCATCCCATATCTTTTATGTGTATCTCTTCTGACTGCTTTATAATATAAATATGAAAGGTTTTATCTATGTCATTTAATGCAGAACATGTCATTCTTCAAGGAAGCAAAAAGAAATGCATTATCCATGCCTTTTCTTGGCAATGGTTTGAATAGCTCCGGCCGGAGTGGGAACTGGAGAGCGGTGAATCCATCGAATCCAAGAACGGACCTTCGTACAAGGTCGGGCTGGTAAAGGTGAATTCCTTTATTTGGTTAGCGGAGCGTAGTGTTTTTTTTTTCATTGTACGAACGATTTTCTTAGAAGCTCTTTTCTGCTATCCCGGTGTAATTGGTTTCATGTTTGGCTCGAGGTATTAGAGTTGGTATTACCTGACTAGGTACCTACCTACCTATATCAAATTTCTTCACGGTTATTCGAGTTATTGATTTGGATAAGCCAAAGCCATAAGCATATGTTGTGTGACTGGATATATTTGGATAGTGGAAGGGGCAGGAAGCGAGACTATTAATTGCTGCGATGTGTTGCCGACCAGCGTAGTAATGAACAAAACTGATTGTTTTGCTTTTGTCTGGGCAATCCTGTTTTCACTTACCATGTTTGAATGGTGAATGTTTTTCTTTCAAAAAGAGGGCTGGGAGTTTTCAGTGCTCATAGACTGCAGATATTATATATATGCATGCATTTAAGCATTATTTGTGCACTCATGAAATGTTCAGAGAATTGTTAGGGTTAGGTGCATCCTGTTCCCATCCTGCATTGGATACCATTATACTTTAAACTTTTATGGTCCCTCTGGCTTTCTGAAATGATAAATTTGCAGTTGAAGGTGATTTGATTTCTTGAAATTTCTTATTTTTAATGCAGTGTTTATGAATGTGGACATGTTCATAATGTACCTACATGATGCGACCACATTTTTTTTGCCAAGTGCAGTTGGGTAGCAAAATGACACCCAAAAAGTGGCTTGGAGTTGGTTGGGCAATATTGCATGAAACGTAATGTTCAAAATGAAGAAAAAAGATGCAGCCTAATTGTGGATGGAAGCAAGCAATTTTTTAATGGAAAATTTCCAAACATTTCTTACCTTAAATTCAAACTAAACAACCTATTCTAACCTAGCCTATGCTAGCCTGGACCATTTTTTTATTCAAAAACTTTTTTTTAATCCTGAAAATCTCCAAAGAAATTTGATAATTGTCTAACTTACAGAAAAACTTAATCTAACATAACTTAGCCAAAACGAATGCCTTTTATGCTTCATGGAGGTAAAATGTGTGTAAAAGTTGTCTTGTGGACATATAATAATGCCCATGAAAATTCATATGCCATGGAAAAACATGGCTCATCTACCAGTGTATTCTTGGGATTTTGGGGAAATGTTATCCTTTGTGGCTTACCAGTTGTGCGGATGCCACCCTGGCTCTCAGTGTTCAGCCATACGTTTTTATGGGCACATCTAGACTCTGTTGTGAGGTTTTTCCACAAATGAAGAACATACACATGAAGTCATGGGTGGCTGTTTATTAATTTATCTGCACTACATCATTCATTTCTGCACATCATGTAGAAATGGATGCTATGGAATGTTATGGAATATGGAATGTTCAGTGGCATTTAGGTCATATGCAGACTGCAGTGGTCCATATTTTGACATCTGTTGACATCTGTTGTACTTGTGCATGCTAGCAAGCTGGTATTCTTCCAATCTGGCTGGCATCTCATTTTCGGCTCCGCTCCTGCCTCCTCTTAGAATGTTCCCGCAGTTGACCTGAAATAACAAATGTGTATTTTCCTCTGTGGTAAGGGACCCAGTATGACTGAACAGTATAGTGATTATTACGACTGGAAGAGCATCTTATTATCAGCCATAGATCACCAAATGGTATAGGCCGTATAGCATGCTGCTTCCTCTCCATCAAACTTATCACTATTGTATAATGACATATAGCCGTCTATTGTTAGTTAAGCATGTCTTCATCCAGCAATGCAAGGAGTGTATTTTTTTAGGAGTGCATAATTCTTTGGATGGCAAAAGTTCCAAAAAGGGCCACTTTCCCAACGCTGGTTCTCCATCAATGAAATAATCCCTTGGTTGCTTTTCATTCACGTTGAATGGTGTCTTGAAAATGTTCACTTGAGGGAATCGCGCTTGCACAAAATTTAAATGGCAATGTGTATCAGAAGTCCATATCTGGAGACACGCCACGCAAACTTGTCACGAAGTTGTCCCGATCGAAGTTGTCTAGAAGTAGCGCGTGCTTAGGCGGTCTTGTGGTGAAGCGGCTTCGCCATGAGGCGAGGGTGCGCTGCCTGCACTGTGTGGCGGTGTGTGTGACAGCGGCGTGTTTCAGGCACGACGAGCTGCTGGAGAAAGGTGGCGTTTATGCCAGCATGTGGCGTCAACAGTCTGAGACGGCTGACCGCCGCTCTCGCCGCTCTCCTGACCGTCGCTCTCGAGTGCTGGCTGCCACTGACGCCACCGCGCCCGCTGGAGCACACTGACATCCGCATCCGCCAGTGTCGACACTCCATGGCTCCCCCCGCTCATCTCTGGTCTCCGTGAGCCTCTGCGCTTCCGGCCGCTCATCTCTGGTCTCCGTGAGGATCTGCGCTTCCGGCCGCTGATCTCTGGTCTCCATGAGGCTCTGCGCTTCCGGCCGCTCCAGTGTCTCCTCGTTCCACTTGGTACATGGTCCAAACCACCTCTCGGTGGGTATTTTAATCTGTCGTGCCTTGAGGGTCAGCTATGTAGCCCTATCTACTCGGAAAATGTTGTGTTGCTAGCGACATTAATTTCCCGGACCTTAATGCAGTCACTATTTATGGGCGCTAACTGACCAAACCTGGTCGTTGCGCCATAAAACTAAAATAACCAACCAAGCATTCGCTATTTATTATTCGTGCTGAGGGGAAAAACATGATTTTAGCAACGGTAAGTGAAACAGAACAGTGGGATACTTTTCATCGCCTGGTACCGAAATGTTGATGTTTTATGTTATATGTTGTCCAATTTATGTGAACGTAATCAGTATGAAATTTGAGGAAGTTGTTTTTAACCAGTAGGTAACTTATGTCAGTGAGACAAGCAGGAAGATGATATGTTTAGTGCCAGTGGTCTCGAAGCTGTTGTTTCTACATGTTTCAGAGTGTTGTGGCTTTCGGAAGTGTCTTTGGATGGTACTCCCACCTGCACGCTGGTTCCTTGGCTGATGTATGACGATGTAGAGGCGCTCGGTCCTCCGGTAGATAAATAGGAAGCCGTCGTCATCTGATTACGTCTAGGTCCCGAAACATTATCGTCGGGCCTCAAGTGCGGATGTAAACTAGTTGCCTGCCTACTCGCCCCAGTCCGTGACTCAACACATAGAGCTGCTGAGGTGGCAGACGGGGCGGAGGGGCCTGCCTACTCGCCCCAGTCCGTGACTCAACACATAGAGCTGCTGAGGTGGCAGACGGGGCGGAGGGGCAGTGGCCTACTCCCTCCACGTGTTCTTTCGTGGACTGGTCCTCAACGGTCGTGCAACTGGTGTGTTAATGGCAGTTGTGGCCACTGTGTATGCCTGATATTGTAATGGCACTGCTCGAATAACCAAACTGTCAACGTGTTCATAAGTCATGGCAACTAATCCGGTAAGCTCTGGCCGATAATAGGGTTGTTCATAATCTAAGGTAATCTAGTGTTCTAACAGGTTGCGTGTTCTCGAATTCGTCGCTGGTAGCAGTGTGGGAGGGCTAGGGTCCTCCAGGTTTATAAGCATAGTGAATGGGGTGGTTGCACACCTGTACATGTACTAATTGGCTGCAAGAGAAGGATAATTTATATTTTTCTCGATCGTCAATAAGCCTAGCAATATGCGCCAAAATACTGGAATTTCACGTTGTACGCAAGCCAATCCTGCTTCGCGGCACATTTAGTGATATACATTCCGTGCTCTATGCGAATTAGGTGGGTGGATCTTTCGCTGTAACTAAAGTATCCTCATCAAGTAGTAGATGAACGTAGTGTTTCTGTAGCAGATAACATTTATGGCAGCCAAGCAAGTACTCACCAGCGTCTGGTGTTCCGATGACGCTGGCTTCAATTTGACTGCAGCCACAACGTAAACAATTTCGAACAATGCGTAGTCAAAAAATTGTATTGATGGAGTTCATTTTAGACACGTAATGCAAAACCATGCTTTATATTTTAGCATATAGCTTTTAACTTCACGTGAAACATGACCTACGGGAATGTGCAATGAGCGTATAGTACATGGCTGCGGCACTACCTACGGACGTGCCGCGCACGTGAATCGTGCCAGCGGCATGTTCGGACGTCTTTCCCTCCTGTCGGGCGGCCGGCGGCTCTGGGCTGTGTCGGGACACGTGCGGCATGTCCGGACGTCTTTCCCTCCTGTCGGGCGGCCGGCGGCTCTGGGCTGTGTCGGGACACGTGCGGCATGTCCGGACGTCTTTCCCCCCTGTCGGGCGGCCGGCGGCTCTGGGCCGTGTCGGGACACGTGCGGCATGTCCGGACGTCTTTCCCCCCTGTCGGGCGCCCGGCGGCTCTGGGCCGTGTCGGGACACGTGCGGCATGTCCGGACGTCTTTCCCTCCTGTCGGGCGGCCGGCGGCTCTGGGCCGTGTAGGGACACGTGCGGCATGTCCGGATGTCTTTCCCCCTGTCGGGCGGCCGGCGGCTCTGGGCCGTGTCGGGACACGTGCGGCATGTCCGGACGTCTTTCCCCCTGTCGGGCGGCCGGCGGCTCTGGGCCGTGTAGGGACACGTGCGGCATGTCCGGACGTCTTTCCCCCTGTCCGGCGGCCGGCGGCTCTGGGGTGTGTCGGGACACGTGCAGCATGTCCGGACGTCTTTCCCCCCTGTCGGGCGGCCGGCGGCCCTGAGCCGTGTCGGGACATGTGCGGCATGTCCGGACGTCTTTCCCCCCTGTCGGGCGGCCGGCGGCTCTGGGCCGTGTCGGGACACGTGCGGCATGTCCGGACGTCTTTCCCCCCTGTCGGGCGGCCGGCGGCTCTGGGCCGTGTCGGGGCACGTGCGGCATGTCCGGACGTCTTTCCCTCCTGTCGGGCGGCCGGCGGCTCTGGGCCGTGACGGGACACGTGCGGCATGTCCGGACGTCTTTCCCCCCTGTCGGGCGGCCGGCGGCTCTGGGATGTGTCGGGACACGTGCACCGTGCACTGTGGAGACTGGCGGAGATTATCGACCGACGGTCCGTACATAGTCTCCGACGTGCTCGAATGTCGTTACACTGGGACTGGGCTGAGCGGAGGCCGCGGCCCAGGTCGGTCACCTGGGCCGTGTGGGGTGCGCAGAAGGCGTGGTCGGGCCCCTATGATGCCCCCCCTCCGGTGGTCCTGCGCCGGATGCGCGGTGTCACGGGCCATACGACTGAGCCATGCTGACGGCGGCTGCCACCGCCACCCGTCAGTGGCTGCAGGCACCGCGCACTCAGCAAGGCCGTAGTCTCGCAGGCCCCCTGACACGTGTCGGACAGTGTTGGGTCCGTGAGGTCTCGCCGCTGGTGGTATGGTCTCAGAATCCGACACATCTGCTGTATGGGTGAAGAAGGCGGCTGCTATTTTAAAGTTTCGTATTGTATGTCTTCAGCAGTTTGGTTTATTTTAAAAATAGTATGTCTTAGATTATGTATTGTTTATGCGTATCTGGATGTGTTCTATTTTGACTTCCACTTATTTTTGTCAAATAAGTGGAGCAGCAACTGTCTTTAGAGTGTACTCATTCAACCTAAACATCTAATATATCCTAAGAGGTGAAATAAGGACATGAAGGCTATATACGGAAAAATCCAAAGCAGTCGAACAAAACCACTCAGAAAGAACCCAATTATATGAAGAAAGTTGAATATCATTATTATAAGAAGTACCAAATTATGTTCCTTTATGGTGATCATGCCATGCCACTTTTACGCTTGAGACTCAATTGTTAACATGAGCATTGCATGAATTAATAATTAGAACCAACAGTCCACCTTCCTCGACTGATGCAGGTTTGAGCTTTCGAAAGGGGTAAATCTTATGTCATTCAAACTGAGTGATCTCCGAGTTCGCTCCTACCTCTTCGAGACTTAGTGTCCAAATACGTTCAATCATGGATTTTTTCCAACACGATTTTCCGAAATGAATCTGGCCTGTCCGTTCACACTTGCATAATTACGGGCGGTGGCGAATCTCTGGTGCCAGACTTTGTATGGTGCTCCAGGTGGCGCGACGTTCCAACCACAGAGCCTGGTGCCGCATCACTGCCGAATCTGCTGACTGAGCGGGGACGTCCGATTCCTTGTAGCATGGTAGGCAGTCTGCATGTCGGCAATCCACTCTCGTCGCGCTTGTCCCCGCGCTATGTCTTGGCCGCCTGACACCAACTTCAGTGCTTATTTTGGAACCCGTCCCCTCGATTCGCCTCGGTCAGCCTGTCTTGATCTTGGGATCACGTGTCACCAGAACATGAATGACAGATTCACAAATATCAAAGTCGGCATATTGCCCTCGCTGGTTTAGTGCCAGAGATGGCCTGGTGTGCTGAACATATACGTGTGCCGATAGTAATTATGACATATTGATGTGCTTTCACTAGGCGGGCTGCTCGTGTTAATGATGCATTATTGAATGAATATACGTCCACAGTTCAGGTCATGTGTGCTAATTTCAGGTGGCATCGTGATCCAGCTGGTGATGTGTATTGAGCCTGGTCACCCGACTGTGGCATGCGTCACACCACTGATCCAGCTGGTGATGTGTATGGAGCCTGGTCACCCGACTGTGGCATGCGTCACACCACTGATCCAGCTGGTGATGTGTATGGAGCCTGGTCACCCGACTGTGGCATGCGTCACACCACTGATCCAGCTGGTGATGTGTATGGAGCCTGGTCACCCGACTGTGGCATGCGTCACACCACTGATCCAGCTGGTGATGTGTATGGAGCCTGGTCACCCGACTGTGGCATGCGTCACACCACTGATCCAGCTGGTGATGTGTATGGAGCCTGGTCACCCGACTGTGGCATGCGTCACACCACTGATCCAGCTGGTGATGTGTATGGAGCCTGGTCACCCGACTGTGGCATGCGTCACACCACTGATCCAGCTGGTGATGTGTATTGAGCCTGGTCACCCGACTGTGGCATGCGTCACACCACTGATGCATGGGCGCTGCTAGCGCACAGTCTCACTGCTGAGCCACATACATACTGTACTGAGTGCCCGGCATATGGCTGAGGAACGGGCATGCTGCTGAGGAACCGACGTACTGCTGAAGAACGGGAATACTACTGGGGAACAAACATACTGCCCAGAGATAGGCATACTGCCACGGAACAGCCGTACTGCTGAGGAACAGATGTACCGCTGAGGAACAGGTATACTGCCGACCCACTGGCTCGCTGTTCGGCCAAGGACATACTGCTGAGGAACAGGCATACTGCTGGGGCCCAGGCTCACTTCTCAGCCGCGGACATACTGAGTAGGAACATACCGTTGATTCACAAACACACCGCTCATGCACAGATACTTCTAAGGAACTCGCCTACGATTTACAAATATCATGGGAACAGAGGTCCCCGCGGGCCGAAATGTTGACAGCCGAGCCCGGCCCGAGCCCCTTGGATTACAGCCAAACATGGCCCGAGCCCCTTGGATTACAGTCCTGGCCCGGCCCGGGCCCGTTGGATTACAGCCAAACATGGCCCAAGCCCCTTGGATTACAGTCCTGGCCCGGCCCGAGCCCGTTGGATTACAGCCAAACATGGCCCAAGCCCCTTGGATTACAGTCCTGGCCCGGCCCGAGCCCGTTGGATTACAGCCAAACATGGCCCAAGCCCCTTGGATTACAGTCTTGGCCCGGCCCGAGCCCGTTGGATTACAGCCAAACATGGCCCGAGCCCCTTGGATTACAGTCCTGGCCCGGCCCGGGCCCGTTCGCTGCTGGCGGAGGAGCGGCCCATGCCCAGCTCAGCCCGATCGTTAGCGCCCTGAGCCCAATCCATCTCAGAGGTCCCCCTGAGCCCCCAGTGTATTGTGTATTTCGTCACGGCTAATGTTGAAACATAGCTCGAACGGGCCGCATGAACCTCTCCGGGACCCAAAGGAGGCGAGACGGGAGAGTTCCCTCTCCCGTCCATGACTCAATGTTTCCCCTCCGAATCCGCCATTGGCTGGGGACTCATTCTGCAGACGGTAGGGGTGCCCCACAACGGATGGGGTGTCCAGATATCTGCAAAATTCAAGGATGCACCTGCAACACCTGGCGTGCTCCTCTGCACACTGCAGGACTGTCCTCAAAACGGCTCCATTGTCGCTCTGAATACTGCAGAGGCGGGGGTGGGGACAGACCGTGTTTCCTATGTTTACTTTTGTTTTGGGTCAGGCCCCATCATCTTCGTCTTGACCCCACCAACTTCTTGGTCTCTTAACATGGGATCCTAGAAGGTAAGCCCCATGGCCACCGCCAGCTAAATAGGCAACACCGGTGTCCATCATGCGTTGAGCCCCAACAATCATTTTCACGTTTATCTACCCATGTTCAGTAGTGCCCCTATAGCATCTGGGTATCCTCTAGAAATGCACCGCGGAGCTTCAACATGGTGGGTAAAATTCCTCAACTTCCCGGGAGGGGAGGGGGCAGTGCCTCCAAGGATGGTCTATTGAGTCTGGTGGAATTGATGTGCCTAGTGAACGCGGCACAAGCACGATTTCTGATATCCAAATATGCCTGAGGTGTCCTCCAAATCCATGGTGGTCATTTGTTTTTATCTACCCTCCATTCGTCCATTCGACTTTCATTCTCTTGAAGCAAACTACGAAGCAACTACAACTACAAGGCAACAGCACTGCATGCACACAGTTGAAGGTGCTTCAATAAGCTCTTCCTGATATGAAACTGCACACACCGGCCTCGTCTTGGGAATTCAAATCAGAATCTGAGTTATTTATGGCAATGTCACACCGACGCTTCGAACCGACAGACCACCTATGTACACCTTCACGCATTACATAGTTTGGTATCGCCGACCTTCACGATGTAAAGCTATGGGAGAAATATGCTGGCGAGAAAAAAAAAACGACGTCCTGTTCGACGCAAAAGACTTTGAGATCACAAGCAACGCATCAACAACCGATTGTTGGATCAAACCTGAACCCTTATATGCAAGTGTACGACGGACAGGCGGCGGGCCGCGAGTAGCACGTTCTCAGAGCCCTCGCAGTGTATATAATAGTGCTGGTATCAACAGCGCTGGCCGAGACTCTCCAGCGTGCCCATGGATACCCGCTGCAGGGGTCGAAACGGTCGATGTCATGGGCGACAGTATTATTCTCCGATTCATCGTTTGCATTACCGGATTGTCGAACTGCACACATTCAGCCGCAAATAGCAGCTGGCAAGTAGCAGAATATCGCCCAACGAAGTATGTACAGTACAGGTACCGGCACACCGCCGCACGTGACTCGCGTACCAGCTGCCTGTACAGTACAGGTACCGGCACACCGCCGCACGTGACTCGCGTACCAGCTGCCTGTACAGTACAGGTACCGGCACACCTCCGCACGTGACTCGCGTACCAGCTGCCTGTACAGTACAGTACAGTATAGGTACACCAACCACCAGACGCGACTCATTTAGCAGCTGCGTGTACAGGCACAGGCACACCCAACACACGTCACCCATTTATCAACTGTGTGTATAGTACAGGTACAAGTACACCACCATACGCGACCCATTTAGCAGCTGCCCGTACAGTACAAGTACACCACCACACGTGACTCGTTTAGCAGCTGCCTGTACAGTACAGGTACAGGCACACCACCACATGTAACTTACTTAGCAGCTGCATGTGCTGTACAGGTACAGATACACTATCGCACATGACCCATTTGACAGCTGCCTGTACAGTACAGGTACACCACCAAACGTGACCCATCTAGCAGCTGCCTGTGCAGTACAGGTACAGGTACACCACCACGGAGTGACTCATTTAGCAGCTGCAATATTGACTGACATCGATGTCTTGTACCACGGCTGGAAACAGCACAGACGAAGATGGGGAATTTGAACGCCGCAGCACTTACCATACGAACATAGGCCCAATATGACCAGCACATCAGTAGCAGTCCGTCCCGGGCCGTGACGTTTGAAGCAGATAGTCACGATACAGCAGATGGTCACATCCGTAGCAACCCGCTCGGAGATTGCTGTCTGTAGATTGCCATATAGGTGGCAACCTGCCCCACACCGTGACGTCTGTAGCAGGCTATCCGTTTGTAGCACACCGTCACATATATAGCACTCTGCTCCGGGTTGTGGCGTTTGTAGCAGACAGCCAAGCCACTAGCAGCATGCTCCGGACAATGACATCTGTGGCAGACCCTCACACATGTGGCAAGCCGCTTCATCTGTAGCATGTCGCTCCGGGTCGCGACGCCTGTGGCAGTCAGCAGGTCGTCACATTTGCAGCAGCCTGCTTCGGACCGCGGTATATGGAGCAGACCGTCGCGTCTGTAGCAGAGCAGCTGCATGGTCGCGACATCTGCAGCGGACCGCCACGTCTGTAGCAGAGCAGCTGCATGGTCGCGACATCTGCAGCGGACCGCCACGTCTGTAGCAGAGCAGCTACATGGTCGCGACATCTGCAGCGGACCGCCACGTCTGTAGCAGAGCAGCTGCATGGTCGCGACATCTGCAGCGGACCGCCACGTCTGTAGCAGAGCAGCTGCATGGTCGCGACATCTGCAGCGGACCGCCACGTCTGTAGCAGAGCAGCTGCATGGTCGCGACATCTGCAGCGGACCGCCACGTCTGTAGCAGAGCAGCTGCATGGTCGCGACATCTGCAGCGGACCGCCACGTCTGTAGCAGAGCAGCTGCATGGTCGCGACATCTGCAGCGGACCGCCACGTCTGGGAGCGCTGCTGGTTGATTGTAGCAGAGCAGCTGCATGGTCGCGACATCTGCAGCGGACCGCCACGTCTGTAGCAGAGCAGCTGCATGGTCGCGACATCTGCAGCGGACCGCCACGTCTGTAGCAGAGCAGCTGCATGGTCGCGACATCTGCAGTGGACCGTCACGTCTGTAGCAGAGCAGCTGCATGGTCGCGACATCTGCAGCGGACCGCCACGTCTGTAGCAGAGCAGCTGCATGGTCGCGACATCTGCAGCGGACCGCCACGTCTGTAGCAGAGCAGCTGCATGGTCGCGACATCTGCAGCGGACCGCCACGTCTGTGACGTCCCGTTCCGGTCCATCAGCAGTGGGTCTGGTGGTTGTGCAATGCACGCAGCCGTGTACGATAGCACCGGTAGCACACAGTGGGGGGGGGGTATGTCTGGGCCAAAGCCCACGCAAGGGCATGCTTGCAATGCTCAAATTAGCTTACAAGGCATGAATAACATGCAAAGTGTATGATCATAGAAGGCATGCAGGCAATAGGTGCATGTCTCGATAAATCGGCATCCAGATGAAGTGTTCTCCAGCTACCTTAACGATACCGTGTGACATTGCGTGTAAAAAAAAACGACCTAAATCACTCGTCCCCCATTCCAAATCCATGGAGACATTCCAAATCGGTGGCGACGGCCATGTTCGAGCCTGCACGACTCAGACCAGAGTCTCGCGTTCCCTTGGCTGTCAGCTGGTCTCCTCCCAACTGTAACGATGCTGACGCCCTGCGGACGGTAACGCTACTAAACTGCAGTGGATGGTGCCGTTCGTCGTCAGTGTGGCCGCCATCGAACTGGCAGTCAGCTGTGCGAGTGATCTCGACGATTGAGGCATCGCCGTGTTCGGCGGAAGCACCGCTGACTTTAGAGAGTATGCCTCTGAGTTATGCGGAGACACTGCCGAGTTACGCTTGTACGCCGCTGAGCCTGAAGGAGACACTGCCGAGTTATGCTTGTACGCCGCTGAGCCTGAAGGAGACACTGCTGAATTTGGAGAAGACTCCACCGAGCTGCAGGCGCATTTCATTTGATGAGACGAACACTTCGCGGTTGATATTGGTGGAACAACTTCTGAGTTTGTCGAGAATGGCGCCCAGTTGGTCGGAAACACCGCTGGGCTTGACATAAATACTGCTGTGTGATGTGGACATCGGGATGAACTCAGTGCAGCTGGTGTTGGATGCGGCTGTGGCGCAGTCACAGTCGCGCTGGGATGACGCATCACCGAGTCTGGTAGTTGAGCCGCTGGGGCAGGCTGATGCGCAGCCGGACCAGGCGCAGACGCCGCTGCCGTGGTCGGAGATGGCGCTGCCAACGATGCTGCGGTGACGTCATTTGGCAGCGTCACGGCAGAAGAGTTCCCCGTTGTCAGCGGCGCCGCCGGTGGCAGTGGAGGGAAGCTCGGGTCGTACAGCGTACAGACTAGGTAGGTGGTCAGCTTGCCTTTACCCTTAACTTGAATGGGACCGCGACAGTCCAGCTTGTAACCCGCCTCAAGTAGTATCTGAGCGGTCCGATCTGTGACCTGAGGCGAAACCCTAGGTCAGGTCTATGGTAACGCTGTGGCTGGCACGCAGCACGCGCACTGATGCAGCTGGATATTCCGCCCGCATATAGGCACATCCGGGATGCCTGACCCTCCACAGCGTAGACAAAAATACGCTTCTGTGTTAATTTCCCATATATCGATGGACAAGCGCCAGTCACGGGACATCCGCAGCCTGATTCCACTCCGGGGAGAAAATGCATGGATGCGTCCACGCCACTCGGGGGCAGGGGAACGCCATTCACATATACATCCCACATATGTTCGGTACAGTCCGTACATCCATCCAAATATTCCATCCACATAATGTATTCACATGCACCCAAATCATGCGAAACGGCGAACTGCCAGGTTCTACGCCATTCATCCAATGGCTGAGATCCCAACTAGAGACAATGAACCGTGCGCTGCTGAGCCATACTCCAGTCCAGAACAGCTAACTTCATAATACTACGCAGAAATAAGTGAGGCTTGTATCGAGAAGCCAATGAGATAGTGCGTGCATTTCATGTTTAGTGAGCCATTTCAAAACTTGAATACCACCCATGTGTTATGTGGCATTGTATTTTTATCCGTCATGCATGCTCTAGAAGCACCGAATAACAGTTCTCCCTATAGTCGATGGATGCATAATTATGCAATTTGGTTTCAACAGTGACATTTGGTAGCGCCTTGGCAGCACACTTTTGCTCGACTCGAGTTGAATCGAGAATCGACTCATGAATCAATCGTTTTGGGATGAGTCGCGAGTTGAATCGATTCCTTTCCACAAAATATATTTTGAGTCGTAAGTTGAATCACATCTTCTAAAAAGTGAGTCGAATCATGAGTCAATCATTTAAAAATCATGTGTGGGCAGTGCACATTGAATCATATGGCTCATGAGTCTAATACCACTGAGTCGGATCTGAATCGATTAAAATTGTTGTCAGTCTGAGTCGCGAGTCGAATCAGATCTCAAGAACTATGAGTCACATATGAGTCGACTAAAAAAATTTGAGTCGAGCACAAGTCTGCTTGGCAGTGTTGCTAGCATAATATAACATCAAATACCCTGATAGGGCTCTATGGCGAAGCAACCAATGGCGAGTCTGATAGAACTCAGCATTGATGGGCAATAGACAGGCGGTCAGCGAAAGAGCAAGATCAGAACTTCATTTGCTACTTTCTCACGACGCTCGAATGATGTCACGCGAGGTACAACGACGGTAGTTAAACCATAGTGGCAAGAGCCGTATTGCCAAAGCCAAATCCTACTCACATTCTCCAGACACCCAGAAACACAGAAAGTGCGCCATTTGTTTCTCGGCACTTTGGCGACAGAGGGCGGCGCACTCTTGCGTCTGGTCATTGGATTCAGATCATAAGCCTGACACATAGCCAATGGTCAGAAATGTAATCATGCTTGCATGGGATGCTTCGACACGGCTGCGCCTTTGTTTATGACAAATTCCAAGCGCAATGTTTTCCAGCAGGTTGTGTCTTACGGCCTGCATCGGACCACCTACCTCTCCGTTGAACTGTACCCATTCAACGACCTCCCCTATGGCCGTAACATTACCTGCTTGACCTGTGCCCGTCCAGTCAACTTCTCTGAGGTGTGTTTATTCATCCAATGATATGCATCTCTCACCTAAGTTCGTCCAGCTATTATCCCCTGATATATTTTATTTTCCCCCTGATTTATGCACATCCAATGGTCTCCCAGCTGACCCGTATCCATTCCGCGACCTCTCATATGACCAGTATCCATCTAATGTCTGCCCTGCATCTGTCCATTGACCTTCCACCTGACCTGTATCTTTCCAGTGACCTTCCGTCTGACCCGCATCCGTCCAGCGACCTCCCATTTGATCTGGTCTGTATCCGTCCCGTAACTTCCCATGTAACCTGCATCTATTTAATAACCTCACTGATCTGTATCCGTCCAGTAGCTCCCCATCTGACCCGTACCCATCTAGCAGCCACACCGAGCCGCATCTGTTTGGTAACCCTCCTGACTTGTATACGTCCAGTGACCTCCCATCTGGCCTGTGTTCGTCCAGCAACTTCCCAGCTGACTCGTACCCGCCTGGCAGCCTCACTGACCTGTATCCGTCCCGTAACCCCGCAGCTGTCCATGCGGCTGGCCACGTTGACCGTGTCTCCCCAGATGTCATACTGAGGCTTGGTGGCGCCCACCACACCGGCAATAACGGCGCCCTGATGGATACCTGGCGACAGACAGACAAACGGAAAACTATCGCAACATCCGGTGTAGGTTGACCCCAACAATGGCAACCAGAGCAGTCCATTTTCCATTGGCCTGGTGATACCGTATAACTACACACCAATCAGCTCTTGGAGGCACACACATATGTGACGAGCGGGAACAGACCCTGGCCAATCTACATAACTGTGCCGTGGTACAGTGGTACCTGTGCACTGTACAGACCGTGTAGCTACGGTACCGTGGTACAGTGGTACCTGTGCACTGTACAGACCGTGTAGCTACGGTACCGTGGTACAGTGGTACCTGTGCACTGTACAGACCGTGTAGCTACGGTATCGCGGTACAGTGGTACCTGTGCACTGTACAGACCGTGTAGCTACGGTGCCGTGGTACAGTGGTACCTGTGCACTGTACAGACCGTGTAGCTACGGTACCGTGGTACAGTGGTACCTGTGCACTGTACAGACCGTGTAGCTACGGTATCGGTTGTACAACCGTTAGCTACGGTACCGTGGTACAGTGGTACCTGTGCACTGTACAGACCGTGTAGCCACGGTGCCGTGGTACAGTGGTACCTGTGCACTGTACAGACCGTGTAGCTACGGTGCCGTGGTACAGTGGTACCTGTGCACTGTACAGACCGTGTAGCTACGGTGCCGTGGTACAGTGGTACCTGTGCACTGTACAGACCGTGTAGCTACGGTATCGCGGTACAGTGGTACCTGTGCACTGTACAGACCGTGTAGCTACGGTGCCGTGGTACAGTGGTACCTGTGCACTGTACAGACCGTGTAGCTACGGTACCGTGGTACAGTGGTACCTGTGCACTGTACAGACCGTGTAGCTACGGTATCGCGGTACAGTGGTACCTGTGCACTGTACAGACCGTGTAGCTACGGTACCGTGGTACAGTGGTACCTGTGCACTGTACAGACCGTGTAGCCACGGTCCAGGCCGTGCTGTGTCTGGCGTACTTACCGGACATGTCGTGCGACACAGCACGTCCAAGCCGTGCTGTGTCTGGCGTACTTGCCGGACATGTCGTGCAACACAGCACGTCCAGGCCGTGCTGTGTCTGGCGTACTTACCGGACATGTCGTGCAACACAGCACGTCCAGGCCGTGCTGTGTCTGGCGTACTTACCGGACATGTCGTGCGACACAGCACGTCCAAGCCGTGCTGTGTCTGGCGTACTTGCCGGACATGTCGTGCAACACAGCACGTCCAGGCCGTGCTGTGTCTGGCGTACTTACCGGACATGTTGTGCGACACAGCACGTCCAGGCCGTGCTGTGTCTGGCGTACTTGCCGGACATGTTGTGCGACACAGCGCGTCCAGGCTGTGCTGTGTCTGGCGTACTTGCCGGACATGTCGTGCAACACAGCACGTCCAGGCCGTGCTGTCAACTGGCGTAATCAGCTTACAGATGGCGCACCGGAGCGTTAGGGGTCTGACTCAATGCTAACGGGGATATCGGGGTATCTTCAGTAGATTCAAAACAGGTTGGATCTTTATGCCATTCAAGAACTTTGAAATATGCGTTCACGACAAGCATGCCAGGATGCTCAATAGTGTGTGTGTGAATAATATATATATATATATATATATATATATATATATATATATATATATATATATATATATATATATATATATATATATAATTTATGAGACTACTTCTCCATAAACATTATGCGAAGTGCATTTGATAATGTTTGTTTGCCTTCAGATGCCAATTTCATTGCCACTTGTAATGATCTATTGGGCATATCGTTACTTTGCAAATTGTCTTCTGTAACTATATACATCCACCATAGGCGGCGGGCCGCCGGTGGCGTCGCTCGCGGCTCGCTGCCGACCTGCCACCGACCTGCCGCCGACCTTAAACCGACCTGCCGTCGACCTTCCGCCGACCTGCCGTCGACCTTCCGCCGACCTATCACCACCGAGTCGGCCGCGCGCGCAGCCATCACCTGAACGTTAATGAACACCAACGCCAAAGTTACCGGCATATTTTCATATTTGAAACGATAGGGGATGTGCCTGGCATGATTTTTGACACCGTTGTCGTTGAGGCCGACAGGCTCCCTCGATATTGTTTAAGAACATTACGCGCATCGGCGTTGAATGGAAATGATGCACCTACAACCGTGTATTCCCCCTATACAACTTTGGTATGGCAGAGCCCATTTTGGTATTGATAAAGATTCTTTATCAACTGAAACATTCTTTTTCCCGAACCGCCGCACGGCGGCCTCACGGGTCTTCTGGGCGGCAAACGGCGGCGCTTAACGCCCATCGAGCCTTGCCTTGCCCTCAATATGCCTGAAAGCTTCTTATGGGCGCAAACTGACCAAGGCAGTCGACGCGCCCTAAAGCACAAATCCATCACCACCACCGCCTGAAAGCTTCTTCTAATAAGGTGACTAATTAATATAACTACACATCATAAGAGAGCTTGTTTCAGTGTTGTTCACATTTGACCATTCGAAATTACTTGCATCTCCCGCAGAAATCATAATACCAGATGAATCATAGCACCCCCCACTCTGGTGGTGTTCGTTCACACACTTACCACCAGAGCGTCGCCGCCAGTATTATGTCCGAGCATGACGCCTGACGGCACGTCCAGACCGTACGGTGGGCTGGCGTGTAATTACCTGACATTTGGCGCATTGCAACACGTCCAGACCGTGCGGTGGGCTGGCGTGTAATTACCTGACATTTGGCACATTACAACACGTCCAGACCGTGCGGTGGGCTGACGTGTAATTACCTGACATTTGGCGCATTACAACACGTCCAGACCGTGCGGTGGGCTGACATATAATTACCTGACATTCGGTGCATTACAACACGTCCAGACCATGCTGTGGGATGGCGTGTAATTACCTGACATTTGGCACATTGCAACACGTCCAGATCGTGCGGTGGGCTGACGTGTAATTACCTGACATTTGGCGCATTACAACACGTCCAGACCGTTCGGTGGGCTGACGTCTAATTAATCGACACCAGCTGCTGCGCCTCCAGTTACGACCTTCCACCCTACAGTGTTATCGGACTGCACAATGCTGCAGGGTGGACAATGACACCACGCCGAACAGTGACAGCGTTCATTCGCTCGTGATGGAATAAGAAAACATCGCTGTCAAACTTGTGTCAGTATATTACCCTGGCCTCGCTTACATCTGGCCTTCCAGGGAACGTCGGGTGTGGGGGGAGTTATGGGGCCGCACATGGGAGGGTCCATTAAATGGGCGAGTGCCTGGAGCGTTATGTAGGTTGCATTGCTTAAGTTACATCGATTGTTCGTAAAAGTATATCCATGATGGAAGCACGTTGCGAAATACGGCTACCGTTTTGAAATGTTGACAAATTAAAGCATGTCAATTACTAAAATAGCAGAGGTTCGATTGCCTAATACTATTAAAATAGAGCTGCAGAAACCTCCATGCACCAAATTGCATATTATTCCATGTGATGGTGTATCAAAGTGTCATGGTTGAATTCCCTTGGAATGACTCCGCTATAAAGTAGTGTATATAATTAAAGAGGGTTCAAACCCTGATCCCAGTTCTGTCACACAGAACGTCACGACACGCACGTGTGTGCGACACCATTTTATGTCTTCAACTTGTTTCCTATCCCAGGCTAATACTCGAGGAACGCCCGAAAGTAAATGTGAGTGCTGAATTGAAATGAAGGGTCCATGGCTACACCAGAAGAGTGGCACGACGCTTCCAGCAACATTTTGAAACTATTAAATAGACCCAGTCCGCCGAATTACATCTGGAACGACGCTTGGTCATGTCACTGGTCATTGGTAGGTGAAGGCTCCACAAACGGACACTTTATCGCTGTCAGTACGGCCGAACACTTGAAAGCGCGACCGAATCACACGGGCGAAGTATGCATACATTCAAACTAGTATAACTTTGAATCAGGTGACGGGTGGGTCAGATTGATCTAACATATTTCTGAGCATTATGACCATATATCTAAATGTGTTTTCAGTTACGCACATTTATACTTCATCTTTCCATTACAAGGAGACTCGATGCCGAAATGTAGCACCTATAAATTATTATATCATGTTTCATTGGTCTGACCTGAAATGGGCTTGGACACAACATTCGTATGAAGCATAAACTAGTTGTGCATTTTAAATTACCAATGGCAAGTACAGCACCATGGTACTAAACACCACAACAAAGATATCCAGACTGAATCTACCTGTTCTGTGGAGAACGCCTGAGAAGTATTATCGGTTGAACATGCCCGTTACCGACTAGAGACGCCGTTCTGAGCCGAAGGTGTTCTGGAAGCTCCCTGGGATGATCTTACCAGTTGTGAGATGGAACGTGCTGGAGGTCCTCCCGATCGATCCCACCCATTGCAAGCTGAAAGGACCCGTTGATCCCACCCGATGTGAGCTGAAAGTCCCCGCTGATCCCACCCGTTCTGATCCGAAAGTCCCCGTTGATCCCACCAATTGCGAGCTGAAGGTGCTGGTTGGTACCACCCGTTGTGAGCTGAAAGTCCCCGTTGATCCCATCCATTGGGAGCTGATAGTGCTGGTTGGTGCCATCCGTTGTGAGTTGGAGGTGCTGGAGATTCCCCAGTTGATCCTACCCGTTCTCAGCTGGAAGTTTTGAAAGCTCTCTCGGTTGATGCCGTCCAGCGCGGCCATCAGGGCGGTGGCGTACTCCACCAGGGTGATGACGTTGTGCTCCTGGCGAGCCCTGTCCTGCGCGGTCCGACACACGCCGGCGTCAGCAGTGGTGGGTCACCTTCACGGCCCCGTCCCTCACAGCAACACTGTCAGAGCCCGGACCGGCTCCACAGCAACACTGTCAGAGCCCGGACCGGCTCCAAAGCAACACTGTCAGAGCCCGGACCGGCTCCACAGCAACACTGTCAGAGCCCGGACCGTCTCCACAGCAACACTGTCAGAGCCTGGACCGACTCCACAGCAACACTGTCAGAGCCCGGACCGTCTCCACAGCAACACTGTCAGAGCCTGGACCGGCTCCACAGCAACACTGTCAGAGCCCGGACCGCCTCCACAGCAACACTGTCAGAGCCCGGACCGACTCCACAGCAA
The DNA here is from genome assembly GCA_034440575.1 of Imbricaverruca yamaguchii. Taxonomy (NCBI): domain Eukaryota; kingdom Metazoa; phylum Arthropoda; class Thecostraca; family Neoverrucidae; genus Imbricaverruca; species Imbricaverruca yamaguchii. Next base: position 83,710 of record JAOTOL010001384.1, read on the forward strand.
CACTGTCAGAGCCCGGACCGTCTCCACAGTCCCGCTCGCAACACTCAGCTTCCGAGTGTTGCGAGCGGGTAACAATGATGTCACAATAAGTACATCATTGTTGTCAAAGCTCAAGCCATCCATATTCTACAGCCACTCCCAGAGTCCACAGCCTATCTACATCATTGACATCAAAGCTCACAACCTCCTCATGACAAAAACCCCCACCCGCAACCCACAGCCTATTTGCACCATTGGTGCCAGAGCTCAAGCTCTCTGCACTGCACAGCACCCTCCCAATCACCAGCGTTACAACCCGGAACACACCTCTGCATCTGTTCCCTGTCGTGGTGGGAATATTCGCCGGCAGAGGGAGAGGAGAGGAGGAGATAAAGACCAAGTCAGATAATGCACCGAGCGGTTGCATTACCAAGAACAACTTGAGAGGCCATGCATTGCTAGACCAACATATATGTAATTGTAATTGTAATGGTAACTGTAATTGTAATGTATCTGTAATTTAGAGAAAATATTGTGCAAAGTGTTGATTGATATTAATTTTAATTCAAAGGACTAACTTTTGGGAATTCCTACCTAACTTGTGATTCTGTCTGCCTTCTGAGTCCACCTCAACTGGCAAAGCAAGTTTATTACGCAAAGCAGTAACAGCAAGAGCAAAGGGAAATTGATCACACGCTTTGCGAGGACGGTCAGGACCATGAACTTCGAAACGGTAGCAGAACATGTGGGTTTTATATATTCCGGGTCAACATACCCAAAGCAAATTGGTTGCCCTTGAGTTAACACGCGCCCTGGAAGGCCTCGGAAAATTACGCGCACTAGAGGGGGGGGGGGCGGATTACGCCCTACTAAGAACTCGTCTCCTACTGAGGCTAGAGCAACGAAATTTGCAGGGTGGATGGGCACGATAGTGAACTCTGTGTTGTACAATTTCATGACCTTTGGTCAATATCTTCCAGGTCAAATGAGGTCAAAATAGCAAAATTTTCTGGTTTTGCGTGGATTGGCTTGTCAATGTTATGGATGGATGTGACTGTGCTTAAATGCTCCAAAATTGGCATTGGTGATTTTTGGGACATTACTAATGATGTAATACAATGCCAGATCCGCTATTTGACATACGGTCACCTATATAGGAGCACTTAATCCGGTCATTACCTGCTCCAGTTACCAGGGCCAGGCTGCCCACCCGACTGCTTTGTTGGGCGGTTCAGCGCAATCGGCTCCACAAAGAAAGGAGTGAAGTACATGAATAAGGTATGGAAACGCTCAGGCACACAATGACAAACAGTAGATTTCGAGATGTGTAGGGAGCAACATGCAAAGTGACATCAATCGCATGACAGTCATTTGCATTTTTGGCAGCATTCCAGTTGACAAAGTCTGGTTCTAATAGCCTGCCATGAACTTGACCTGACTTGACCTCGGCTACCTAACATGGCTTTTAAGTTATATAGCATAACAAAATGTAACAAGCAAGTCGCTAGTGTTGTCAGGAACTTTGGCGAATATGCGGGAAGCGCATCAGTGCCGACTTTTGTGGTTTGGCGCTGCGAGTTGTGGTCACTTTAACAGCACCTAACTTGAAAAGTGATCGGCAGATTTTAATGTTTCTTACTTTAAGCAATGCGGCGATCATTTTCAAGTAGGTACGCAAAATATAGCGTATATCGGCCGGTACAATATGGAGTTATATACGACAAATCGGAGTGGTGGGCGGATTTCGCCATTCCCCCTCCAGGGCGTGAGTTAACCTGTCATAACCTTGACCTGACTTGACCTCGGTGACATGACATGACTTTGAAACAATATAACATAACAATGTACAACAAACAAGTCGCTAGTTTTGCCAAGACCACTTCATTTTTGCCGATATACGGGAAGCGCATCAGCGCCGATATTTGTGGTCTGGCGCTGAAATTTTTATTTGACTTTAGCGACCCCTAACGCGAAAAATTTTATGTAGATTTTCATTTTTCGTACCTCAAAGGATGCGCAGGTCATTTAGAAGCAGGTGCACAAAGATGGCGTATTTCGGTCGGTAAAATCTGGAGTTCTCTACGAAAAACCGGAGGGGTGGGCGGATTTCGCCCCCCTCCCCCTCCAGGGTGCGTGTTAACATTTTCAGTCGTAAGAAGAAAGCGCCCCGCAGCTATTGAACGTGGTACATGTCTTCAATTTCATAATTGGTAACATTACAGGATTTTGCCAAACATTTTTATTGTGCGTTTGTACAATCTAGCCCAAAATTGAAAAGAATGCATAATCAACTGATCAATTTGGACCATATGTAAATGATCCATTTTGCGTGTCATGGTCGTCACGCAAAATGGCCTCGAAGCTTCAGGGCGTGAATATCACGGTCGTCAAACACAAAGAAAACAATGTAGTCCAAAGACGCGAGCATGAATATTTTTTGGGACATAACTTCCGAAATTACAAATCAGTATATAGATAAAACATAGCGCATCAAAGACCTTACAATGTCCATGGGAATGCATGCATGTCAGGATAAGTAGAATATAAATTGTATGGCATATGATGTAGCATATTTTGTTAAATATCTTATAGATCACTGGGCTCGCAGTGATACAAAATTGTGGTAGGATAGCCCTTAACTACATCAGTTTTTACCCTTCAGATGCAAACATTCTTACAATGCCAAATGTTTCGGCATCATACCTTTTTCAAGGGTAACAAAAAAAACGAACACGTTGTGCAGCCAGAACGTAAGAAATGTGCATTACCAAAAATGCATTACAAAATATAGAAATATAGAACTTAATACATCGCACGTTCATGACGAGAATAGTTCCGTAAAAGTTGCTCAACCGAACGGTTGACATTTAGCGCATACGTAAAGTTAAATAATCGGCTCACTCGATGGCTATTTAACAATGTCACCTGTGAAGAAATGATGATGGAGAATGAGAGATAAAGGAGAGATATGATGATAAATTCAAGTTTATGGGTGCGTGGACGGCCAGTCATTTTGCGCCAAGAACTGTGTTTTCAGGTAATCTATCACGCTCCTATAGTAGTCCGTTATTAATATTTATAAAAAGTGGCGATAGACGTGCTTGTCGAAGAAAGATAACAATGTCCCCAGGTGATGTGACCTCAGAGCCATTCTACATTAGCGTATACAAAGAAGTGTCGGCATTGAGCCGTTCTAAAATCCGGCGTCGTATCTGTTCCAGCGGTAAAAAACCTACCAAAACATAATATAAAATAAGCGGGTCAGAGCAGCGTTGACATAAAGGTCGATCATCACCAGCCAGTATGTAACTAGCTCGCGTCGCATGCCAGTGTCACGAAGGCATGACCTATCTTCAATTGGCAGAGTATTACTTCCTTCCGTCGCGAAGTCAGGTGTGGCGACTGCCGCAACTTTAGAAGCATGATCTACTAAATTTTTAGTTCCAGGCTTGTTGCCATTCTGACAGCATATATGGTAATATGAAGGGATGTAGATCTCTTGGAGGGAGAGGTAGGCGAACATCATGGTCATTGCTGATGGTATGCTAAGCGCCTCATCGGTATAATTTCACTTTGCATTATCCTGGCTGTTATAGTGGCTTCGATGAGTTTTCATAGGCCGCTTAGACTGTACACATTTGACTTTGTGTCAGATTGCCATGCGTGGGATGGGGGAGGTAGCCAGATTCAAGTTTGGAATGTGTCCTCCCCTACATGCATGCACTACTAGGACGAAATGGGAAAAAACTAGGACGTTTGAAGTATTATGTAACCATAAGTTAGCATTGTGTTCGCTTAATCGTTTAGGTAACCCTCTACCTGTTCACCAAAGTAAGCATTCCGGCGCGCTCCGCGCGGGTTCTTATATGCAACACTATCTGTATTATTGTCATGATTCATCAAGGATTTAGCCAACTTTTCTATTTTTGCTCCAGAGACCATCACTAGGTAAGCGGCCGGACTGACTTGTCTAGCCACTTCTGTGAGTTGGGAACGACTGGAACGATGACAGTCATGTTGTTCCTTCGATCTGGTTCCATTTATGAGTTGCTTCTGTTTCTCATTATTCGACGTGCTTTTATTTCTGGGAATACTAGCATTACCAGAGGAATTGCAGTCTTTTTAATGTAGCTTGTGCATACTTCAGCTCTTCATGAAAAAGCGCATATGATGAGATCCGTAGAGGTCACAAGTAAAACCTATGTACTTCAAAACTAAAAGAACACCTTAAAGACTGGAATCTGGCTGCTCCCTTCCATGACAACCAACACAAACTGAAAGGCGCGTGATCGAAGCTTGCTATATTGCTACAGAATCGACTAAAACGCCTCGACGGAGTATTTCAACAAAACCACTATAAAAGCCAGGATTATGTAAACAGGCATTACACCTGCGAGGCTAAAAAATCCGAGATATGGCTCTTCGTTTTCCAGTCTTTTCACTAAACCTTTTTTTTAACTTTCTCACCCTCTAGTTTTCTAGTCATCTAGCCACTCTCACTCTCTCACTATCTCAGTATTTCACTCTCTCACTGCCCCTCTTTCTAATTCCTCTCTTTTCCTCCTTTTTCTGCTTTCCTGCACTCCTATCTCTCCTCCAATTCCCTCACTGATCAGATTGCTTAACCCGTCCCGTCTCGGGGGGGTTAAGCAATCACTGATCAGATTGCTTTCCCGTCCCGTCTTCAACCGCCCCCTCAGGTTTTTCGCATATAGTGAACGAACGGCGGAAGGCAACGCGCCACAATTTGGAATACCTTTTCCCACATCAATTAGGCATGCTTTGTCAAAATTTTGAAGTCAGGTCACCTAGGGTCAACGAGTTACTCAAGGTCAAGTTAGGTCACCTCCAAAAAGCTTAACCAGTCGTCACGCTTTAACGGATACAGATATTTTAATGAAACTTTCAGCGTTTGCTTACCTTTAGGGCTGCAACAAAACGTACGAGAGAACTTTTTCATTTTTTCCCTGTTTTTGACTATATATAAATTTAGCAAATTTGCCTATTGCAGTTCAAATCAAAGATTCTGGCCAAAGTAAGCGTTTTGTATTGGTGCAAGTTGATTTCCAACAACGTTTTTCGGTCTGCTCTACTCGTTTGAAAAGGAAAACGAAAGAAAAGTTGAAAACTCAAAAACTTTTAAGTTAAAAAAATTGTGGGGGGGGGGGGCAAAAAGTTGTATGGCACTGGTCGATTTCGCTGCCCTTTTCTGATTACAAATTATTTTTTAATACCACCCAAAATGAACTCCCCAGAGCCAGAAACATAGTGTAAGTCGTGAAAAGTCGTGAAAATCTAGCCCCCTAGTGACGTCACTTATGGGGAAATTGTTTTGGGGATGGATCCGGACCCTACTCGTCGAGCGCTTTCTGATGACACCTCTTTCGTTTTCATGCGATGTTTAGTTTGGATTTTAGAGTGGGTTACTATCCGCCCCCCGAGACGGGGTGTGAGGATCGGACTGCAGAGACGGCGCGGGGTAATAGCTATTGCACGAGCCGATTGCTTAATCTTACGGATGCCCCAGATGTTAATCGCTCGGTTGAATATGTTTTGCGTGTAAATTCTTTATATTAAGAAACATGTTCTTGCGATGTATATTGTTGCCATTTTGACTGAATAATTTTTTTTTAACCTTGAAGTTCTTGGTACCAAAACGTCAGACATTGTAATGATGTCTTATTTAACTTTGGTTCAAGTGTCTTGGAAGATTTCTGTTTTCTCCCTCCTCGAAGATTTTTCCGCGACAGCAGGAAAACAGAGGCGCTTCCAACTTTTAGTACCCTCTTCTTCATCAATGTTACGTGTGCAGTGATATCTTCAACCGCAGACTATTTGAGGTCTTCGACCTAGCTTAGGTCAAATAGGACCACCTTCAAGCATGTTTGAGGATCGATAATTCATACACACACACACACACGAACACGAACACGCACACGCACACGCACACGCACACGCACACGCACACACACACACACACACACACACACACACACACACACACACACACACACACACACACACACACACACACACACACACACACACACACACACACACACACACACACACACACACACACACACACACACACACACACACACACACACACACACACACACACACACACACACACACACACACACACAGACATATATATATATTATATATATATATATATATATATACATTAAAATGAAACGTACAACATGTCCAATACTCGTTCAATTTGGCAGTGTCTCCGAAGCGTATATTTCGGATTTGTGCTTGAAGTCAGGTCAGCAACCTGAGGTCATGGCTAATGTTGACTAATTTTAGGTCAGTTTTCTTATTTTTGCAATATGCCTGCTCTTCTCACATCACTTTCACCTTGGCACCTTGGTATGCATGCAGAAGCACGTTCATTATCCAATTTGTTTGACCTCCTTCAGATGGTCTTAGATCAGGTCACGATAAACTACTCAATGTAGGCTGAACCGATTTAGACACTGCTCTTTTTATTGCTCATTTCGAATTTTCATCGCCTAAATAGTGTCAAAGTCGTATTGTACGACCTAAGCTACCCAAAATAAAATGTTGATGAAGCATTCTCAAAAGCCAACATTTTGATGTGCAAAATGATGAATAAAAATTAACAAGGTCATTTTCGAACCATATTCGTCGAAAGCTTTCTGATGGTACCGAGTTCGTTTTCGTGCAATACTTAGTTTGAAAGGTAGACGTGGGTCTTTAAGGACCCCACCCCCCAGATGGGGTGTGAGGAAGCGGGTTAAAGGCAATCCTACGCCTATTTCAAACTGTCTGCCACTCCCAGTGATCATATGCACATGAATGTAATCTTTGTGATTTTATGGGCATTTCACAGGAGGCCTAGCTCCAGGCGATCTTTTCATTTTTCAGGTTGAAAGTTGAGAAACTCTGTTTGGTTGCCTGAGTTACCTCTTCTTTTCCTGGCTGAAGACCAGACGCTGCCATGTATGTGCTGCCAATGGTCTTTATCTTCTCTATCGTGCTGTATTTGGGCTTCAGCAGCAGCTGAAAATTGAACGGCATGGTGAACAACGAGCCAACACAACTTGTGAAACCACACAGCTGGGAACAGGACGCCTCGCGGCAATCTCGAAGTTAGGAATGATGGAAGCTTGCTGGAGCCGCCCATCAGAAGAACGAAACAATTGTCCACAAAAACCGAACTGAGAGTAACAGCAAATTACCAGTTGGCGAAAGTTTATGGCACATTTTGGAACGTACGTGACATGCACAGCTAGGTCTGATTAAGAAGGTCGATATTTCATTCACAGAAATCCAACTCAACTTTAATCATCACGCTGACATGCTCTGGATGGACATAATAACTTTATGGTAAGTGGAGTGCACTGCTTCAGTAGCCACTGAAACTTGCCACGAAACCAAACAACAAGAACCTTCTTAAACCGTATTCGAGAAGTGTGAAAAAGATTCTTTGAAAAAGACTGTATTGTTCAAGTAACGAGGAAAATATTAGGGCATAAATAAATATATTGACTGTGAATACGACTGCGTCCATAATCCAATGGAGCTTGCATATAAACGTCCAAATATATACAGAAACAATGCCTTATAGTCCTTGTGAAGCTTGTCCAAGCTGGCCTACCTAGCCAGCTTGGACCAAGCTGCCCTACCTATCTGGTCCGAAACCAAGCGATGGACGGTAGTGGTCATGCTGGAAAAAAATAACAGCGATAGGCGTATAGGTACGGCAACTGACAATGTGTTGTACTTTGTGCCGGCTTCATACCTAAGCCGACCAATATGTTTAAAGAGGTCTTAATAAGCATTATATTACCATCAACACAATGAGCAGCACCTGTCTAACCCCTGGTGTTGTTTGTTTTACGTCAAGAAATGGCCATGGAGATTACTGGACATCAGTGCACAACTTTAACGTCGCCCGAGGATGAGTCAGGCATAGACCACTCGACCGATATGTACCAACACAAACGCACATGCGTACACGTACGCACATGCGCACACACACACACATACATACACATACTATAAGCCTAACTTCTTTACCTAGCAGGACTGTTGATGTTGCTGACCTTGTCAAAGTCGCAGATTATCTCGTTCAGCAGACGCAGACACTCCAGACCCTGTTTATTGACGTCCGTCTCGTCGTAAAACTCGCGGTAGTTCGGTATGGATGCGAACAGCACCGCTACTGACGTATAGCGTTCATGATATAGGCCCTGAAACACATGTGTACGAATTCATGCGGCACGTGATGTGCATGTTAACTGTCGACAAGATCTCCAACACACATGGTACCGGCTACCATTGTGCATATGTCTGCAAATATGCTGCTTTTTCAGAGCGAAGTCAGAAGTAAAAGCTGGGGAAACAATCTGGTGAAGTATGTCAATGCATGCTGAAGGTTCGATGCAAATACGCGTATTTCAGTGTATGTAACTTGTCACACACCCCAACTTTATCTCCCTGGAATCGCCATTGACCATAAATGCAGACTAGAGCATCAACTTACTAAAATGCATTTTCTACCAAGAAAGTGAATTGGATGCAAACTACTATCAACTTTCCCGAAAGCTGCAAAATGCCAGAGTTGTGGAAAATCCATCTTTGGATACGCCGTTGATCGCAAGCAAAGTTAATTCAAACTCCCAAGTAGCCTTCCTTAACATCAATGGTGACAAAATGCAGCACGATTTCAATGCATGAAGCCATTAATAAGTCATCTGATTCCATTCTCTCAACACATCATTTTTTTAAAGCACTACATAGTCAAGCATAATGCATGTAAGAACGAAATTAACAACAACAACACTAACACTTGGCACATGCCACGTTTTCATGCCATGGAAAGCGAAGTTCGCAAAGCGCGACATGATTAACAGAAACGCTTAGCATACACAAATTTGCCTCTTTAATTACCTTCCTGGAGCCGCCTCTGGAATAGCATATAAGTATTGTTTTGGATAGGATACATTGAACCATATCTTGGAAAAGCTGCCAAATTTCAGAAGCTAAGGCAAATAGCTTAGAAACATGAATAATATAGCCTGAAGAGTAGGTGGGAAACCGTCCCAACAAGGAAATAGGACCCATCACAGGAGCGTGGCAACCGCATACACCTTTTTGGGGAATGTATTTGCAATCCAAAATCGAGGATAGGGTCACTACATTGAACCGTTCAAAGTATTCTTAAGTCGCCTATTCTGCGACATTGACAAAGGCTTCATTAAAATTTGGGGTACTAGTTTTGGAGCGGATGCGTAACAGTTACACTTCAATCCATTTTATTCAGTTTCGTGACCTTAAATCAGGGTCAACTTTGCCATACTGAAGTGCAAGTATTCTGTCTATGCTGTACCAATGGGCTTCGTTATCGTGAAAAAAATTACCCAACTGCCTCGGAACATGGAATGGCAACTAGGATGAACTCGAACGTCTTCGGTGACCTTCACTCAAAGTCAAGGTTATCCTATTGCAAGTTCCGATGAATATAGCCTGTAGTGAGACAGTAAACGTTTCTTCAAATTAAATTTAAACCTTTTGGAGTATGGGTGCGAAAACTATGCATAATATCAATTTAGTGAGTTTTCCTCACGTTCAATCGAGGTCCAGGTCGATCGATCAATCGATCGATCGATCGAGAGGGATAGAGAGATAGAGAGATAGAGAGATAGAGAGAGAGAGAGAGAGAGAGAGAGAGAGAGAGAGAGAGAGAGAGAGAGAGAGAGAGAGAGAGAGAGAGAGAGAGAGAGAGAGAGAGAGAGAGAGAGAGAGAGAGAGAGAGAGAGAGAGAGAGAGAGAGAGAGAGAGAGAGAGAGAGAGAGGAGAGAGAGAGAGGAGAGAGAGAGAGAGAGAGAGAGAGAGAGAGAGAGAGAGAGAGAGAGAGAGAGAGAGAGAGAGAGAGAGAGAGAGAGAGAGAGAGAGAGAGAGAGTACACAGCTTAAAGAAATACAATGTGATAATTTGAGACACAAATTCTGGAACTGAGTCCAAAAGTGACAGGGTTAAACTTCCATTGAAGTTATTCAAGATGGCATCAAAATGTAGCACGTTCGATTATCGTTTAGTTAGGAGCATTGGAAATTGTTAGCACATCGCACAGATGTATGATGCGTTTTATCACAAGATGTTGAGTGGCCAATTGGTCCCATTTCATTCCAAGGGCAAAGTAACAGGGTAAAATTATTTGATAGTAAAATGAACTACACATCATAAGACAGCTTGTTTCAATATCGTTCAAATTTGACCATCGGATATCACCTGCACCTTCGCTAGAAACTAGAATATAGCATTAATGAGAGCTAGCCAACTCTGGTGGTGTTCCTTCACAAACCCACCAGAGGCGCCACTGGTATTATGTCATCTCATGACGCCGAACTCTATTGATTGATGGAAAGAAAGTCTATCGAATTGTAGCAAATGCATTATTTCTTATCTGGTTCTATGTTTATCACTGGCTAACAATGCAGTTGTTCCGCATCAGTGCACTATTGCTCAGTTTTGTGGCATACGACACAGCGGCATACGTACCATGATGGATTTATGCAGTGTTGATACAAGCAGGCCCAAGGGTGTCGATTTGTACCCTTTTGTGGGGGCCATGGTCCCACCAATGTTCACCTTGGCACCCTGGTGATTGGGGTGATAGATTGTGGACTTCCCGACCCTGAACTCGCCCCACCAAAACGTTGGCTTCGTACCCCCTCCCCCCTAATGTTAGGCACTAAGGAAATACCTTCACCCATCGCCATCACAGCTCAGGCCGGCTGTGCTCCGATGCTCCATAAAGGCCGAGGTGATTTAGCCTGCATGTGGGTGAAGAAATATTTTATTTAAGCCGTTGTGTGTTTGCTGGTGTTTGGAGTGAGGGGAAGGTGACTGTGACGTTGACGTTGACGTTGACGATGACGATGACGATGACGATGACGTCGACGATGACGATGGACCCGAGTACACTGTATGGCACTGTTGTCTCATGGTAAAACTCACAGTTTTTATGTTGACATGCACGGTGCACTGTTCTTTTGCTTATGTGACTTCACCTGTTACGGAACGATCTTTCCCATTGGCGAGGATACTGAATAAACAAACATACACATCGTCAAATAAAAATCAGAATTATTGCGGTCTGAAAATATAGTAGGCGGAATCCGATAAATGTTTGGTTTGGGTGGAGGGTCCAGTACACTTCGTCCCCCATACTTTTCAAAAATCGACACCCCTGAGCAGGCCATATGTCGCCTTCTCCATTTCCAGTCATAGCGATTATACATGAAACCGCAGAATCCGAACCAACCTCAAGTTTCCTGATAAGCAACAAGTGACAGTCAAAGTTACGGTTACGTTCTTCTTGGAAGCTGGCGCTGGCTTTCAGCTAACTTCATGCAGGCACCATAGCGTTTCCATAGCGTTTCCTATGAAATAGCATAAGCGAATTGCAGCCCTGCTTACCAACGAGCATCACCATCTAATAATATTCTTCATCGTTTTAGCTTACGTAAAGCCCACCAACAGCCGGGTTTTCCTCAATATCGCATACGCTACCTTACTGCACGAGATTATTAACAGAAATCACCGGCATCCTCAACAGGCATTACCCGTCATTCCCTGTAGTCCTTTCATACCATCCTCAATAATCATCAGACGTCTAAGCGAACCGCCACCGCCCGCCGTGCATAAGAACCACCACATGTCATCCCCAACAAGGTCAGCTTGAGTGGTGGGCGAAGGAGAGACTTCTTGGGACTCGAGATATGTCACTCCGACTTGAAGAGGCACTTCAGGAGTGCTCGAGGGTACCCAGACACCTTTAATTGTTTTCATCAGTAGCAGTCCCCCGGGGAAATGGCGCCCCTACAGATGTCCTCGCTCTCGAGTTCAGGTGGGCGCCCCTGGTGGCATGCAAGACCGTAGGTGGCCTTCAAACTTATGATTCCTCCCCCTAGTCGAAATCCTAGATCCATCAGTAATCTCCAACATCCAGCATACATCCTACTCAACAACCGATACATCATCCACAACAGCAATTATAAGCCATCTTTGATGGTCGTCACACGTCGATATCGACAAACACAACACGCCATCATCAACAACCATCGTACGTCGTCCTCAACAGACATTATAAGCCATCTTTGAAGGCCATCACACGTCGATCTCGACAATCATAACATGCCACCATCAACAATCATCATACGTCAAACTCAACGGCGATCGCCAACAACTTCAACAGCCATCTTCTGTCAACCTCAACAGCCACCACCTGTCACCTTCAAAAGTCGGCATACACCATCCTACACCGGCGTTCGGTGTCTGCCAGGAGGGTCAGTTGGGAGGCTCACCTCCATGCCATTACTGCTGAGGAAATGTTGGGCCACATGCTGCGGCAGTATGTTCTCCAGCAGCACCTTGTTGATTCCCCGGATGGTTTCGACGTCCTCCTGTTCAGAACGCTGCCGGCTGCGCCACAGGAAGTCGGCCCTCCCCGTTTGTTCCGCCTGTCGGCAAACATCCAGTGCACGGTCTACCAGGCGTACATCCGGTACACAGTTTACCAGGCGTACATCCAGTGCAGTCTACTAGGCGTACGTCCGGTACACAGTCTACCAGGCGTACGTCCGATGCACAGTCTACCAGGCGTACGTCCGATACACAGTCTATCAGGCGTACGTCCGGTACACAGTCTACCAGGCGTACGTCCGATACACAGTCTATCAGGCGTATGTCTAGTAAACAGTCTACCAGCCATGCATGGTTTACGTCCAGTGTACAGTCTAGCAGGCATGTATGGCGTGACGTCCAGTACGCAGTCTACAAGCCATGTGTGGTTACGTCCAGTACATAGTGATGCACGCATGGCATACGTCACACAGGCTTCAGCCACCATGATATTTTATGGATTGCTTTTGTCTAGGATTGAGACTGACGCATCAGCAGGAAGCTTCGCAATGAATAGTTCATCACAAATTGGAGGACAGACCGGCCATGCTTACTGGACTGGCGAATACAACCGCCGGTCAGTTGGTCAAGAATATTTACTAGTAAAATGAAGCGTTAACCCTCGCAATCCGAGGGGCAATTTGACTCCCTCCTGTCCTAGTTCTGAGATAGATGAAATCAGTGTAGTTTCCCTCTGATTTTTTTATGAGGTAGCTCTTGAACCGTTTGCAATGCTACGATAGCGTCAATGCATTATATTTTCGCGTCCTGCAATGTGGAAAACCTACCAGGACATCATTTGCCTACATTGTGTTAAAAATGCGGTGTAGACTCATGTAATACCGGAGCTAGGACGGAATACAGGTCGGTCCCGATCCCGTCTCAATGCGGTTTTAGGCGTACTTTTAACAATCCGTAAACAACCCGTTCAATATGCAGTCAAAGGTGAAATGCGGGTGTATCAACAAATTATTCAAGAACATGAGAAGAAGCAATATGTTATCTCAGGTCACATTCATGTTCTGATATCTCCAGTTCGGACGAATAGTTCCAAAATCTGGAATATGTGTGATGGCAAACTATGGCCTCTACAACTTTGTCAGGTTTCCAATCATTATCAGGTCACATCACCGAGAGAAGTCATGACAAGCCCATAGGGTACATGCTTTTCATGCGTCCTGGAAGCTTAAGTGCGGACTATCACGAGGTAAAAATGGCTACACAAGGGTATTTGTCAATTGTGCACACCAGGCTAATGACAATTGTACACACATAATGCATTTCTGGTGCAAAGATGGTCGAAAAATCCGGTTTGATAATTTTCTTTTCCGATGTTGTGAGGACGATACTCCTTCCCAAAACATCGATTATGCTTGGAAAATGCTATGCATTTTTAGACTGCTTCCCCAAGAGGTTGGAAATCGCATGGTAGAATGCGATTTCCAGAGAATTTCCTTGCCACCATGCGATTGGCACTCAGTAGAATTTCCTTTATGTCGTCTGCTTCGAAAATTATCATTTCGTCTCAAGTCTGTGACCGCGGCCTGACCCTCAGCCATGACCTCGACGTGACCCACACCTATGGCCAGCGAGAGCTCGCGTGCACTGAAACGTCGCTCCCAACACGCTAGCTTTCAGGGTAAAAAAACGGCGGCGCCGAAGCGACTCCAGTGACAAAGCGCGATATTCTGCACAGGATGTCAACAGTGTCCGACCCACACGGCTTTCTGTCACCGTGGATGCTGCAGGCAAAGCGTCTGATGCAAGACATCTGGCGAGAAAACTGTGAGTGGAATGAACACCGAAAAGCTGACCAACGGAAACCTGGAGCAGACTTGGGTATATCGTGTCGAAGATCTGGATCCGATTAATGACTTTCATCTCCCAGAGTGTTACCGGCGCGGTAGACAAGCACTGATCAACTGTCAGCTGCAGGTGTTACCGGTGCAGCGGACAAGTGGTGATCAATTGCCAGCTGCACGTGTTACCGGTGCAGCGGACAAGCACTGATCAACTGTCAGCTGCACGTGTTACCGGTGCAGCGGACAAGTGGTGATCAATTGCCAGCTGCACGTGTTACCGGTGCAGCGGACAAGTGGTGATCAATTGCCAGCTGCAGGTGTTACCGGTGCAGCGGACAAGTGGTGATCAACTGTCAGCTGCACGTGTTACCGGTGCAGCGGACAAGTGGTGATCAACTGTCAGCTGCACGTGTTACCGGTGCAGCGGACAAGTGGTGATCAACTGTCAGCTGCACGTGTTACCGGTGCAGCGGACAAGTGGTGATCAATTGCCAGCTGCAGGTGTTACCGGTGCAGCGGACAAGTGGTGATCAACTGTCAGCTGCACGTGTTACCGGTGCAGCGGACAAGTGGTGATCAACTGTCAGCTGCACGTGTTACCGGTGCAGCGGACAAGTGGTGATCAACTGTCAGCTGCACGTGTTACCGGTGCAGCGGACAAGTGGTGATCAATTGCCAGCTGCACGTGTTACCGGTGCAGCGGACAAGTGGTGATCAATTGCCAGCTGCACGTGTTACCGGTGCAGCGGACAAGTGGTGATCAATTGCCAGCTGCACGTGTTACCGGTGCAGCGGACAAGTGGTGATCAACTGTCAGCTGCACGTGTTACCGGTGCAGCGGACAAGTGGTGATCAATTGCCAGCTGCACGTGTTACCGGTGCAGCGGACAAGTGGTGATCAATTGCCAGCTGCACGTGTTACCGGTGCAGCGGACAAGTGGTGATCAATTGCCAGCTGCACGTGTTACCGGTGCAGCGGACAAGTGGTGATCAATTGCCAGCTGCAGGTGTTACCGGTGCAGCGGACAAGTGGTGATCAATTGCCAGCTGCAGGTGTTACCGGTGCAGCGGACAAGTGGTGATCAACTGTCAGCTGCACGTGTTACCGGTGCAGCGGACAAGTGGTGATCAATTGCCAGCTGCACGTGTTACCGGTGCAGCGGACAAGTGGTGATCAATTGCCAGCTGCAGGTGTTACCGGTGCAGCGGACAAGTGGTGATCAACTGTCAGCTGCACGTGTTCGGCGATGTCTCCAAAGACGGATTTGGTGTTATCACATCCCCTGATATTCGAGTGTGACGAAGGCAACATCCAGACACATGGGAAAACCGAGCACCTCAATTACGACAGCACAACGTCCCACGCCCGAAGCTGCAGACAACAGTGATGGCTGTGCTTGTCGCCAATCAGGTTAGACAGGAGTATGACATCAAAAGCAATTCGTGTCAACTCTGGTCCGATTCGGGAACCGTTCTGAAGTCAATCAAAGGAGAAAGCCATAAATATCGGATATTTATCGCCCATCGTGTTGCCGAATTCCAGGATGTGCCCTACACTACGTCATGGAGGCACTAACCTGGGTCCATAGACTCGAGTGCTGTGTTCGCGCGGCTGCCCCTTCTTCGGACTTCTCGCGGACGCCAATAGGCTGCATGGCTCTGGTTGTATGATCCTAGTTGTATGGTCCTAGTTGTATGGTCCTAGTTGTATGTTCCTAGTTGTATGATCCTAGTTGTATGGTCCTAGTTGTATTGTATGGTCCTAGTTGTATCGTCATAGTTGTATGGTCCTAGTTGTATGGTCCTAGTTGTATGGTCCTAGTTGTATGGTCCTAGTTGTATGATCCTAGTTGTATGGTCCTAGTTGTATTGTATGGTCCTAGTTGTATCGTCATAGTTGTATGGTCCTAGTTGTATGGTCCTAGTTGTATGGTCACAGTTGTATTGTATGGTCCTAGTTGTATGGTCCTAGTTGTATGTTCCTAGTCGTATGATCCTAGTTGTATGGTCCTAGTTGTATTGTATGGTCCTAGTTGTATCGTCATAGTTGTATGGTCCTAGTTGTATGGTCCTAGTTGTATGGCCCTAGTTGTATGGTCACAGTTGTATGGTCCTAGTTGTATGGTCCTAGTTGTATGGTCCTAGTTGTATGGTCACAGTTGTATGGTCCTAGTTGTATGGTCCTAGTTGTATGGTCCTAGTTGTATGGTCCTAGTTGTATGGTCACAGTTGTATGGTCCTAGTTGTATGGTCCTAGTTGTATGGTCACAGTTGTATGGTCCTAGTTGTATGGTCCTAGTTGTATGGTCCTAGTTGTATGGTCACAGTTGTATGGTCCTAGTTGTATGGTCCTAGTTGTATGGTCCTAGTTGTATGGTCCTAGTTGTATGGTCACAGTTGTATGGTCCTAGTTGTATGGCCCTAGTTGTATCGTCACAGTTGTATGGTCCTAGTTGTATGGTCCTAGTTGTATGGTCCTAGTTGTATGGTCACAGTTGTATGGTCCTAGTTGTATGGTCCTAGTTGTATGGTCCTGGCTGTACAAGTGTGCTTGTGTCCTAGTGGCACAAGCACATGTCACCGGAAGGCATATTCCATCGTTTCGTTCATTCATTCCAGTGTTATGTTTGTATGACACATGTTCGCATCGTACGATTTGAATATTACGATCCTTATCGCAAGCAACATGTGCACCTTTCACGATTTCGATATGATTACGGAACGATTACGATGCGATTACGACACGAGTAAATTGCGATTACGTTGCGACTACGCTGCAATTACGGTGCGATTACACGAATATGCTGTCGGTACGTCGAGACGGAGCTGAAACAATGTCACCAGTCCAAGTGTTTAGATTTACCTCACTCCGATCATAAATCAGGCCTGCTGTAGAAACCGTAGACCATTATTTAGCCTGTCTTCAATTTATGACTCTGGGCCAATCTTTTTCCTCGCCCTCCGTGCTCTGCCATGTTTGTCCAATAGATTAGTCGCCCCCGCCCCCACCGCCCTCCAGGAAACACTGGGGCAGACGTGTCTCCTGGTGCGGCTCTGGCTGGCAGCGGCAGCACCAGCACTACCTTCGTGTGTGTCGGGACAAACCGCACCTTCTCTACCAATAGACGGATCGAACGGAGCCGGGTCCTGCCTTTGCGAACGGGTGTGGTATCATCCAGTATGCACTCTTGAAAACGGGCGCAAACGAACTGCGCACGAACAGTTCAGCAGGTCGTCACGTATTTCCACTGTATTTGACTTGGCGGGGTCGCTGACCGACCTTTCCGCGTGTCACCTGTGTCAGATCAAGTCTTCAGTTTGCAGATCAATATCGAACCACGAAAGAACATTTATTTTGCGACCAGGATTCGGAAACTCCGCCTAAGATGGGTGAGTAATGGTCCACCGACATTTACCTCCTTGACTTAACTTGGAAAGTCAAACAAGTGAGGTAAAAAAATATATCAAGTAACTACAAGACTATCAAGTGTGGAGCTACGCTACACTACCTATCGTATCTATATATGTTGCCTAAAGCGAATGCTTATGGGGTGGGGAATCAAATTATTAATCTCCCCCATACTGTGAGGGATAGACAGTAGGTTGGTCCGGTTTGCACACTTTTCGCCAAGATCGATAGCAGCTCCCCTCATTTTATGAATTTTGGGCCCCTGAACACGATGGAAGCATCAGAAATGCAAATTTCTCACATCTTTTGATGGCCCTGGCCACTTGAAGATTTTGGCTGAGACCAAATTTTGGACATTCCTGCATCTCATAAGTGGACTGGTGGGAAAATGAGTCCGCTTGAACATTACATCGTCGAGGCAATTCATTTTTGATCACTGGCACCGTTTCCAATATTCTAGCTGTCTTACTACCTCAGATTTCGTCTTCTGAAGCATGGAAGGTTGGAGCGGTTCCCCGGGCTGCCAACAGATAGCAGGCCTAGCGAGCCCGGCTGCCTTCCAAATGCCTCATGACGGACGCGTTTGTACTTTCCACCAAGCGTAGTTTGGCGTCTTGATGCACTGGTACCGTCTCAACTAACTTATCGGTTATGTTTTATGTGAATTAGAGATGCAAATACACAAAAATGGTAACGGATTCTACAGTGAAATAATCGCACATATTGGTTGAAAAGAAGTAGTACTGCGCAGAACATGCCCTGCAAAGCCTGGCCTGAATCGCAACAAGGTAATCAACATGAAACCAGTGTCACTGCTCATATCTATATGCGTTTTGTAAAAGCTGTATTCTATGTATTCCGTCGGATCATCCGTCATCACCATTCCGCCGCCGCTACCAGGGCACGCCGCAACATCCCGCCGCGCTGAGACTCGCTGCAGCGGCGCTCACTCACTCACTGGCACGGAGCCGGCGACGGAAGGCCACCTTATTCAGGCTATAGTCGCCCTGGCGGTCCCTGCCGGTGACAGCCGCCGCCGACTCCATGGTCAGCTTTACACTTCGCTCGTCGCCTGCGTGTGGCAGGGAATGCCAGTTGGCAGCGGCTCGTCCAACCGATGCGCCAGCTCATCGCCACCAAGTGGGCAGTTCAGGGGTAGCTTGATAGCTGCCTGGTGGTGCTGCAAATCCATCAACTCCATGAAGTTCCTGGCCCGGAGATTGATTTCCGGGCATTTGTAAGCCCGGACTGGCTGCCAAGGCTGCCAGTGCTGACGGGCCTCACCGATGAGCTGGATAGCTCGGGCCCGGATCTCTCGGCGTTCGTCCCCGAGCATGCCGAGGACGACAGCCTCAGGCTGCGCCATCATGGCGTTCCCGCAGAGTCTCCTCTGCACTTCGGCCAGATCATCGCCGGTCATGTGGCGGCGCTGCCGCTCGAGTTGGTCGTACAGGTGACGCAGCGCCTCCACCAGGTCCGGCCGGTGTCTGATTGTCAGGACTGTTGGGATGTAAACACCCACAACGTACAATGGAAGCGTCTGCAGCTCGGCACTGGGGCTCTGTTGAGCCATGTAGACACGCAACAGTCTCTGTGCGGTGTGCCACCGCGCCATACTGAGCTGGCCGTGAACGCGCTGCGCTACTTCGTTTCCATCGCCCGAAGTTACACACTGGGCGCACTGCACCAGCAGGCGCATATCTGAGCTCGGATTGCTTCTGAAATCATCTGACAGCGGCGGCAGCTCAGCCGTTGTCAGGGGCTGGAACTGAACGACAGACAACTGCTGCACCGAGCCCAACAGCAGCTTGCCGATTAGACCCGAGACGCTGGAGGGACTGGTGGTCGGCCCATCGAGCCTCTTGAAGATGGCTCTGTAGGGCAGCTCGGCCTGATACGCCATTTTTACGTACCCGCTTAGACATGACTGGCGCATTGTTTGAAGTAAGAAACATGAAAATCTGTGGAATAGTTTTCAAGTTAGGGGCCGTTAAAGTAAAATCAATTCGCAGCTCCAGACCACAAAAATCGGCGCTGAGGCGCTTCCCGTAAATTGGCAAAAAGGAAGTGTTCTTGACAAAACTAGCGACTTGTTTGATGTATATTGTAATGCTATATAATTTAAAAGTTATCTTAGGTCGCCGAGGTCAAGTCAGGTCAAGTTTATGGCAGGTTAATGGGACCAAACTTGGTCAACTGGAATGTTGTCATAAATACAAGTGACTGTCATGCGATTGATGTCACTTTGCATATTACTCCATATACATCACGAAATCTACAGCTTGCCATCGTGTGCCTAAGCATTTCCATAATATATTCATGTATTTCACTCCTTTCCTTGCGAAGCCGATTGTGCTGAGCCGCCCAATGGAGCAGTCGGGTTGGCAGCCCGATTCCGGTAACTGGAGCAGGTAATGATCTGATAAAATGCTCCTAGATAGGTGACCTGAGGTCAAATGGCGGATCTTGCATCTGTATTGCATCATTAGTAATGTCCAAAACATCATTAATGTCACATTTGAAGCATTTAAACACAATCACAACGATCCATAACAATGACAAACCAAGCCATGCAAAACCAGAAAATTGTTATTTTGACCTCATTTGACCTTGAAGATATTGAACTAAGGTCATGAACTTTGCACACAACAGAGTTCACTACCGTGCCCATCCACCCAGCGAATTTCGTTGCTCTAGCCTTAGTAAGAGCTGAGATCTTAGGGGGTGAAATCCGCCCCCCCCCTCCAGTGCGCGAACTTTCCGAGGCCATCCAAGGCGCGTGAGTGTCACGTTTCAGCGTAAGCGATAATCACGACTGCACAGCCACAATGTTCCCAATGCACGTGGCACTGATCACCATCATGCACCATTGTTTTAATGTGAACATTATAATCAAACTGGGAGATAATTTTGACTTTGGCAACTCGTACTTCTTCGTTCTCTTACATATATCTGATTTGCTTTGTTTCATTTTTGGAAAACCCAAAAGATTTTGGTATGCCAAACGTGCCCGGTGTAAAGCCAATTCAGTACCGTTTGAATGAACTCCATTCGTCAATGATCTCAGAAATGGATTGGCTCAAGTCTGCTAGACGAAGCTATTAAGCTTCACACGAGGCCCGTGGTGATGGCCGTAAACAGGATATTTCGGGCGTGGCCTGACGGGAACCGAAACATTCCTCCGCTGTTGACTCCAACCGAGCCTGGAGCAGTCACCGTGTGACCCACTGACCTGTCTGTCTGGAGCAGTCAACGTGTGACCCACTGACCTATCTGTCTGGAGCAGTCAACGTGTGACCCACTGACCTGTCTGTCTGGAGCAGTCACCGTGTGACCCACTGATCTGTCTGTCTGGAGCAGTCAACGTGTGACCCACTGATCTGTCTGTCTGGAGCAGTCAACGTGTGACCCACTGACCTGTCTGTCTGGAGCAGTCAACGTGTGACCCACTGACCTGTCTGTCTGGAGCAGTCAACGTGTGACCCACTGACCTGCCTGTCTGGAGCAGTCAACGTGTGACCCACTGACCTGTCTGTCTGGAGCAGTCAACATGTGACCCACTGCCCTGTCTGTCTGGAGCGGTCAACGTGTGACCCACTGACCTGTCTGTCTGGAGCAATCAACATGTGACCCACTGACCTGTCTGTCTAGAACAGTCAACATGTGACCCACTGACCTGCCTGCCTGGAGCAGTCAGCATGTGACCCACTGACCTGCCTGTGTGACCCACTGACCTCCAGGTTCAGAGCAGTCAACATGTGACCCACTGACCTGCCTGCCTGGAGCAGTCAGCATGTGACCCACTGACCTGCTTGTGTGACCCACTGACCTCCAGGTTCAGAGCAGTCAGCATGTGACCCACTGACCTGCCGGTCCAGAGCGTGCAGCAGGCAGCAGGCGGTGGAGAGCAGCAGCAGGTGCGCCAGCCAGCAGCCGCTGCTGCTCGGCTGGAGCAGCAGCAGGTGAGCTGAACAGCTGGCCACTATCAGCGCCAGCTTCAGCAGAAAGTTGGTGCGCAGGAACACCAGCGTGCTGAACAGTGACAGCAGAGTGGCGAACAGCGCGTACTGTCGGCACACCGCGACAGTTCTGGTCAGGGATACCGACACACCACCACGATAACGACACACCACCACGATACCGACACACCACCACGATACCGACACACCACCACGATACCGACACACCACCACGATACCGACACACCACCACGATACCGACACACCACCACGATACCGACACACCACCACGATACCGACACACCACCACGATACCGACACACCACCACGATACCGACACACCACCATGATACCGACACACCACCACGATACCGACACACCACCACGATACCGACACACCACCACGATACCGACACACCACCACGATACCGACACACCACCACGATACCGACACACCACCACGATGCCGACACACCACCACGATACCGACACACCACCACGATACCGACACACCACCACGATACCGACACACCACCATGATACCGACACACCACCACGATAACGACACACCACCACGATACCGACACACCACCACGATAACGACACACCACCACGATACCGACACACCACCACGATACCGACACACCACCACGATGCCGACACACCACCACGATACCGACACACCACCACGATACCGACACACCACCACGATACCGACACACCACCACGATACCGACACACCACCACGATACCGACACACCACCACGATACCGACACACCACCACGATGCCGACACACCACCACGATACCGACACACCCAGACAAAAGGCGCAAGGTAAAATGACAAACAGTTAAATGCAAAAATGAAGAGATAAAAGATCAGCCGAACGACTAATGGACTAATTCCATCTGAGTGGAATCCTAGCAAAAAATTCCTTTATTTTGATGGAAAATGTTGGATGCATGTGGTTACCATCTTTGAGTACTATGCTGCGAGCAATCAAATACACCATTGCGCGATGACTTCTAAAATGTTCGAGCCTATAACTTATAAACCCTTGCTCGGATCGTATTAATTTTTTGTCACAACTGGATTCGGAGTACACAATAAGCCTATACAGTCATTGTATTAACATATAGGGTGCACCAGAGGCACCAGTCGATCTGCGGAGCGATGTGCCAACAACAGGTCCCTGCCTATCAGAGAAACATTCATGGCGAGATTTGCTTAGCTGATTTGACTTCGCAATATTACGATGATGCCTGATCATAGGCAAATATTTCAATGCACGTTCAAGTGTACTCAGGGACCAGCAAAGCCTAGCTAGAATAGCACATAATGCACGGTGCAAAGGTGTTATTAAACATTATATGGACGAGAAACAACGATTAGACATTTGGTAGACCTTAAACCAACTACGGATGATTTGACATGCACCATATCAAATCCACATTCAGCTATAAGTGAATCAGCATCAACAAATTACCTTAGGTCGACATTCGGGTCACAAAGAGGTGAAATGATGTCAATAACCACGAATAACATCTGAAAGGTCGCTGACAAATTTTGGCCAACTGATTTAGTTCATGTCAAAAGAATCGTATGGTTAAGAAAATTATGGCTGCGGCTCAGGACGCAAGGAAATGTCAGAGGGAGGCCATTATCGCAGGCTTGCTTACATGGAAATTAGCCCAGTCGCAGGTCAAATATAACACTTTTCCGAAAACCGTAGGAAGCAACTTAGTTGGATCTCATAATTTCCAGAGTCCGTTGTATTTCAATATTCATTCACAATTGCATTGGCTTAAATCTTGCCCATCACATAAAATGGCCTAGTCCAACGTAGTTGATCCAACTAAGGTGGCCTAATCTAACTTAGGTGATCCAAAGTCGTCACCTGCGGAGATAGTGTGAAAGGAGGGTCTGAAAAGTGTGGAGTGTTTCGGCACGCTGCGGTTATTCGTGTTTTGCTGTCGCCGCTACATCTTACGAGGTCCCACGACCTCCCACTACTCTCACATACTCAGAGCACAGCTTCAGCGCCTCGAGCAACTTTCTACATTCCTGTGGAAATTAGTTCTGAATTCGAATTCAGCGGCAAAGTTTCCACAAAATACGCTCTCAACCAGAAAGGAGCTATGAAGGTCACCAGAGTCAATTGAGGTAAGTTGAGACCGACTACAGGTGACCTAGATCTTGTCAAATGCTCCTAACGCTATGCAAAAGTAATCAAATATTGTCCTCAATCTAACCTCATCGATTTGTGTCCCGAAAATTTTTAGTCGGTTAATTTGCCCTTCCGTTCGAGTCCGGTAATTGAGTATATATTTTCATACGTATATTTTCCGTGACATTTTGCACCTGTGTGTGGTAAATTACATTTCGAAATCCGCGTGATGATCTACTGAACGAATTAGAAAAAACCTTGTTTTACTGCGCGCTTCATCTAGCCGTGATCACAATGTATACATACACCGTAGTCACAAACATTCATGCGAAAACATCTTCATACTAATGCTGATAGGGTCTGGTACCCACACATTTTCAACACTAGTAGATAATACAATTCATAACTGAATCGTTTCATTTGATGGTTGCGTGATATTTTGTATGATATGGACAACGTGAACTCTGAGGTATGGGCAAATATAGATTGCAGGTAGACACACTAACGCACACATACCCACACATATATATTAGGGTGTGTCACGAAGGACCTTTTTTTGGAAATTGCACTTTGCTTAGTGAAATTATCGTGCAGATCACCTACAAAAAACCTGTGATCGAAATCAAATCGAAATCAAACAATAAACAAAATATGCGACAGGCCGATAAAAAAAAAAAAATTTGCCGGGCGCCCGGCGTTGAAGTCTCCAGTGATGACGCTCCGTTGCGATTGGCAGCTAACACCACGCGCCCGGCCACCGTCGGAGCGCCGCCGCGGCGCTGTGACGAAAAAGGCGGTAGTCGGTGCTGTGGATGCCTGATGAATGGATTCTGGTGATGAAGCTCATTAATAAAACTCAATGAAAGTGTTTAGTGGGGTAAAAGGCTTTTGATAAGCACCAGTCGCTTAATAAGTTGCCTGGATACCTGACGCATGAAAGAAAGGTTCACTTTACGTCGCTTGTTCGTTCCATTTTCAATCAGTAGATCTATCGGCGTATAATGCTAATATTTTCACTTTTGAAAGCTTGAACATCTTCAAAATTCCTCGTCTGTTTACATCGAAGACCAATTAAATAATTCTGAGACACTTGTTATCTTATTGTTATGACAAGTAGACCAGGCGAAATCGGCATCATGCTCCGTTCCACTACAACCGAAGGAGACGGGCATACAGCGACGTCACCTTTTGTACGAGCGGCCACATTTATTTTTTGTACGAACTATCATTTTATAACTGTACTACTTGTCTACATGCTCGACAGAAAACCCGACATTAAATCCTTTTTGCTGCTGAGCACTGGCATTGCCGACCTGTGTTTCAACTTCGCCACAATGTAACCGTGGCGGGCCTCTTCACCAATTACCTTCAAAGACGCCTCGGTCACCACTTTCACCATCCGTTCCACCGTCTGACTGTGCACGGGGTATGGCGGTACTTCGAGAGGACTCGCGATGATGTCTAGTAAGTCATCATCGGACAGTTGTTGCGTCAAGGGCGGCCCGGTTATCGCCTCATTACACCAATAAATCAGCTCCATGATGCTGTTTGCCCCCATATTCACTTTTGGAAGCTTGAACTTCAGCACTTCGTCAGTATCACTATCGACTTGAGTTCTGCGACACTGCTGGATTTGAGTGACCGCCCTTTCCCGTGTGGCTTGATCTTGGCCCGCTGCCCTTGCTAGCAGTACTGCCTCAGGGTGACACCAGTAGCTGTTGCGCTGTATTACCGGCTGCACCATGGCCGCTATCTCAGATCGCAAACTTTTGAGAAGTTGCACGCTGTGCAGCGCATTGCCAGGACCGTCAGAACATTTCCAGTTCTTCTTGATGCAGAACCACATGGGAGTATAGTGGCACACGATGAACTCCGCTAGCATTCTCAGACTGTCTGATGGCTGTTCGGTTGATGTGTAGAGCCGGAGAATTCGCGCCGCCAGAGTCAGCCACCTGGAGTTGTTTAGTGGACCTATCTTCATTTTCGCAGTTCTATCTGAGATACAGCCCGTCTGGACACTACGCGCCAGACTGTACAGAATAGCCTGGTCTGAACTTAGGTCACTGAGAATCTCCTGTGTTATTTCTAAAACATTTCCGCCATCGATTGGCTCAAAATCGACCACTGGCAAGGTTTCTACTGCGCCTGTAGCAGTCCGGCCAATCAGCCCACTAAACCACTTAGGTCCTGTTGTGACTCCATCTAACTGGCTAAATACTGCACGAAGATTAAGTTAATTTGTATGAAGTTGGCACACAAACCAGTGGACGGGGCGCTTTTGTCCGAGCTCAAACAAACGGATAACACCACCTTTTTGGCCAGTATTAACTCTCGTGCTGTCACAGCCAAGCACAGAAACATCAGCACCAAACTCATATGCCACGGCGTTCAGGTCCTGGAAAATGTCCTCCGCTTTCCCAGTCTGTGGGGTAAAATGTCCTAAATATGCACTGTCTGGCTCGGATACAACCACAATGTGCTCTTCCGTCTTCTTTGAACTGGCTGTCATAAGCGTGTCGTCTTTTCTACCGTCGAAGTAGAGACCAGATACACGACCTGCATGATCCTCATGGCTCTGGGCTACTACCTCTCTTCTAATCCGATCCCTTGCTCGCCATACTTTTTTGCTATCCACTATGCAGTCCATATCGCCAGAAGTGATCCGACCAATGTCCACTTGGAAACCGTTTATGATCGCAGCACACGCACGATTAGACACTCCGTACCGATCTGCTGCTAGAGCCGTATTTAGCAGTTCGTCTGTGTTACTGTTCACCATATACTCTGACTCATTGACTACAGATGTGAGGGATGACGAATCTGTAGCGGAATCTTGGTTTGAATAGAATCTAGCTGGGCTATTCCAGAAGGTCCCGGTTGTGGTGATGTTACTCTCTCGGCGGTCAGACGCCTCCTTTCGTCCATGGCGCGTCGACGAGTGGTTTCATGGATATCTGCGGTGCTGATTTGCATTTGGCGAGGTCCTCTCTGGTCTTGGACAAAGGGAAACTCCATTCGTGGCACTTTGTCGGCCATCGCACATTTGCAGCTATCGATATCAGCACATTTTCGCGATATCGCGATATCACATTTCAGCACATCGATATCAGATATCAGCACGGCTCGTGTCGCAGTCGTTAATAGGTTGTCCCTACTGCTGATAATCCCAGTTTCCCTTGAAACTTGAGTAACGAAAAGGAACAGGAGACTTGGATTGACTAATAAAACAGGGATGTATGGCATGCGAAGCTATTTTGTGTCGTTAGCACGTACGCAATTTATTCGAATGATGATTCATAGCACTGTGAAAGGTGGACCACAGACAAAGGAAAGTGGAGCGATCAGTCCTTCGGTGAAGTTTAATCTTTACAATCAGATATATCCCGGCTCCCCTGATCTGTTTTTTAATTACCAGAATCCATTCATAAGTCATCCACAGCACCGACTGCCGCCTTTTTCGTCAAAGCACCGCGGCGGCGCTCCGACGGCGGCCGACGCGTGGTGTTAGATGCCAATCGCAACGGAGCGCCATCACTGGAGACTTCAACGCCGGGCGCCCTGCAAATTTGTTTCTTTATCGGCCTGTCGCATATTTTGTTTATTGTTTGATTTCGATTTGGTTTCGACCACAGGGTTTTTTTAGGCGATCTGCACGATAATTTCACTAAGCATAAGAAAAACCGTTCAGGCGACACACCCTAATGTATATATATATATATATATATATATATATATATATATATATATATATATATATATATATATATATATATACATATAGGTATGGATGGATAACCAAATCCTGCTACGGTGCCAGCGTAGTGTTCAGAACGAGTTTGCAATACTTTGGGGTAGTGGCTTACTGTAGTATATTCCATTTATCTTGAAAACATGATGGCAAATTTTTGCAGAACCGCATCACTAAATATCTACTTCTTGTTGTCAGAAGTTTCCTCTCAGATGCTGCAGTGGATGTGTGCGGAACACAATGTCTCGGTAACGAACGGATATGCTCGTATGTCTAGTCTTGACAACATGGTAGCGAAGCATACAGCAGAGCTGTCGGGAGTTCGGTTTTACATGAGACAGTCTGACAGCGTAATGCGAGCGTGTACACTGTGCCGCAATGTTTCAACACATGCAGGGCATCCTATCTGTCAGGTGGCTTCGCGCCACCTCGGCCTCGGCAAGACGGAAATGGAAAACATCTCAGAGTTGAGATGATATGAAGCGGGGGCGTACCTGGTGGGTCTACAGAGGTGCACAGTGCAGCCCTAACCACCCGCTGCTGTCGCAGTATTCCTGCATCTGTCGCTGTCTTCATCGGCGGTGGCATTTCAAGCAGTTGTGCGGACAAGATTTTCTTCAGGGCCACTCACTTAGGACGTCCAGAAAAATGTGGTGCAATAGAGAATGCTTTCGGCGTTGCGAAAAACTTTATTTTCCGTGTTGAAACTAAAAAAATGTATTGATCGATCTAGTGTATTTTTTGTTCCTAAAGGGGAGGAGCCAGGGCCTCGGGTAACATGTTAGCTACTGGGGAAAATGCCCCAGTAGTGACCGGAATTTCCCCAGTAGTGATTGGATTTTGCCCCACTTCCAAAACCCTGGAAATGACTCAATATAATCATCTTATATTTTATTGTTCGGTTTAGCTATGTTTATTGCATGGTAGGTAATCTTATTTTATCTCACTCACTTCAAATTACACACACGGAGGTTCGTTAGTTCGCACTTAACATACATATTTATATATATTAACAGCTTTGGTAGAAGCGGTAGGTAGTTGCAAGGTTATGTGCAGTTTGAGTAAAAAATTATCAACTTGCATAATAGGGTTCGTCACTTGTCACCGACTTTCAAATTTTCCAGTGGGACATAGGAGAGTTGGGTAAGACGGGCATGCTAGTGTTTGCCGCTTCATATCTCAGGAACCGGTGCCACGATAGCCTTGCTATTTGGCCTGAGATATCCCTGCACATTTATGCAGGTATGTCCGAGGTTGCAACAGTTTCCATGCATTAGTGTGCAAAAGGGGACTTTTCCCGCGATAGTCTGCAAAAACCCGTCTTACCCCACGAGGTGGGGTAATATGGGTTTCAATGTCGGGCATAACGGGCATACATTTATCTGATCACATATATGTGTTTTTGCGCGCTTTAAATCCTGAAAAGCAAGACGATATGTTAGCGATCATGATAGCATAATAGGCAATGTTCCTTGGTGAATAAATGTGCATTCTCAACGACATAGGTTTTCATTATAATGCATACCTACTGGGGGCCTAAATTACTAAAATTGTATGTATCTGAACAGCTCTTGTTGCTTTTGCTTTTGCCTTGTTGTTATACTACTAACATGAACCCTCGACCCGATTTTTGTATGTATATATATATATATATATATATATATATATATATATATATAAGCTTCCGTATTGTATTTCATTATAAAACGGAAACTGTATTTCAGAGAAACGCTTTACAAAACGAAACTCCTGTGAAAATGCAGGCTGATTTGTGAATGCCAAATGCACACAGACAGCTTGAGAATCCAAAGGACTCAAGCTAAACAAGCTACGCAAGCTGCCAAACTGAACTCAGGCAGGAGCGTACATTCAAAATGAGATCGAAGACAACCAAACATGGGTGCCTGAACTTCCACAAATCACTTATTTCTTCGGCGATAAACACTACATTTTCAACGTCAAATGTATATTAGAAGCATGTGAATCATCAAAGGATTTTGGCTGTGATTATTCGAAAATTTTATGTGATCAAATAGAGAACACATCATGACGTATGTGACAATCGGCTCAATATGCACATCTGTTCATAAAGCCAGCTCAGGAGGAGCAAAACTCGTACTCGAAGCTGGTGTCGTTGTCACCAAATCCAGCACATTCATCATGAACCCATTTTTGGCGGCCAGAGCAGCAAGCCCATCCTTCACCGGCGACTGAATCACCGAAGACTCCTCTACAGTATAATCAGTGAACCATTGTTTCGTCTTCTTTTTTGCGGCTCTTCAGCCCCCTTGTCTTCGGCTTTTCGACTAGTTTTGCCTTTTTATTTGCGCCTCCTGTCTTCTTTGATGATGATGATTGTGCCAGGCTAGCTTCCAGGTCCTTTTTGCTTTGAGAGCTGGTGAGAATGACTAGCGCCGATGGTTTCCTCTTCTTCCTTGAAGAAACAGAGAGTCTTGGGAGGTTTGCCTTCGGAAGCGGCAAAATATCCGCGGGACTGTACTCCAGCGTGCCCCTCTCTGCCGTGGTCGGTGACTCAATCGCTGCCATGGTCGGTGACCCAATCACTGCCGTGGTCGGTGACCCGATCTCTGCCGTGGTCGGTGACCCGATCGCCGCCGCGGTCGGTGACCCGATTGCTGCCGTGGTCGGTGACCGAATCGCTGCCGTGGTCGGTGACCCAATCTCTGCCGTGGTCGGTGACCCGATCTCTGCCGTGACCCGTGTGTCACTCGCCATGCTTGAAGGCTCATTATATGCGGAGCTGGAGGTAGCAGGAAGCGGCATGTCGGTTGCTTCAGACGGAGCTTAGTCTTCCTCACCAAAGACGTGACTGTCTACAGGGTAGGCCCCGCATTTATTGAAGGCGTTGATTGCTGTGGATGGCGTTGCAGCTATGGAGTAGGCCTCACAGAACAGGCACGCGATCTGGTACAGAGTGACAACTCGGCCAGGATTTTGCCGGAGGAACTTCTCGAGCGCTTGCGCATAGGACGTACTCAGCGGGTTTCATGAAGCCTACGTTGAGTGGCTGTAGCCGGCGACTCGTGTATGACGGAATGACTATAATAGTCACGTGGTCTGCTCTCGCGAGTTGGATCACGTCCAGATTTCTGGTGTGTGTCAGATGACCGTCCAGTATCAGAAGCACTGGCTCTTCTGCACTAGTCTTGGCGTGTCGCAAGGAGTGCTCGAACCAACGTGTGAAAATGGCCGTTTGCATCCATCCAGATTGGTGGTACTCAAACGCCGTCCCAGGTGGCGCACCTTCCTCTAGATTTTTGTTCACTCTGGCCCTTGGGAGTATCATCATGGGTGGCACGAAGTTTCCCATTGCCGGCATGCATACAACTGCCGTCGTCAGCTCCCCTCTTTCCGCTGAAGTCAAGCTGCCGACCTGCTTCTTCCCCTTTTGCGCAAGTACCTTGCTTGGCTTGCTTTGACCAGTCGTAACACCGGTTTCGTCCACAATGTAGACGGAATGTGGACCCTTCACTAGCTCGCTTGCTTCCTCCAGGAGGTCAAAATACTTGGACACAACTGGCTCGTTGAATCCTTTGGCGTGTGCTGTTGATGTCGCTTCCGGGGTTCCTAGGGTCAGGTCCTTGTGACGAGTCAGGAATCGGCGCAGCCATTCCTTTCCTGCCATGCCATCCTTGAAGTTGTTGATAATGTTGTTCTTCTGAGCGTACTGGAAGGTAAGCCGATGAACATTGGATGGTGCCAGACCAAAGAACATGCTTTCCATCTTGAGAACATGTTCTTTCAGTTGTCTTTCTTGTGATGGATTGAAAACAGTCTTCTTTGGCCTTAAAGGCGCTTTCATCGCACACTTTCCCCACACCCGACGCTGCAATGTGCTCCTCGGCACGCCGTGTGCGGTTGCAGCACTCAGGACGGACATGCCCCGATTCACAGCTTCCAGCGCTCTTAGCATCGAGTCCCTCGTCCATTGACCTCGTGTTGTTTTCCACTTGTATACTCGAGTCATTGTTTCTGAAGAAGAGAGGGAAGCTCGATTAGGAATTTAAGGATTGGAAATTGCTAGCAGAGCCGGATCCAAGGAAATGGCGATCGGGGCCATCACTGGCCGTCAAATATACCACAACCACTTTAATCTTTGAAGGCTGGATATAAGGGTCATTATGCTAGAAAGAGTGAATAAGCTCAAGTGTAACCTTCCCCCATTAAACCCGAAAAGAAGGAAAAAGTAAGAGTTAAAACCATGGCCGTCGCCACCGGGGGAGGGGGTAATGGGGGTAAGGGGGGTCTGACCCCACTTTGAAAATCTGGGGGTCGACTCCCCAAAACAATCGGTCAATAATACAAACAACACTGGATACCAAGCTGACGACGACATCGTTTCCTGCCCCCGGTCACAGCATTTTCCTAAAACTGCAATACGATAACCCAGGACTCAGAGCCGACATCGCTTCCCACCCCTCCCCACCGCGGTTGACAAGTCCTGTGCCTGGACTGCCCCGCCCCCCCCCCCCGTTTCTAATGGCCCGCCACCTAAGGAAATGGAAATTGGCCTATGTAGCTGAAATATCGCTAACGGGGGAGGGGGTGAAAAGCGATATATCTGGGGGCCCGCCACCATGCACAAATTGGCCCTGTCTAGCGGTTATCTTGCTGACCGGGGGGGGGGGGGGGGGGGGGTGGGAGAAGCGATGTCCAGTAATGGCCCCCTTCTCGACCCTATGGGTCCCATCTCGGCCCTGTAGTCCCCATCGGCCAGGCCCTGAGGCCCCTCGGCCAACCCCTATGGGCCCCCTCAACTGCCGAAGCCGTTACCACCCCGGAGCCGGTGACGAAAAAAACCAACATCCGGGTCCGAAACACTGCTTTTAACTACTACTTTTTCTTCTTTTAGGATTTAATGAGGAAAAGGTTACATTTGATCTTATTGACTCATACTACAGCACATTTTGTACAAAAGTAATGTGATGGGCAAGACGGGCAATTTTTTCTCATATTTGGCCGTCTTGCCCCGTTCGAGCATCACCAGGGCTAAAAAAAATGGTTTCGTGGTTGTCGTCCAAATCCGGAATAGGCTTGGTGGTTGTCACCGTTTGTGCAAACGATAACATTATGCTACATGGCCCGGAACAGGGGTTCCCAGCCTGGGGTAATGCGCTGGCTTGTGGAGGGGTGGGGGTGGGGTTATAGCGGGGTTTCGTCAAAACTCGAGTATGGAGAGTACTGTGTACATTTGCCAAAAACCTGTGCACATATATCAGCAGGAAATACTACATGTTCTCAACCTTGAAAATTAACTTTGGTTATGAGGCATTCTGAATTTGATACGGGGTAATCACGAGGTTGGCCTAACCCAAAGCGGGTAATGATAGCTCGAAAAGGTTGTGATTTCCTGGACCTACAACGAATTTCGTCGATTACCTTTATACAGAATATCTTGCCGCCAATTTCCTTTTCGGCAATTGGGCGTCGTCAATGCACCCATGGTTTGCAACACTGTCCCATGGTTTGTGAGCCTTAATAATGCAAGGGCTTAGAAGTGTCGTGAATTTAAGCCGGCTTAAATAATAAGCCAGTTTAAACTGGCTTAAATTAATAAAAGCCACTGGCTGGAATAAATTCAATTTAAGCCAGCTTTTTTGCATCCCTACATATAGGTAGGTAGGTACCAACCTACATATAGGGATGACAAATTTAAGCCACCTGGTGGTTTAAACCAGTTTAAACCAGCCGGCATAAATTAATTTCAGCCACCCTGGCTAAAATTATGTTTCGGATATGGCTGGAGTGCAGTGACAAACAAAAGTTAGGGAAGCATCAATTATTCCAAAATGTGCTGCACTCCATTTTATTTATAAACAAACACTCCATAGAATTTCCCAAAACTCTAGCTGGGTTCTAGGTATGCACTCCACAAGTCAGATTTTTACTCCTTGGGTACCTAGCCATTGTATAGCTAGGTACCTATTTTATGTTACCTTAAAAGTAACTGTATGAGCCAGACCAATTTGTGATGTTTTTGACATAGCTTTCCCATTGTCTTACTGATAATAGTATAGGTAGGTAGGTACCTACCTACCCATATTCATAGATAACAGTAAGCAATCTGTTTGCTTATTGTTTGCTACAGTAAGCAATCTGTCTACCTATTGCACATTTTGCACACATTGTCAACTATTGCACACCTTTCATGACATTGTATTGTAGCACATTATTTCCTGTTAGCACTAACACTTGTGGAAGTGGAGCATTAGATCCATTAGATGAGCATTAGATGAGCTTCAAAGCATTAGATGATAGGTGAATCAACCTAATGTCCATACTTTGGGTCAGAAACTGTCACTAACCATCTGATCATGCACAGTAGGTCTTCATTGTACTCTCTCTAGGTATGGTATTTTACACTTGTATTGTGCTGAAGACCAACACTGTCAATGCAGCCATGGTTTGTGAGCCTTATAAGTGTGGGATTTAGAAGTGTCGTCAATTTAAGCTGGCTTAAATAATAAAAGCCAGTTCAAACCGGCTTAAATTAATAAAAGCCACTGGCTGCCATAAATTGAATTTAAGCCAGTTTTTTCCCATCCCTGCCTACATATACATACTATTATCAGTAAGACAATGGGAAAACTATGCCAAAAACAGCACAAATTGATGTGGCTCAAATATTCACTTTTCAGTTAACATAAAATAGGTACCTAGCTATCAGATGGCTATGAACAGTCGGTCTAATATGTATCTTGCTACATACTATCTGCAGAATCTTGCTGCAGAAAGACTGAGACGAGCATGTGAAGTGGTCCGAAAAATGGCAAAGGAAATTTAATTTTGATAAGTGCAAAATCATGCATGTAGGTAGGTAGCATATCAAGGTTCCATACTTGATGGGTGGACAAGTACTATCTGTGATTCAGCAGGAGAAGGAATTAGGTGTTATTTTGAACACAAAATTGGGGGGCATCAGAACAGACCAAAGAAGCCAGGAAGAAGGTACTAAGAATGCTTGGGGAAATAAATAGGAATGTATCATACAAAAGTGAGGAAGTCATCAGGAAGCTTCATTGTGCATATGCCAGGCCACATCTGGAATATTGTGTCCAAGCTTGGTCCCCTAGTTATGAAAAAGATTGTTGGCTTTTAGAGAGAGTACAAATGAAGGCAACACAAATGGTGAATGGTATGGGCAACCTAGCATATGAGGAAAGATTGAAGAAATTGAATATGTTTTCACTTAGATATAGAAGGCTGAGAGGAGATCTCATTGAGGCCTTTAAATTTGTCCATGGTCTGGAGAGGGGATACCTTGGGGAAATGTTTGAATTAAACATAAATGATGCAATTAGAGGTCATAAATTCAAAATTAAAGTTAACCACAGCAGAACAAGGTTAAGGCAAACTTTCTTCACCAACAGGGTAGTAGAACACTGGAACCAGCTGCCAGAAACCATTGTCAGTAGCAACACACTGAACATCTTTAAGAACAGCATAGACAATCATTACAAGAATAGTGGGCTTGTTTTTCTGTATTCCAGGGAGAGTTGATCAACACATTTGGTGGACAACTGGTTCAGTGTACAGAGTGCAACCAAGAAGGGCCCTTGTGGCTCATAGTTGCACTGATCTTCTATGTCTTTATGTCTTTTATCTCCCTCAATGACAGTAGTTGGATGTCAAAATCCTGGTATTTACAAATACCATTTCTAACTACCAGCATCCAGGGGGCTACATGTTAGACCAACTGTACCTAATGGGTAAACATCTGGCTTGTGGAGTGCATACCCAGAACCCAGACAGAGTTTTGTGGAATTCTAGGGAGTTTTTTTTTGCAACTAAAATGGAGTGTAGCGCATTTTGGAATCATAATTGATGCTTCCCTAACTAATGTCCATCACTACCCTCCAGGCAAACCAGAAATATAAGTTAAGCCAGAGTGGCTTAAATTAATTTAGGCCAGCCAGTTTAAACCATGGTTTAAACCACCAGGTGGCTAAAATTCACCATCCCTATATTGTATGCATTGCCACCAACTGCAGTGCAATGCCTGCTGAGTAGGTACCTACACACCAAAATATTTTTTTTCTAATTACATTTAGGTGACTATATTTTACTCAAATGTAATCCATATACCAATATTTTCACCTGAGCTTGATGGTTGATGATCCAGTGCTGGCTTGCAAGTCCAGTCAAATCGCCTGCCAGGGCCAAAATGGCTATCTTGCAGTACTCTTGACACTGGTAGACCTCGGTCTTTACTTTTGAATGTTTGTAAATGCTCTGTGCAGTACCTTTCCAATCGCAATGTCCACATCTACAGGATGACCTTACTAGCTTTGTCACCCTTACGACCTGGCCCTGAATAGATTCGGTTTCTGGAGTCTGTTTAAGACCGAACCACTTCATTTGGTCTCATATAAGTCAGAAAATGAAGAAAAAATCGTTTGATTAACACTCCAGATAATTCGAACTTGGTAGTTTTATCTTGCCGCACTCACCCACCACTCATCAATTATAAAGAACCGTGATCAGGTTCTTTATAATTGATCTTTATAAACCCTATCAAGAATCTTGAGAATCTTTATAAACCCTATCAAACACTGATATACACAACTTATCAGACCCCTTCAAATTAAGCCTCTGTGAGAGGTTGGGCGAAGAAGTCTCAAACACACGACCGTAGGGCGCTACAAAACAATATTTTTCAGTTCGGAAAGGAATGTACAGTTATGGTTTATGAATAATATCTCGAAAACTACTGAATGTCCATACCCGTGGCTTCGCTAGCCGAAAGAGAGTCAGCTTGCTAATTGCTTCGCTAAGTTGGGGATAGATGTCGTTACTAGTTTAGGCTACAGGCCTGGTGCCTGTCTTACCTACCCTGCCCATCTTACCCAACTCTCCCCTAGTTTTTCCCATGCTTTCAGTCAATTATAATAGCATGACATATTTTTTCCGACAAAAAATCCAAATTTCTATGTCCGAAATTGAGATTTCGAAATAATGTTTTTTTTCGATTTTTCCACTTGCAATATTTTTAACCAGATGGCGTAGATGCATTATTAGGTAGTGTTTCGGAATCGTCTCGACGAGACAAAACGATTGAGACAACACATTAGAGGTATGTGAGGTATAGGTCAGGAGTTACAGCCGTTAAAAAATTCCTGATTTCCCGTTTCGCCCCTACAAATGTGTAGGCACGAAATACGTAATGTTGACATCTCGCCCTCCTATCACCCAATTTGGTTTGGACTTTCAGTGACTGATCCTATACCATTTCTTACAGAAATACAGAGCATAGATGAGTTATCTAATATCTAATCTCTGTAATGTGTGAATTTTGGTGAGTCTAGTTTCGAATGACATGGAGACCCGCAAAATATATGGAATTTTAGGGTCAATCATCGAAAGGCTCCCACAAAACAAGCTTCCAACTTTGAGACAAGCTCTTCCTCGTTTGATGCACCTAAAGGAAAGGTGCTCTAAGGAAAAGACGAATGATCTTGTAAGAGAAGTGGTCGATGAAATGTGCGAGTTATGGACAAAGGCGAACATCTGCACTCTGAACAAGAAGACAATCGTACGGAAGTTCATGAACACATATAAGCTGTATTTGAGGCGAACGAAACAAGGATACGAGCAAACGGTGACCGCCGAGTTGGAGAAAGTATGTTCTACTCTTTTTGACATTGCCAGTGCCGACATGGAGAGGCGGATCCAGGAAGATCGCCTTCTGTCCAGCGACGACAAAGATCAAGACATTCGTTTCTATCTTGATCAGAAGGGTGAAAGAAAGGGATCGATGGGATCTAGAGATGGAGCATATGAGAAAAAGGTCACAAGCAAGAGGAGAAGAATGGAGAGAATGCTAAGAAAATCCGGAGACTGCTCTGCACAGAGGCCCAGTTGCAGTTCTGTAGCTATGGATGTTGGCGAAGATGCAAGCGCAAGCACTGAACAAATAGACAGCACAGAAGTCAGTGAAGTTGAAGAAGAGAGCGATGATGACGAAGTCCAGAAAAGGAAGAGAACAGGATCAAAAACGAAGACAGTCACTCTCAACTTGCCCATGATTTTTGTTTAATCCTTCTGTGTGTCAGATGGCTGATCGGCTCCACTTATCCTACAATCAGGTTAGTGCTTCGTAACCAATATGCAGGTACATACTTGTATCAGCCTGCGCTTTCAGCTATGCTCGGCCAGAATGGTATTTGTTGATGAATTATCTAAACTGTCTAAAAGCCAGCTTTAAATAGAGTTTCCTTTGAAATGTTCATTTCGTCAGGTGGTGGGCATCGTGAGCGCGGTTATACGGTCCGCTGACCCTCCAGTGGGCATGGAAGCCACCTTAAGCCTATCGGAAGCCACCACGCGACGTGAGAGACGCCGCTGCCGTGAGACGCTCGGCGAGAAGATTAAGGCAAGCTTCGTCCCGCCAGATAACGTGAATGTCCACTAGGATAGCAAAATGCTAAAGGTGAATATGCTACCATAATTTTCACGAGTTATGTAGGCCCTACTGCTGCTGCCTTTACGGACATCAACCTGACACTGAGCTAAAAATTAGTCATACTTTTATGGATAGTAGGCGTACAATACAGAGCTAAAGAAATTTATTTAAATATGGCAAATTTCATTAATATTTTAATTATATTTCTGAAATTGTTCTGCTTTGTCCTCTTGCTTATGGTGAACTCAGCCTAAGATGGTTTAGCAAGTACTTTTGTCGCATGACATCCTAGGCCTTCATTAGCACCGTCTGGCTATCCTTGTTTCTGGAGCTGGCTGCAAGGAAGGCAAACTCCTCTGCGTCCCCGTCGCAGCTGACGGCACCGGGCTGGAGCAGGCACATGCTACCATCAATGCCCTCCAGGAGTGGCGTGTGCAAGACAACGTACGAGCACTCTGCTTCGATACAACCGCGATCAACACCGGTCGACAAAGGA
The DNA here is from genome assembly GCA_034440575.1 of Imbricaverruca yamaguchii. NCBI lineage: Eukaryota > Metazoa > Arthropoda > Thecostraca > Neoverrucidae > Imbricaverruca > Imbricaverruca yamaguchii. The sequence goes on from JAOTOL010001384.1 coordinate 122,138, forward strand.
ATGCAATGGTGCGGCTGGTGTTGGCACTCGGTCGCAGACTGTTCCGGTTCGGGTGTCACCGTCACGTGCTCCAGTTGATAGTTGGTGCCGTGGGTACCAGTCTCTTCGGCCACTCCACCGGACCAACCAAACCTTTGCCCGAGGCACTGAAAGCAAGGTAGTTATAAATTGACTTTCAACCCTATAATCAATGCCTTTAATCCGTTAGTCCATGTCCAACGCATTAATACGGACGGTTACTTGAAGAAGCATCCTTGGATATTCCACAGCGCTATGCTTTTGATCACATTCCTGGTACTCACATTCTTGCTCCGTCCTCAAAATATGATCGTTTTACTTCCCTATTCCCAATCATTCCATTTCAGGTGACCAAGCCTGGATCTCAACCAGCCCGTAAACAAGCTTTCGCTCAGTGAACCGTAGGAGCTCGAGCAGCGAGAGGCTGCGGTGCAGAGGTTGACGCACTTCCTGCATCACCATCTACCGCGAGACGACTACAGAGAGAGAGAGCGCAGAGCTCGCTCTGCAGCTACTGGGAGAGACGCCGTCTCGCGGAGTTCACTGGCTGCGCCCTGGCGCCGTTCATAACGCCAGGTGGATGTCAAAGGTGAATTCAATAGGAAAACTACATTAATGCGAATATCATCAGTGCAGTTTGCTCCAAATGGTATCACCCCCATTTCTTATGGTATAATCACCCCCATCACCCCCAAATGGTATATTCCCCATTTCTTAGTTTTCTGATATCCTGCTCTCTTCCTCACAGTGTCATATGTATTTCCTGCTCTGTCCAAAGGTAATCTACTATGCGAAAATCCAGCTCCTCCAAAGCCAACTAGTCATGGACGCAGACCTCCTCCCAGCTCTCGAAAGAATGGCGAAGTTCATCGCACTTCTCTACGTTCCGGCGTGGCTGGACGCCTCGCAGACTGCTGAAGCAGCATTCAACGATGCGCAACTGTCATTGGACTACAGTTGTACAAGGCCTTGGATGAGGAGGTGGCAGACGCGGCAATCAAGGTTCTACGGCGACACACGTGGAACTTGGCGCCAGAAACAGTGAGATTCGCCCTCTGCAGCGACAAAGTGAGTCAGGAGACGAAAAGAGCGATGGCTCACAGGCTATTGGTTACTCCTCGGCCAAGTGGACATACGGTTGGGGGCAACAAACCAGTGGTATTCGACGATGAAAAAATAGACCTGTAGAGCCTGGTGGATGAGGACTCATGGATGCTGTTCAATGTCCTGGGCATGTCGGGTGAATGGCTGGCGGAAGATCCCGAGGATTGGGGTGGGATATCAGAGTACGCTTCCATGCAGCGGTTCGTGTCCTCACTCAGGATTACAAATGGCACTGTCGAAAGAGCAGTTCAGCTGGTTTGGCAGTTCGCGAACGCAATCACCAAGAGCGAAACTGATTTGCAGTGGCTTCTGCAGTGCGTGGAAGCACATAGGGAAAGGTTTCCAGGCTTCAAGAAGTCGTCACCCTAAATCCTAAAGTTCTGGTAAGTTATGTACCTACCATGGTGTGTTTTGAGATTATGTTTGATATTGTTTTGAAGTTAGATGCTTTGATATTAGAGTATATGCTGTGCTCAGATTCATGGAACATAATTTGAGCCAACGTTGAATACTTCACAATGTCAAAAGAAAAATACCGAACATAATTTGAGCCAACGTTGAGTATTTATGAATGTAAATAGAGGAATACCGAATTTAGTTACATGAACGCCTTCAATGTGAAATAATGCAACTTTGAACGGATGTAACTTCTGAACTATACTTCCCACACCTGCAATGTGTAGTCTCAATGGCTTTGTCTCGTCGAGACGATTCCGAAACACTACCTAATTATGCATCTACGCCATCTGGTTAAAAATATTGCAAATGCGAAAATCGAAGAAAGCATTATTTCGAAATCTCAATTTCGGACATAGAAATCGGGATTTTTGGCGGAAAAAATATGTCATGCCATTATAATTGACTGAAAGCATGGGAAAAACCATGTCCCCTGAAGAATTTCAAAGTCGGTGACAAGTGACAAACCCTACAACATAACCTAGTGATTGAAGAGCTTTGCACGAACCTCAACCTGTAGTGCGCCGAGTGTTGCGTTACATCCCTACGTGTTGGAAAGGCACACAAAAACGTTGTGAAAACATGGACATCAGGAAATTCTTCCAACCACACAAAGTATGTAAAGGTTTGGTCATTGGATGCTTGTGAAATTGATTAGCGCAAACTTGCTGAGCTTTTCTCATGGGCGTACCTACCTAGAATTTTGCGAGCATACCCCGTTTTCCAATATGGACATTGTCTTGAGCTGGGGCTAAGTGGGGGCATATTTCAGAGAAATTTTGAGTCAGAGGGGCATTGCAGTTGCTTTTGATCATACAATTGTGGGTATTCACTGTGCCCGTTTGGCCGTTTGCCCATCCCCATACTGGGGGCCGACTGCCAGCGCGTGCGTGGATTCTGCACCCCTTACCAAAGATATTATCGTGACTATTGCATTCAATTGTATACCATATTGTATTGGATACCACTTCCGGACATCGAATAACTATATTGACTGTCTTGATTTCAACTATTGACCATATGTTAAAAAATATGGGGATATTGATATTTTCTTCTTTTCTATTGAAAGATGGTGTGACTCAATGCCATTCATATCTAGGACTTGTATTTTGAAGTTACTTGTTAATTACTTCTATAGGTATTTGTTTGCTAGAAATTTCGACCTTTGTTGTTTCGGTGGTAGGGGCCTTGTAATTTCTGTTGGCGAATCAAGCGTCATGGAACTGGGACAAGACACGATCGGATTACCCTAAATCAGCTTTTTTTAAAACAGCAGTATTTGCATCGCATATCCACATTTCCTAGTTTCCAGAAACGACCCTCGTCCAATCCTAACACCAACCCTCCTCATCCGGCTGATCCTGACCAAGAAGTTGCGGATCAAGCACAGCCGGTGACCAAGAAGACCTGCATCAGGTAACTTCATATGTTTTATCACTGAGCATATTTTGTTTGGGATAAAATGTTTGACCAATTTCCGTATATTTGTTTATTAAGTATTTGTCCTCACCAATAATTTCATAAAGGGGCATTCGCAACTTCGAATTTTACCGTGTCGACCGAACAAATACCTATCCAGAAGACGAATTTCTATGCATGTACCAATCCTTAACCCATCTTTCCGTCTTTTTTTCTGTCTTTGGCACGGTACCATCTCACCTGACCAACCCGACAAGTCATCCTACTGGTCAACCTACTCCTTCGCCTCAACCAGTCGCCGAGGAATCCGGTACCAACACCAATCCTAGTCAGAGTCCTACGCCAGTCCCCAGCGTCAGTTCTAGCCAGGACCCCGCCAACTGGTACAAAGGTGCGAAATTGGATGCACGCTGGCTGACAAACAAATTCGAAAACTTCCGTCTAGAGAACAGACAGGAAGGTGGACAGGGCAGGAAAAGAGCTGTCTTGGTATACACCACCTGCGAGCGTCATCACACTGAAGCGGTTAAGGTGTCTCAGAATGGGCGCGTCCACATGGCCACCGGTGTACGAGCCGATTCAAAGGAACGGCTAGGACAAGCAGTAGACCACATAGGATCACGAGCTCACGCCGCTGCTGTCGAAGTCCAGAATTGCCAGCGTCAGTGGGAAGCCAAAAGCGGGAAACACCCGTGGGTGTCCGTCTTAAAGAAGACCGAGGCTGGCGTGACTAAGGTGCTGGTAGAACTGGCAATTACAGTCTACGACAGCCTACTTGAGAGGCCCTCCGCATGGTCCTGGCCGGCCCGGTCACTGGCGACCGTCCGCGAGCGCCAGGTTTGGACGGCTCTGAGTGAAGGCGGCTGGGACGTGAATCTGGTTCCTACGGAGCCAGTTGCAGAAGCCCTCCACTACCGCGACCCTGACGTCTATCGTGAGATGCTGGGCATCGTCGCTGAGCTAGAGAGGAGGAAACTGAGTGAGAAGATTGCTGCTGGGCTGGTGTACAGCATACAGATCGACGGCAGTATGGACCGGCAACAACTGGAAAATAAGTTTGTCATGGTTCGTGCGATAGATGATGACTGCCAGCTCCAATCCTTCCTGGCAGGCGTGGTAAATCCGGAGGAAGGCGGAGCACAAGGTCTCCTGGACTCGGTGAAGGAGATGATGCAGAAGCTGAGTCTGCTGTCTGAGACGATGATGGGAGTCGCGACCGATGGGGAGTGCCAATACGAGTCGGCAGTCAGGCCTGTGGAGGCGCCTCAACGATCTGGTGCGTGAGTCACCGGAGTGACCTTGCTTTGGAGAGCGTGGAGAAAACGGTCCCAGAGATCTAACACTGGAAGTCTGGCCTCCGCGCTGTCAGCAGCCACTTCCGGACGTCCAAGATACGGACGAAGAAGCTCCGTGACAGCGGTGCCGTGGTGGCATTTCCTCCAGTGTTTGAAGGTAGGTTCGCGGAACAACTACTGTCCTCGATGAACGCCACTCTGTCCAACCTGGCTGTGTGCAGGGAAGTGTGGGAGAGTGTGGCGGTGTCAGGAAGTCGGAGAGAAAAGGCCGAGGCGAAGGGGTTTCTGCGAAAGCGGACAGCGGGCGGACAGACTATCCGTCTGACAGCTCTTATGGCTGACATCTATGGGATCTTCTGTCACCTACAGAAGACATTCCAGAGGGGTGACCTAGTACTGCCCAAGGTTCTGGCGGCACGAGATGCGGCGGTCATGTAGCTGAAGCTGATGGAAACCAAGCCTCTACCAGGTGGCCAAGAGAAGTTGGGAGCCGTCCAGGAGGAGGGCGGAGCTCGGTGTCACAACAACAATGTGACCACGAAGCGCAACTTTGGTGCCGTCAGGCTGGGAGTCGTCGGCTCTGCCATCAACTTCCTGACAGACAGGCTCAACGTGGAGCAAGAGGACGTGGTGCGTTTCATGTCACAGCTGCTGGAACCGCCTTCAGTGGCTGCGTTTGTAGCTGCAGGCCGGGATCTGACCTCTGGGCTGTTCGGCCCGGAGAGTGTGTCGCGACTTGTGACTGACGTCTGCGATGACTGGGGCAAGATGACTGAGGCACGAGCACAGCACACTGATGCGAAGAACAAGCTAGTGGCGATGACGAGATGCTCCTCTGGGGTGTGAAAGAAGTTGCTGTCGTCATTGCTGTGCATCGCACCCCACAGCATGGGTACCGAGCGGGCAGTTTCCCACTACAACGCTATCCGCAGCAGCCACCGCCTCGGTATGCAGCTGACCACGGCCAACGACCGACTCATGATCAGTGTCAACGGCGTAGGCACGGCCAGCTATGACCCGCGGCCTGCCGTGGCAGCCTTCTTAAGGGCGAAGCAGCGCCGGAACAAGCACCCCGATCCAGCTATTTATAAGCAACGGGAGTTCATCAGGAAGTTCTATATGCCTGCCGGGGCGCTGTAGAGGAGACAGAGTCCCAGTCATGCGAGACCGAGTAGGTGTAACGTGTGATTCGCGAGTCGAAAGATACTCTAGCAGCCCCGTGGCCGACGCCCGGACACTTGAGCCACTCAAACAGCGGGAACGGGGCATGGGGAAGGGATGGGAGGAGCCGGGACTGCCCCCTTGGCTGCACCTCTGATCCCACTGTAATAGCACTGCTCGTTGGATGGCCATCCGAGGTACGGTAGTCGCCTCAACGTGGCGGTCTAGAAAAGCTGTGATGTTTTTCGAGCGAGCCTGTGGGACAAGTGCTGCTTGAGCGCGGCGAAGGCGATTGACGAGGGTAGAGTGGCATGTGTTCCCACGGGGAAACCATTGCAGGGGAGTCTGGCGGGGACGGCGGCGTGCCCGTGTCGCCGACACGGGCGGTCGTTTCTCTGCCGCCAGAGGCAGTGTCAGCTGTTGTTCGACATGCCCTGTGTCGGCGAGGACCTGGAACTATGTAGGTGTGGGTGGCTGGCCTGGTATGGACTGAGTGGAGCGGAGTGCTATGGTGCTTGTGGTGGTGTGGTAGCGAGTCAAGAAGTCACATATGGATTCGTTGTCTGTGTGTTAACACTGGCGCATATCTCAGGTTTGTACATCGGGTGTGTCCAGAACAGAGTCTGCGAGCGAGCTACGATTGCGTGTATCGGTGTATGTTGTGTTAACATATACATATAATCAATATACCTATGGCGTGACACTAAACCATCTATTTTGCTACGACTGACTGGAGCGTACCTATTTATTGATTTTCTTTTATGAAAATCTAACTAATCGAATGGTTGATACCTGCATGATTCAAAAACAATGAAATCACACATTTATGTATCAACGCCTTCCACTACTGTTTGCCAATGGGAAGCATTTTTTATGATGTGCCCCAGTAGCCAAAACTCCTCAGCCGAGGTCCTGGGAGGAGCCGGGACTGCCCCCTTGGCTGCACCTCTGATCCCACTGTAATAGCACTGCTCGTTGGATGGCCATCCGATGACGTTTGCTGGGCTTGTAACCTAGTGGCATGCTCCTGGGGTTCGGGCCGTCGCCGTTTCTTTCCTGATGATGGATAATGTTTTCGGAAGTTCTCAATTCTCATCTGATCATTTATTTCAACATGACGCTACACAGACTTTCCTACGAAATTGCAAATACTGATTGGCGCAACAATATGCTCCACAACGAACGTCGAACGACTCCTTGGCAGTTTGTGTTCTGCAAGCTGGTTGGTAAGTGTTGGCACCAGGCGAGAATTGGCAAACGAACAAATCATTCGGTGTACCAAACTCCTACTCCAGAGTTGTGGTGCGAATCTTCATAGTGCATGTGGTGTAAGCCTGTCGACAGCATCAGATATCGATGGATAAAATTGGTAAACATCTTTGAAGTATACATTCGCAATGATTTCACTTACCGTTTCCGCACAAAATGTTTGGTCATACTCCACACTAATTTAACTACAGCGCTAATTTTGTCATCCAACAGTCATGAGTCATGCTCGCAGAAGTGAATGCAGTCTCCATGTAAAGCATCCATCCATGTATCGTACGTAGGTGAACGTGCTTAGTACATACATCAGTACATCCACGTATCGTGATTTGTCGATATCCGTAAGTTAGTTCTGTTTTGAGCAGCGTCGCTGATCAAACTATTTTGTTATTGAAACTGCTGTAAGAATCACAATTACTAATCTCTTCTAATTTATGCTCATAGTTATGCCAGGTCTGCCCGCTCCATCTGTTCCTAAATATGCGTGAGCTGAGAGCAAACAGTCGTCGTAAGTCTAGCTGTCGTCTCACCTCTGTCCTCCGAAAGACATCAACAACAGGCAGAAGTACTGTTGTAGTCTCACCTCTGTCCTCCGGAAGACATCAACAGCAGGTAGACGTACTGCAGATGTTACATTTCTGGACGACAAAGGCGTAAGTCCAACAGTATCAACTTCATCCACCTGTCAAACACAAACACGTGTAAATCATGGTCCGACACATGCGATTGGTGCACATATACTCTCACTGCTTGACGACGTTAATACAAAATGACTGAATGCCATTGCAGGTGATAGTGATAGAGTGATAGTGATACCAATGGCCAACGGTGCAGTCAGGATTCTTTTTTGGGAGAGAGAGAGAGAGAGAGAGAGAGAGAGAGAGAGAGAGAGAGAGAGAGAGAGAGAGAGAGAGAGAGAGAGAGAGAGAGAGAGAGAGAGAGAGAGAGACAGAGACAGGGACAGGGACAGGGACAGGGACAGGGACAGGGACAGGGACAGGGACAGAGACAGAGACAGAGACAGGGACAGGGACAGGGACAGGGACAGGGACAGGGACAGGGACAGGGACAGGGACAGGGACAGAGACCAGAGACCAGAGACCAGAGACCAGAGACCAGAGACCAGAGACCAGAGACCAGAGACCAGAGACCAGAGACCAGAGACCAGAGACCAGAGACCAGAGACCAGAGACCAGAGACCAGAGACCAGAGACAGAGACAGAGACCAGAGACCAGAGACAGAGAGAGAGAGAGAGAGAGAGAGAGAGAGAGAGAGAGAGAGAGAGAGAGAGAGAGAGAGAGAGAGAGAGAGAGAGAGAGAGAGAGAGAGACTTAAACCGACGTTCTCGAACCAGGGATGTACACCATAGATTAAGTATGGGAACACCATGTCTCACTAATTTGTTGGAGTTTTCCTAGGGATATATCATACAACGATGATATCAAACATCTACAGATGCGATTTATTTCGTCTTCAGTAAAGCCTTCGAACCAGTGCCACATATAAGATATAGGCCACATATAAGCCACGATATGCGTTCAAAATTAGACAGACTTCGTTCAACTTCCCTCGGACAGTAACAATGCAGTTTCAGAATCGTCATTAAATGGAATAGTTACAAATGAAGTTACAAGTTACAAATGAATGGAATAGTACAAATGGTATGCATTCTCAATCGCTGGACACTTTTAAGAATAATCAAATTTCGCACTTGTCTAGGAGCATGGCTTATTTCGGTCATGTGTGACGCTGCATGATGACGTGTGATGAGCACTCAGCACCGATTCCATTATATTGTGCTCATCTATTCATACTTGGGAAATTTTCCAATTGGTCGCATACCCGAACCTCCATATAGTTGAGTCTGGGTTGGTGCGCTCGCGGGGGACTGTTTTTATCCTTTTTCCGTGACGATTTTCGTGTGTGTGCCAATGTTCCCTTCTGCACTATACCCAGCCCTCTGGGGATTTACCTTGAGACTGATTCTGTGTTTTCGTACCAAACGCTCCTAACCTTTACGGCGGGGCTGCTGCTGTGTTTTTGATAGCACACGCGACCTTGAACGTCCGTAGTGGTGCAACGTTGTGCAAATGCATTGATTGTTGGTTAATTGATTGAGACTGTGAACGTACGAGAGAGACCACGGATGATATTGAAGCCAGGATGTTGATAATGACCACCAGCGCCGTCTGTAGGCGAACACTCAGTGTGGGCATTCCTCTCAAAGACGGCGCTGCTGTCGCGGCCGACCTTTTCTGCAGACTGAGCGCCAAGCGAGCTGCTGCCAGCAGGCAGAACGTGACGGACAGCATGCTGTAGGCCAGTGTGGACCTGCGGACAGCACGCCAGCTGGTCAGAGACAGTCTCTCGGCAGTGAGGTCGGCGTCTCCTTGACTCACATGGCTCATTCGGCGAGCACAAAACTGCGCTGGTGTTGGCTCCAGACCAGGCCCGTGACCGGCTAGGAATGTATCCAAATTATCTTCACCATGCGAGCTTTGAGATGGCTTGTGCCACTGAGGAATTTTCATCGGGCCAAGATCATGGATTGGAGTCAAATAATGCACAACATGTGGCATGTAATTAACCATGGATGCACGAGAGCAATAGGTGCAGATTTATTTTATGCTAACTAAGGAGTTAAACTGCCCACACGTCGGACCAACGCGAGCTTCGGCAGGTGCGCTGGACCAGCGAGGACAAGAGGCAGGCCATCATTCCCTGTGCTTCAGGCACAAGATGGGGTCGCATACAGAAACCGTAAATATGTGGACCAACGCGCCCGGTCGCACTCTCAAAGCAATGGAAGAAAACATGCGTCGAATTTTCGTGGAGTGGTTCAAATTCAGATCGAAACAAAACATTGCGCCAATTCGACAAAATGCATTCAAACTTGCAACTCGTGCTTCATGTGAAGCAAATAATCCAAATTGTTGAAATAGTCCTTACCACGTCAGCACACGAGCAGGGAAAACAATCCAATTTTCTCGATATATAATTTGTAATTACCATTGTGTAAATGTGAATTGTCACTGTCGCTCTCGCTTTACCGTAAAATTCAGGACAAAAAAAAAGAATTACTGTCGATTTAAAGACGTATAAATACCACATAGATACACCTATATGATATCAATTTTGTGATACGCAAACGGGGCGGGCCAAACTTCGGCCTCCATGTAGCAAAACTTTTCGGTTCCCTCTCCCCCGGTTGCTGGTCGGAGATTGCGGTTTGCCCCAATAAAAGCAGCGGCTGGTTCCGCCATTGTCCCGACGGCTGTTAGCTCCTATTATGCACACTGCATTTACTGACTATGGCTGCCATCTACCGATAAGATTTTCATCATTGGAAGTTATGATTATGGCAAGTTATAATTACGCCCGGTCCTGGCACTTTTTAATGTTATCTGGCGACTTTGGGAATTTACGATGATGGGAAGCTATGCTCATGGGAAGTTAAGATACGGACCCGATTAGCCGACGCTCGAAAATGCATCGGGCGGTTTGGGTCTGCGGTAGTGTTCGTCATTTGAGCAACAGGCGCCTGGAGGAGCAGAAACGCGAGGAGGCGTGCAACAACGTCGGACTACTGCACAAGAAAGAGAAAGAATTCAGAGCTCGGTGGATATTTTAAAAAAATGAGTTCTTGCTAGGGTGGCTTATGAACCAGGGTCTTAATGCTAAGCAGAGCTTGTTGCGTGAGCCCTGGCCCCACCCTCGATCCATGAATTCCAGTTCAACGGCAGAATTTTGACCGAAAGATTAGCGTGCCAGCTGCCAACTGACCCTCCCAGCTTGGGGCTACATGCGAGAGCTCGAAGCGGCTCGAGCCCTGTGTTGCCAGTACAGGGGAGACCAGAACAGGCCAGTTTTAGCCAACTGAATTATCGGGGCGGCAATGATGATGTTGAATGTGCAGAAACCCAGTCGTCGCTGCTTGAATGTGTGTTTAGTGGTTGAAGTTGGTGTGTGGAATGTGCTTGCGATCCACTCATAGATATTTTTCACACAATCGTAATGGCGCATCGCGATGGTTGCTCGGCTGGATGATGGATGAAGTGCGTGGCACTGGTGAGCACTGGATTCCTTCGTAAGTGAGCAGCAGGGAGCTGCGCAGAGACGATCGCTACCCTGATGGCTGACAACGCCGCCATCTTCGCCAGACTACAGAAGAGGGCTTTACGCAGCGATCCGCTTAGCCAGACCTGCGACTCAGCCCCGGGAGAGCTGAAGATGATGAAGTCTCAGCCGGGAGTGAACGGTCGGCTGGATCGGCTGATGTCCCAGTAATGTCAGACACAAGAAACATCAGACAGACCGTTACCCGCCTCCAGACGTATGCACAACAGCCAGGTCACTACGACATGGGAGTATTATGACGACGTTCATGGAAAAATACCATTGGCAGCCAACCGAGTGCTATCCGATGGACCGAAGGTCGAAGTCGATATCATGTGCAGGGCATTGGAGGATCTGCTAGAGGCTGGCGATCCAGCACCTTTTCATTTTATTATGGTGAGCACTTCGGCCTGCTCAGGCCATTTTGTGATATGAACAGAAAAAATAAGAAATATTATGTCACGAAAGTCAATTTATATGTCCTGAAGCAAGTCGGCTTTCTTGAGAAAATTGAAAAATAGATTGATGAGAATAGGGTGTTTATCTCCTAATAGTGTGGGCGAAGAAAATGGGACGTTGTGTATACGGCGGTAGTTTGAAAGTGTTTTTCAGTAGTCATGGTAGTGGTGACAGTGCAGGGAATATGTGAAACTGTAAGATGAGTATTGCATGATGAGCATGAAGGTCGATGTGAAGCAGTGTAAATCTATCGATGGGTGAGAAAAGTATGACCTATGCGGAGCCGAGATAAAACTTTTCCTTCTTGTCCATATTTCTGATATGATGCGGTCCAGTTATCGATGATAACTGGACGTGATAATGATAACAATACCTATAATGTGTTTGATGTATTGATGCATGGAAAGCCTAGGATAAAAAATAATGCTAAGAAATTTAAACGCAGCTACGAAAGGTATGTCAGTATTTCCGAGGTGTTGTGGTGTTTCTGGATGTGGGATTGGAGGCGATTCGCTGAACATCATGGTGGCAGATTTTGGAGGCGAAAATGTGAAACCGTATTTAATGGACCATTGGTGTACGCGGTCAAATGCGTTTTGGAGTTTAAATAGGCAATGATCTTTATTTTCATCCGTGCACCAATTTGCGCTGTCGTCTGCGAACAGAGATCGTGATATCTGAGTTGGCATGTCGGTGAAAATATCGTCAATGATGATGTTAAATAAAACTGGTGATAAACAGCTTCCCTGTGGTAATCCACTTTTCATGAAGTGTAAATCTGAAATCGGTGATCTGCACCGGAGATGGAAATGACGCAAACCAGACAACAATCCTATCAAATAATGAGCTAAGTTTCTTCTGACGCCGATGTGAAGAAGTTTGGAAATTAATGCGGGTTTGTGTATCATATCACATGCTTTGCTAATGTCCAAAATTGCCGCGTTGGTATGTTGATGTTTCTTATGGCCAAGGCGGATGTCTGTTTCCAATCGAATGGGATGATCTCTTGTGCTGTGTCCACATTAAATTGGAGATAACAGAGAATTTGTTTCTAAATACCAAGTCAGTCTTTTTATAATCATACATTGGAAAAATCTTCCAAGACAACTGGTGAGAGCGATGGGTTGAAAATTGTTTGGGTTGCTGTGATCTTTCCCAGGTTTTGGTATCGGGATGATGGTGGCTTCTTTCCAAGATCTGGGAAACATGTGACCTGACCATAATGAATTAAATGTTTGTAAGATGGAATGTTTCGTGTCGTCGGATAAATGTCTGAAAAAGGAATACACTAAATTATCTGACCATACTGAAGTTTTACCGGCGGAAGAAATTGCAGTACCTAGTTCTAAAATTTGAAAAGGGGTATTGTATGTTTCAGTGTTGTCAGAATTGAATTGTGCCAAATCGGTGTGAAAAGCGTGCTGAACATTTTGTAAAAATTCAGGTCTGTAATTCTTATCGGAGCTATTGTGAGCCTTGGTGTCTGCTAAGGCGTTAACTATTGCTTGTGCGTCCGTAATTGTGGTGTCTTGGATTTTGAGGGCCGGGAGTGATTTAAATGGGGAGGGGGGGCGTCCAGACAACCGTCGGATTAACTGACAAATTTTGCTTACCGGCGTTTCAGATGTGAGTTGTTGCAAATGTGAAGTCCATGAACGGCCCCTAGCCTCGCGAATGATGCGGCGGGGTCGAGCTCGTTCCTGGTTTCGGTGAAGTAAATTGTGTGAATCGGGATGTCTAAGATATTTTCTAAAAGCTCGTTTTCTAACTGCCATGGCTTGTGCTACTTCGTGGCACCACCAAAGTACTGGTGTTCTCTTTGTGAGTGGTTTTATGAGTGGAATAGCGATGGAGGCTGCTTCGAAGTGTTTTTGTAATGTGGCTGATGTTTTCGACGGAAGAAATGTTGGGGCTGTATTGAATGTGTGAAAGTTCCTGAAATGTTGTCCAATCGGCCTTCGAAATTTTCCAGCAAGGTATAAAACCGGGTGCGGTATCGGTTGCTGTTGAAAATGTGGCTGTTAACTTGATGTGTCGCTATCATGAATGTCGGTATCAACGGTCCAGTCGAACTCATTAGCCAGTGTCGGAGAGCATATTGATAAGTCAATAGCTGTCTTTGTATTATGTCCAAGATGAAAAAAGTTCGTTCTCCGGTGCTAAGTAGTACTAAGTTATGTCGGTATAAAGTGTGTTCAATGATGTGGCCTCGAGTGTCTCCATGTGCACGTGCTTGATCCCAGGCTGGACTATGTGCATTCAAGTCTCCGAATAGTATGAATGGGTTCCTGAAATGTGTTATAAGGTGTTCTAATTGTGTCAAAATACTTGTATTGCCTGTGCGTGGGGAAATATAAATGGAACACACATCTATGTTTCGACCATGTACACGTAAAGTACAAGCTACTGCTTGCAAAGGTGAATTAAGTGTAATTTGTGTATACGTAAAATCCTTGTTGATGTAAAGTGCTGTACCGCCACTGCGATGAGGTCCACGGACCTCGTCGTGACGGTACAGCGAGTAATTAAAAATATTAAAGTTGTACGTATCATTAGGTAAAAACCATGTTTCTTGTAGTGCAATAGGAATAGGTGTGAGAATACTGAAAAAAATGCTTTCACTTCGGACCATTTTGATATCAAACTACGGCAATTCCAATGTAAAAATGTAGACATGGGAAATGAAGTGTTAATGTTTGTCAGCACCTTTCGGTGTTTGTCGGAGGCAGGAGTGTAATTCTGGTGGATATGCGTGTTGGGTGCGGACAGCGGCGGTGGCGGCGGCTGGCCCGTTGGATCCGTGCGGCCGACCGGTGACCTTGGCATGGTCACGGCGGCCGGTTACTGCCCCGGGGGATGCCCTTCGGCTTGGTGTCGGTCGTGTCATGTGGGCGCCGGCCGGCGCTGGATACGCAGGGCTCGATCGGCGGCCTGGTGGGGAACGTGGATTTCCTCCCGCAGCCGAGTGGCTGCGGGGTCTGGCTTTTCCTTCCGGAATTTATTTATGTGTGCGAAGTCGAAGCGGTCTTTGTGTTTGGAGCCAGGGTGGTTTGTGTCGTTGTGGTCAATAGTGTGAGTTTTTTTAAGTGGATCCTAGCCAGGAATGATGGGCGCTGTATGACCGAAGCAGTCGAAGTGCCCCTAAGCCCAAATAACCAACTAACTAAGCCAGAAATTATGTCAGTTTGTATCGAAGTAGAAGTGGTTTTCACGTGGTGAGTGGGGGAGCAATGGCGGACGCCTGTGCATAAGATTTTGTGGACGGGGAGGCGGCCTCGACGGACCGTCGGGCCTGGGGGTAGGACACCCCGGTCGTAGATCTTACTGCGCAGACTTCTTTCTCTTTGCGCCAGACTGGGCAGAGGATGTGGTCAGGTGATCGGAGGTGTGACAGTTCACGCAGTGGGCTGGTTTGGAGCAGGTGGATTCGGGATGGGATGGTTCGCTGCACTTGGAGCATCGGGCTGGTTGGCGGCATGTTTTGCTCCCATGGCCGAAGCGCTGGCAGTTCAAACAGCGGAGAGGATTGGAAATAAATACACGGAATTGAAATCGTACGTATGCGGCGAGGAGAGTTTTGGGAAGAATAGTAGAATTGAACGTAAGGACAAGGAGGCTCGTATCACGCTTCTGGCCGTCTTTGAAGGATGTGATGTGGCGGACGTGGGTCAACCCCTCCGGCCTGGGCTCCGCTTGAAAATCTTCCTCAGACATGAAGCGGAGCCACGGCGCAAATATGGCGCCCTTGACGGTATTGCGGTTGGAATGGAGGGAAACTGCGACGGATGTACCATAAAATGTGGTAGTACGGAGGAGGGTTTTGATGTGGGCTTTGGTGTGGGTTTTTATGACAAGAGTTCCGTTGGCAGGGGCTTCGATGTCAGGATTGACTAAGAAACATATGGCGAGTTGTTTCGTCGGCCAGAAAGCGTTGATACGGCGGAAGGAAACGGTTTCCTCGACAGGCTTGACTACTATGTAAGAGGTAGGGTTCGACTAGATATGGTTAGGGTAGGGTTCGATTGGATTCGATTGGATCAGACGAGATAGGGTTCGACGGATTGGATTGGTTCAGGGTGGGAGGGCGTGGTCTGGTTCGAGCAAGGGTCAGCATCGTAGAGAGTGGTCTGGTCCGGATTGCGAAGCGAGGTCGTGGTCTTGGGACGAGCCGGGGTCGGTGATGCACAGAGGGCTTCTATGGCATCATCCAGGGTAATAGTCCGTGTTCGCGCGTTGGTCGGGTGTGGTCAAAGGTGGGAATTGGGAGTCGGAGTCCGTCAGCGACCATGGGTCAACGCCCTTCTTGCTGTGTTTCCCCATCATGGAGAAAAACCCCTATCCAACCAAGATCTAAGTGTGCAGGAAGAACAAAGGGGAACGGAAGTATAACGAAGACGAAAATTGAGTGGGGTGACGGGTGTCACCCTACTAGAAAACGAAGTAGAAAATGGGCGACGGGTGTCACTGCGCGAAAATGAAAGATACACTGCTATAACCAGCAGCCAATCGCGCCAAAAGTGGTAGGGCGAAGTGATCAGTGGCTATCGGTTTGTCGCGAGCAGATAATACTGAACATTCCATGAACCTGATGCAGCACAATTCAACGCAGCATGAAAATGGCTCGTGATATATCTGTTTGGTGAGAAAATACTCGAAAAGCTTCGGCACTGACGTGTTTCACTCGTGGCTGAAAGTGAAGAGAAGAGTACGGAAGGAGGACGGGTGGCCTGAAATGCGGAGAACCGTTTTGTTGAAATGTTCTGGAGCAGTGTAGTGTGGCGAAGCGTCTCCTGAGAGCGTATATGTGTTTGTCACCTCACAGTATGACAACGGAGCGTGCGGTTTCGTAGTTATAATATTTGCGGTCAGGGCACAAGCTCTCCTTGTGAAATGAAACTGGAAACAGCCGTCTGCTGGTAGCTCTAGACCGAGATTGACTGAGACCGGCGCCAGGCGCTCGCCTAATGTTTACACCAAGTCGCACGCGACGAAACCCTACGCCGAACCCAGCTAGGTATGTACCAGCAGCAGAGGAATCGTTTACAAAATATATTGAATCACTGGGGCGACGTGACGTCCCCAGCGAGCGAGCCTCTGTAACGATAATCGATATTCATTGTGTAAATTGTGCTGGTACAAATGCCACTGGCTTTCCGAGTGACATGCCTAGTGGAGGACATGCACGCGTATACGATGAAAATGTCAATGCATTTGCGACAGATTTGTGTGTTTCATTTGAGGGAATAGGAATATTGAACTCTATGAGTCGGTTCACTGCAAGGTGACCGATATGTTAGCATAGCAACGGTACTTCAGTCACAAGGAAAACTTGCCAGCCAATGTAGTAGGATTTGGACTCTGATCTAGGATGTAGCTGAGCACAATGTTAAACTTCGAATAGCCTGGATTGAAATATCGAGATTGCTATGGAGATGTGGCTGTTTTCGACATCGGATATTGGTGGCTTTCGTGATATTGATTCCTTCGCCACTACCCAGTCGTGCAGTTATGATAAGAACAGTGATGTTTCTTAATCTCGCATTGGTATAACATTTACAACTTTAAACGGCTGAGTAGTTGATGCAAGGTATTGCAAGATCCAGAACCTAGGTTCATTATGTCGCGAATTACTTCAAGATACAGGAGGACGATAGCGTACTGCATCTTTTCTTCTTTCGCCCTGGTTTAAGACCACACCGCCCACTTATCCAGGGAATTGTCCAGGACCAATATTCGGAACATGCCGGAACACATGTCGGTAGCCGTTTGCCACCGCAGAGTTGCCGCAGTCGTCGACACCGTCTCCCAGCAGGACTCGCTATTCAGTTACTCACACGACAAATTGACGAGAAAAAAAAGATGATTTCGTTTCCAGCAGGTCCAGGAGGAACAGCGAAATAGCTGAACAAACAACCAGCGTAACCTGCGTAAGGGATTGAAGGCACATTGCCACACCCCTCTATGCACGTGTTTTGCATGCACCATGTGTTGCATTTTGCGCTTCCCATTCGTTGTACTTGCCATTGCGTGGTACACATTGGATTGTACGCAAGGCGGTTCAGGATTTCGTGGTGTTGGTTAGCGTGCCTGAACGCTTCACCAAGGTTGGAATGGAATTTGTAGAAACAATCGCTCAAAATACAGCATAGTGAGCAGGCATTTTCAGAAACGTGCTGCACAATCAGAGTCCGAGAAGCAAACTCATCGCTCTGAAGCGTATTGTCAAATACTGGACCCGGGGAGCAGTCTCATCGCTCTGAAGCGTGCTGTCAAATACTGGACCCGGGGAGCAGTCTCATCGCTCTGAAGCGTACTGTCAAATACTGGATCCGGGGAGCAGTCTCATCGCAGCATTATTTGTGGGAGATCTGCTCCACCCTGGGAAGTATTCTAATTGCTATGGTTTGTGCAGTGAGCTGGTATTGCCTTCCTCACACAAGAGTCGACTATTTTGTCTTTCTAAGACATCAACCCCTGTGTTTTTAATCACATGGGAACTATTGCAGGTCATACAACATTCCCAGATGCACTGTACCCAGTGGCGCAGTTAAGATTTTCGTAAGGGCAGAGGCCCGACGAAGCAAACAGTTCACCAGACAAAGAAGGCTTTTGGTGCGCAAAGTGCGCTGAATATTTGTGTTTGTATTTTGGTTGTTCAAATATCAAGATTTCTTATTTGATCTAATGCATTTTTGGTTGTTAGGGGTAGGACCTGCCACTTGGCTGCGCCTTTGACTGTACCATTACCAAGATACACGGCACTGCCCGACGGAGTGCACCACTACCGGCCGTGGTAGACGGCCGGTAATGGTGAGCCAGACCATTGCCAAGGTACACAACACAACCGAACAGGCCGCACCATTAGCATCGTATACATCTCTGCCGGCTGGATCAAACAATTGCTAAAGCTGCTTCAAGGGCCGGGTGGCACCACTACTAGGGAAGAAACATACCATTAACACGCGCCCTGGAGGGTCTTTGAAACTTACGCGCACTGGAGGGTGGGCGGATTCCGCCCCCCCCTAAGATGTCGGCTCCCATTAAGGCTAGAGTAGCAAAATTCGCAGGGTGGATGGGCACGATAGTTAACTCTATGGGCGCTGTATAACCACTGCAGTTGATGC
The DNA here is from genome assembly GCA_034440575.1 of Imbricaverruca yamaguchii. NCBI lineage: Eukaryota > Metazoa > Arthropoda > Thecostraca > Neoverrucidae > Imbricaverruca > Imbricaverruca yamaguchii. Next base: position 140,557 of record JAOTOL010001384.1, read on the forward strand.
GCCCTAAAACCCAAATAACTAACTAACTAACTGTATTGTGTGCATATGTTGTGACCTTAGGTCACTATTTTCAAGGTCAAATGAGGTCAAAATTGAGAGAGAGAAAATATTCTGGTTTCGCGTGCCTTGGTTTGTCATTGTTATGGATCGCTGTGATTGTATTTAAATGCTCCAAAATTGACATTAATGATGTTTTGGACATTACTAATGATGCAATACAGATGTCAGATCCGTCATTTGACCTCAGGTCACCTATATAGGAGCACTTTATTAGGTCATTACCTACTCCAGTTACCGGAGCCGGGCTGCCCACCTGACTGCTCCGTTGGGCGGCTCTCACAATCGGATTCGCAAAGAAAGGAGTGAGATGCATGAATGAAGTATAGGAACGCTTAGGCACACGATGACAAACAGTAGATTTCCGGATGTGTAGGGAGTAACATGCAAAGTGATATCAATCGCATGACAGTCATTTCCATTTATGACAACATTCCAGTTGAACAAGTTTGGTTCCATTGGCCTGTCATGATGACCTCGGCGACCTAAAATGACTGTTAAATTATATAGCATAACAATATGCATCAAACAAGTCGCTTAGTGTTGTCAAGAACAGTTCCCTTTTGCCGATGTACGGGAAGCACACCAGCGTCGATTTTTGTGGTCTGGCGCTGCGATTGAAGAAACAAAACTTTAACGGACCATAACTTTAAAACTTTTCGGCCGATTTTCATTTTCCTAACTTTAACCAATGCGCCGGTCATTTCGAAGTAGGTACAGAAAAAATGGCCTATATCGGCCGGTACAATATGGAGTTGTGTACGAAAAATCGGATGTGTGGGCGGATTTCGTCCTCCATCCCTCCAGGGCGTGTGTTAACCTGTCATGAACTTGACCTGACTTGACCTCGGTGACCTGACATGACGTTGAAACAATGTAGCATAACAATATACATCACACAAGTCGCTAGTGTTGCCAAGAACACTTCCTTTTTGCCAATATACGGGAAGTGCATCAGCGCCGATATTTGTGGTCTGGCGCTGATAACTTTTTTTTTGACGGTACCGACTCCTAACTCGAAAAATTTTCGGTCGATTTTCGTTTTTCCTTCTTTAAATAACGTGCCGCTCATTTCTAAGCAGGTGCACAAACAATGGCGTATATCGGCCGGAAAAATCGGCAGTTATCTACGAAAAACCGGAGGGGTGGGCGTATTTCGCCCCCCCCCCTCCAGGGCGCGTATTAAGGGTGGTACCATTAAAGGCGCATGTATGATTTTGTTAAGAAGGGAGGGGCCGAATGGATTTAGCATGCCGTTTTGTTGATGTTGTTTTTCTCGTAGTTTTCTTGTCGTTCCTGTTGTTGTTCATCGAGGTGTAAGATTTGAACTTCATTTTCAGGATAAAAAAATCTTCAGAACGTTGGTTAACAGGAGCTGGTTTGATTACAAGGTTTTCAGATACGGAAACAAAACATTAGAACCGTCAGGGAGTCGGTGCCGGGTCCCCTCGAACCCCTTGGGTGCACGTGTAGGCACCATTATTAACCCGCGCCGTCTTTCTGGTCAAATCCTCACACCCCGTCTGAGGGGGGGGGGGGGCGGTTGAAGACACCCTCTAAAATCCAAACTAAGCGTCGCACGAAAACGAAAGGTGTCATCGGAAAGCGCTAGACGAGTAGGGTCCGGGTCCACCCTCCAAAAAATTCCCCCCAAAAAGTGTCGTCACCAGAGGTCTAGATTTTTCACGACGTTTCACGACTTACATTATGTTTTTGACTCTGGGGGTTCATTTTGGGATATATGAAGAAAGAAAAATTATTCGGAATGAGAAAAGGACAGCGAAATGGATCATGGCTATGATTTGTTTCGGCCTCCAAAAATAACAATTTTTTTTTTGAAATTTCAAAATTTTGAGCTTTCCAGCCTTTCTAAATTTTCCTTTTCCAATTAGTAGAGCAGACCGACAAACGTTGTTGGAAGTCTACTTGCACCAATACAAAATGCTCAGTTTAGCCAAAATCCTGTATTTTAACTGCAATTTGGCAAATACGCAAAATTGATATGCAGTCAACAACGAAAAAAAGAATAAAAATTCCACTGGTACGTTTTGTTGCATCCGTAAAGGTAAGCAAACACTGAAAGTTTCATTAAAATATCTGTATCCGTTAAAGCGTGACGACTGGTTGAACTTTTTTGGAGGTGACCTCACTTGACCTTGACCAACTCGTTGACCCTAGATGACCCGACCTAAACATTTTGAGTCAGCATGTCAAATTGATGTGGAAAAAGTATGCCAAATTTGGGCGGGCTGCCGCGCGCTGTTCGTCCGCTATTCGCGAAAAACCCGAGGGGGCGGTTGAAGACCCCCGAGACGGGACGGGTCAATGTAAACACTTGACCGTGAGGACAGTACCATTAAGAAGGCAAATCCCTCTCGGGTCGACTGGGGAAGGAAAATGAATATTCTAGTATCAATACTTCCAAGGACATTAATATTCCATAACTGAAAAAGGTCGCAGGTGCCGACGTGACACTAAGTAGCAGCAGTGCAGCAGTGCAGCGATACAGTAGTGCTGTCATGCGACAGCGTGGCAGTGCAGCAGTGCTGTAGTGCCGCAGTGCTGTAGTGCCGCAGTTTGGCAGTGATGTAGTGCGACAGTGTAGCAGTGCAGCAGTGATGTAGTGCGACAGTGTAGCAGTGATGAAGTGCGACAGTATGGCAGTGCAGCAGTGCTGTAGTGCCGCACTTTGGCAGTGCTGTAGTGCGATAGTGTAGCAGTGCAGCAGAGATGAAGTGCGATAGTGTAGCAGTGCAGCAGTGATGCAGTGTGACAGTGTAGCAGTGATGTAGTGCTACAGTGCAGCAGTGCAGCAGTGATGTAGCGCGACAGTGCAGCAGTGCAGGAGTGATGTAGTGCTACAGTGCTGTAGTGCGACAGTGCAACAGTACTGTAGTGCGACAATGCGACAGTGCAGCAGTGTGACAGTGCTGTAGTGCGACAGTGCAACAGTGCGACAGTGCAGCAGTGTTGTAGTGTGACAGTGCAACAGTGCGACAGTGCAGTAGTGTTGTAGTGTGACAGTGCGACAGTGTATCAGTGCGACAGTGCGGCAGTGCGACAGTGCGGCAGTGCGACAGTGCATGTGCGACAGTGCAGCAGTGCTGGTGCACCCGCCCGCCGGCTGCACGAGTGTGTTAAATAATGCAGCAGCTGTCCACCGGTGTCGGTCGAACGCAACACAGCGACGGCCACTGGCACCCCACGAGTGCCAGGCAGCGGCACCGCACGAGTACCAGGCAGCGGCACCGCACGAGTACCAGGCAGCGGCACCGCACGAGTACCAGGCAGCGGCACCGCACGAGTACCAGGCAGCGGCACCCCACGAGTACCAGGCAGCGGCACCGCACGAGTACCAGGCAGCGGCACCGCACGAGTACCAGGCAGCGGCACCGCACGAGTACCAGGCAGCGGCACCGCACGAGTACCAGGCAGCGGCACCGCACGAGTACCAGGCAGCGGCACCCCACGAGTACCAGGCAGCGGCACCGCACGAGTACCAGGCAGCGGCACCGCACGAGTACCAGGCAGCGGCACCGCACGAGTACCAGGCAGCGGCACCGCACGAGTACCAGGCAGCGGCACCGCACGAGTACCAGGCAGCGGCACCGCACGAGTACCAGGCAGCGGCACCGCACGAGTACCAGGCAGCGGCACCGCACGAGTACCAGGCAGCGGCACCGCACGAGTACCAGGCAGCGGCACCCCACGAGTACCAGGCAGCGGCACCGCACGAGTACCAGGCAGCGGCACCCCACGAGTACCAGGCAGCGGCACCGCACGAGTACCAGGCAGCGGCACCGCACGAGTACCAGGCAGCGGCACCGCACGAGTACCAGGCAGCGGCACCCCCACGAGTACCAGGCAGCGGCACCGCACGAGTACCAGGCAGCGGCACCGCACGAGTACCAGGCAGCGGCACCGCACGAGTACCAGGCAGCGGCACCGCACGAGTACCAGGCAGCGGCACCGCACGAGTACCAGGCAGCGGCACCGCACGAGTACCAGGCAGCGGCACCGCACGAGTACCAGGCAGCGGCACCGCACGAGTACCAGGCAGCGGCACCGCCGTGGCAGCGGCCGAGTACCAGGCAGCGGCACCGCACGAGTACCAGGCAGCGGCACCGCACGAGTACCAGGCAGCGGCACCCCACGAGTACCAGGCAGCGGCACCGCACGAGTACCAGACAGCGGCACCGCACGAGTACCAGGCAGCGGTACCAAGTTGAGCGTGTTAGGTGTACACCTTGCTGCTGTACCAGCCCCGCTGCTCCTCTGGTGAACTGTCGCGGCCGCTTGTCTGTGCAAGAAGTATGACTTGTAGCGTTGTGACAACATACATTAATTAAGCTTTTGGATCCGTTGGAACCGGGCCAGGCTGGGTCGGGTCGAACAGGCACGGGTCGAGTTGGGTCAAATTTAGTTGGGTCGGGCTTGATCGGATTATGCCGTGTTATTTCTAGTCAGATCTAGGTGCAGATATAACCATTTGCTTCCTTTACGTCGTATGCATACGGAAATATACTCGAGTTTCGCCTTCGTTCGTAATTAACGACAATATATAATGACAAACTGTTCATTCCGCCAGGGGCCAAAGCAGGAGGGCTGGGATGGCGTAGTCTCACAATAGGCAGGAAGCAATTGGTGAGCCCGCGCGAATTTCAATGGTGGAAAAGGAGATTTAAAATAGGCCGCAGGCATGAGCATTTGCCCTACACTGACCTCAGTTGCGCTATTACATATCCATCTGTGTTGCGTGAGACGAAATGTACGACCCTCAATATACCAGGAGGTGCTGGGTTTACTCAACATCAAAAGTAGCGTTAGGGATCATGCTATATTACTCAACGTTTCGGCCAGGGGCCATCATCAGGAGTGATATAAAAAATGGCAGGGTTAACAATTGAAAAACGCGGGAAGAACGCGTGCAAAAATACACGTGAAACACAGAAAAGCATCTCCATTGCTGCAGACACTACAAGAAACTCCAAACCAGAAATCAACTAGGTCAAGATAAACTAGGTCAACTAGGTCCATCTGTGTTGGCAAATAATACGCGGGAATACGATCTGGACAATGTTTGGAATGCTAGGTGCATTACGAGCCGATCTTTTCCCAGTATTGTTGTTTTTAGATGCTTATTTTCGTCCTATCTGAAACATATATTGCACAAGAAGCTCACGCAATAGGCACAAAGGCTCACACAATACGCCCAAATTAATAATACCGATGAAAATAGTACTAACGGTAACAGCAATAAAGATAAATAATCAGGTAATAGGTAAAAGAACAATGTATCAGGTAAGCAGGTAATACAGCAATGCCAAATATCAAGAGCAACCTTCAGTTTGAACAGCAAAGCAATAATAAGCCGTAATAATATAATGATTACCAAACGTGGACACGGAGCACGCAAATTGCGCCGCTGCGCCGCTGCGCCGGCGGTGCACTTTAACCCGTCCCGTCTCGGGAGGATCTTCAACCGCCTCCCTCAGGTTTTTTCGCGGATAGAGAACGAACGGTGCGCGGCAGCGCGCCCAAATTTGGCATACCTTTTCCCACATCAATCTAACATCTTGTTTCAAAATTTTGAAGTCAGGTCATCTAGGGTCAACGAGTTAGTCAAAGTCAGGTGTGGTCACCTCCAAAAAAGTTCAACCAGTCGTCACGCTTTAACGGATACAGATATTTTAATGAAACTTTCAGCGTTTGCTTATCATTAGGGATGCAACAAAACGTACCAGCGGACTTAACAACTCCATGCGGTCCTGGAAGCGGGTCCACAGTGAGGACCCCCTGACCATCAAGATGTTCCCCATGGAGGACAAGGAGGAGAAGGACATTGAGTAGAAGGATAAGTAGAGGCAGAAAATCAGACTCAGTGGGCGGGGCCAATCTGGCTAAATTTACCGCCAGCCGAGCAATATAGCTCATGGGCCACAGTTGAATCTTTAATGTGAATATAGGTAAGAGTTATGCCGATTATAAGTTGTATTTTCAATATAAATTACTTTTCATAGCCTAACATTGTTTTGGGGGGCTAAATAGATAGAAACTTTGGCACTGCACATAGTTTTAGTATAGGCATACTTAATTAATAGCGGCGCGAGGCGCAACTGCAGGGGCCAAAAATAGCGGCGCAGCGGCGCGGGCGCAGGTGGACATCGCCGCCGGCGCAGGGGCGCGGGCGCAGGTGGGCATCGCCGCCGTCGCAGGGGCGCGGGCGCAGGTGGGCATCGCCGCCGTCGCAGGGGCGCGGGCGCAGGTGGGCATCGCCGCCGTCGCAGGGGCGCGGGCGCAGGTGGGCATCGCCGCCGTCGCAGGGGCGCGGGCGCAGGTGGGCATCGCCGCCGTCGCAGGGGCGCGGGCGCAGGTGGGCATCGCCGCCGGCGCAGGGGTGCGGGCACAAGTGCCAAAATTCAGCAGTGCGCCCGCCTTTGATGATTACAAACATATATGCAATGCTGTTCAGCAAAGCTGTAGTCAGTAGGCTGCGAGAACCCTGGTTTTGCGGAAAACGAACAATGCTGCACCAGTGGCGCGACCAGGATTAAAAAATTCCAGTCTTTCCAGTCAGATTGTCAAACCCAGTCTCGGGCAATCCTTATATACAATCCTTATATACGCATTTATTGTAGTTATCAAACTTAACGATGTACTAAAAAGAAACTGGTGCCATTGGAAAGCGCTCGACGAGTAGGGGCCGAATCCACCCCAAATTTGTATTCCCTAGAAATTGACGTCACTGCGGGGTGTCATGCGATCAGGACTGACATGTTTTTAGCTCCGGGGAGTTCATTGCGGGTGAGATTTTAAACAGAAAGATGATTTGGAATCAGAAAAGGAAGGCGAAATGAATCATGGCGCTAACATTTTTCTCACCCCAAATCAACATTGTATTTTTTTTCAAAACAAATTTTGAGGTTTCAATGCTCTTGAATTTTCATTTCTGATGGGAAAAGCGGACCGCGAAACGTTGCTGTAAATCAACTTGCCCTCATACAAATGCATACCTCAGTCAAAATCTTTTATTTTCGCCCTAACGGAACATATGCAAAACTAATAAGTCATCAAAAACGAAGAAAAAAAAACATTAAAAATTTCCCCGGTGTATTTTGTTGCATCTCTAGAGATTAGCTCACTATAGGCTAGGTTAATAGGGTCATCCAAATGTCTTTAACCTTTAGATCGTGGCGACTGGTTGCACCATTTGAAAGTGACCACACTTGACCTTGAATAACTCGTTCACCGAAGACGACTTGACTTCAACTTTTTCACACAACATCCCAATTGTATATGGGAAAATGTGGGAAAAATTTCAGCCATTTTTCGCTTCCTGCGGGAAGCTTTAAGGGGTACATTATGAGGTCAATGGGTTCAGGAAGGCCTTAAGGGTTTAAGGATTAAGGGTTACCGGGTTGGGTGTTATTTATCCTAAAATGTCACTTCGTTCAGAACGTTTCCGGTGTTCTTTGCGCGTCATAAATTCCTCGTTTGACGTACAAATTTCAAAATGTCTACTAATATAGTTTTTTTCCGAAGGGTGGACGGGGGGAGGTGGTGCAGAAAGTCCTCTGTCAGCAAACACAAATTGTCAGGCCCTCTGTAACTGCACAACAAGCTGAAATAGTAGGACATCAGTCCGATTCACTGAATCTCATTAAACTTTTTTTGAGATTATAGCCTAGTCAATAGTAGAAGAAATTATGTAATGATGCAGAAGAAATATGGTAATTATAGACGCCGTACCCATGAACGCTACCGACACCAGACCGTGGAGATACAGACGCACTGACGGGAACTCTGCAGCTGTAGAGCTGGCAGACTCGCTGTTCCTGATCAATCGGAGTAATGCATCTGTCATTTTCTGTTAGTATCCGGCGTCACACAACATGGCCGCGCTTGGAGCTCGTAAGCATATTCTAGATTTTCTACTCGACTATGACCAACGGTAAATTTGAGGTCCATGTCAAAAAGACACTGCCGTAGCTGCCAAAAAGAACATTTAAAAAGCGTGGCTCCACGTGCTACCTTTGGGTCCCGGGTCCACGAACCATGAGAGGGATTTTTTGATTTTACACTACCACTCTTCTGTGCGCCGACTGGCGGATCCAAGGGGAGCCACTCCGGCCATGGCCCCCTGAAACGCCTTAAAGGGGGGCATCATGACTTTTGGCCCCCTGGAACCAACAGAAGTAAACCAAATCAAAATACGGTAACTTTGAAAATAGCGCTCCGGGTGAAATAAAGAATCTCCAATTTTAAAGGCATTTTCATAATTGCTTGGAAGCCCAATATGGTAGCATGGTAGATTATGATGCACATCGAGGATTCTATGCTGTTTAAGTTCTGCTTACAGCAAGAGTTGACAAAATCAGTAGTTTCATTATTCCTTAGTCAGATAGCTTCATGAATTTGGTTTAGCCAGTAACGGGCAAGGAAACTTAGTGAGCTGAAATCTGGCTAAGCAAGCAAACTTAGCCAGATTTCGAAAGAGAAATTGGAACAGGATGTTTTGTGCGCGTGTCCAATTAAGCCCAGTTGAGCAGCATGCTTCGTATGTTGATGTGGGTCGCTAAGATGAAGAGCGGGGCTACGTTGGCTGATTAAAAAAAAAGAATAGCAAGAGGAGGTATGTAGGTATTTAGATCCTGAAAAAGAGATAACTGGTGGGTTCGCAAGTAACTGAGATTCGGGTGGTAGGACCGGGCTATCAAACCTTGAGGGTTTTATTGTAGTTTAAGGCAGTGATAAATTATTCGTGAAATATGGTGGAACGTACCACCTATCCAACAATGAAAAGACACACCCAAACAACTATCGACATCTTGCTTCTTGATGTGTTTGTGAAGTCTTCATGTCTCGTTTCTAACCGTGGTTTGTGTGTAAGTATCCTGCTTATGCTTGCCATTATAGATGGTGATACATATTGTAACGAACGCGATTTCAAGTAGATATTACTCATGATATGGTCTACTGTTCAAAAGAATTTGCTGATAGTATGACATTCTTATCATTTGCATTAACATAAGTATCCCTATAATAGGTGTATCCTAAAATATACGAAACAGATGCACATATACAGTAGGGTGGAGTGATTTTATGCGTTTTTGTAAAAACGCTGGGGGATAAAGTCTTAAAACTTGCGTTTGGTTCTAAAAAGATGATCTGCAAAGTTTTAGAGCAATCTGAGGCCGGGAAGCCGCCGCGCCTCAGGGCTTTCTGAGACCGAAATGACGTTTTCTAACGAACTTGCGGGATAAATCACCATTTCAAGAATTCGAATAATTAGATAGAAAATAAAGATTTGTTTCATTGCATTCTACAGTCTTTTATTGACCGCTATGCCAATTTTCACTTCTCTGACTTGAAAATTGTGCCCGTCATTACGCAGAGTCTCGTAAGGTATACCGACCGCAGCGACATCACTGCCCTCTATCGGTGGAAGTGTAAACTGTGTGTATTGGTCGTTTTTCCCGTTTTAGTTCCTCTCTGTGACAACTGAAGGCAGGGAGGGGGCGGATCTAAGACAGGGTATATTCGGATGGTTGTTATGTATACAAATAGGCACCCGAACAGAACGAACTAAGCGCAGTTAGTCCTAAGACCTACTCATCTAAATAAGATCCTGGACCACCATACGACTACGAATTGCACACGGCTATCTCTCTGTCTCTGTCTCTGCCTGACTGTCTATATATATATATATCTCTCTCTCTCTCACTCTCTCTCTCTCCCCATCTCTCTCACATTTACCGCTACACGAAGTCACTTTTCTTGGCGGATTTCGGTCTCGAGGCACAACTGGCCTGGCGCGATACGATAATGCCGTGTCGCCTGTCCTCGCCGAACACACGCGTGGACGCCGTAACGCATCGCTCGATACTTTGTGCGTGGCATGGGAATGCCGGTAGCGAGAGAGGTTGGTCGACGGCTGACATAATCTCGTCGTTCGACATGTGAGCGGTAACTGGCGGTTCGATCACCTCGACATGGTCCCATTTAATCATGTCGGTGTATGTGGTCGCCTCCCAGTTCAATGGGGGTACCATGAACTGTCGGCACTGGGATCCCGAGTTACTCCGCGCACTCATGCTCAGTTTGACCCCCCCCCCTCTCCCGGATCGACCTCTCAGCGTCGACAACCATGGCCGCGATTAGGTTCTTCGGGTGGGCGAACCACGCATTTCGTTGCACTGAACGTTTCGCCACTGTCTGCACTTCAGGTATCTGTGTCTGAATAAGTCCCATCGTTCTGAAGAGATGCACGACTCCTTGTGTGAAGAGTGGGCGCGCCTTGATGTCGAACCACATAGGGACATACACCTGCTGGACAAACTCTGTCATCTTTGTCAGAGCCAGGGTTGGCGACGCAGTTATCGTGTACAGTACGAGCACTCTGATGCCGAGAGTTAGCCACCGCGCGTGGTTAAGCGGACCCGGCCTGGTGCGTGCCAGCTCAGCACTGACAACGCCGGTGGCGACGGCTCGGCAGTATCGGAGAAGGATGCGCTGGTCAGCTGACAGGTCCGCGACAACCTGCTCCGCGATGTCAGGTGCGTTGAATGGTATGGGACGGAAGTCCACCCCCGGCTGGCGGTGAATGTCACCAGCTATAGTTTGTCCCAGCGGGCCCTTGAAGGAATTGGACCCCCTGGTACCGTGGCCTTCATCCAGCTCCACGAACACATGCCTGCGAAAAAGCCCAGGACATAATGGGATTGGGACGAGGAAGGAATTGGATTAACACTTATCAGGGTCTAAATGGGCAAATGGCATGGCAAGTGTTTGGATTGTACTACGGACTCACAAATTGCCATGGTTCTAGATAGGTATGCAGATGACGCAGTATATTATTGTATGTCATGTAATTTGTAAGGATCAGGTGGATAGTGGCGATGTATTTCAGTCAATTCTTGTTTTATTATAAAAACAAGCGGCACATACCTCATCGGGAGCACGTTGCCATGAAGAAGGCAAATGAGCCACTGGACGCTACGGCCCAGCTGGCGCTCCATCCTCGTGAATGCACCGTGTTCGCGGCCTGTGTTGACGGCAGTGCCATCGACCAATACTGCCTGCAGGGATTCTTCTGAGTCGCACTCCCGAACGACTTCTAAAGCCTTGCCAGCAATTGATGCACTATTTTCTGATGTCAGTGTTCTGTGAGCGATGTAGGTTCTACCTGGCTCGCTCACAAATACCAGATGCTTCTCTTTTCCCGTAAGCCGTACGTCTTGCTCATTTGTTTTCTCTCGTATCTTTGTGATATCCTGTCTCCCATAGAATCCCATGCATTGCACCTTACCGCCTATGCCCTCCTTTAGCTTTCGTTTTTCTTTCTCCTGTGCCCTTTTTCTGGCTCTTATCACTTTATCTTGTGTGATGACGTGCCTCATGTCGTTCTCAGTGAAGAGGCCAAGGTCCTTCAAGAGAGCGGTGCCAAGGGCCGCTGCAATCCTATCAGTGACCTCAATGTACCGGTCACACTCCTTAGCGAAATTCTCCAGAGGCATCATATTGTACGGAGCCCTAGTCTGTGTTGGTTCGTGGACACTCCCTGTGTCATGTGCATCGTCACCATTGCTTCCCTCGTCCATGCTTTCGGGCTCGTGTCCCGTGCTGTGCTCGGTCAGACCCGAGGGACCAGGATCCGAGTCGTTGGCGTCCGTCTGAAGGAAAGCCGGGTCAGGCCGCGGACGGTTCTGATCTCTTCGCCTCCTCCCCAATGCATTGGAGGCCTTCATGTCAATGCCGCCGATGCTTCGCTTCCTCTCACCTCGCTGGTCTTGTACGAAATTCCACTCGCGGTATGGAACCTTGTTCTCGCTGGGGCAGCTGCAGGCATTTCTCGAATGACAACTGCACGCGCAGATGTCAATCAGCTCATGGAGGGGAATCGTTTTGCTTGCGCCAGCGCGTTTCTTTATTGGGGTCTTTGTTAGATCCTTTCCTTTCTTCATAATCACCAGGACACCCCGGACAATCGACTGAAACGACTTAACAGGGACGCTTGTTTTCCCCCAAAGGTATACAACGCCCTTGGCAACGCTCGTGGCGATTTGCCTTTCGCCCGCTGCATGGTTGTCGACAGCCCGAAGTCTGTTAGACTGTAGTCTGTAGAAGTTGTATACATGAATCTGAAGTGGCAGTTGGTTCTTCGGCAGTTCGCGGGGATGGCCCAACGCAAAGCGAGCCGTCTTCGATCGGAATGAACTTCCCTTAACCTTTTTACTTTCATACTCGAAATCTGATAGGTTCACTAGTCTGGAAAAGAGGCAAAAACTGGTTAGGCAACTGGTAAGTTTCAAAATTCATCTCTCGCCATAGGATAAAAATGTTTATAGTGTTCCAAATTTAAAAATTATAGTGATAGTGTTCCAAATTTGAGCGGTCTGCGTTAGTCGTGCGACTGAGTACCCACCCAGTAAGGTGTGGGATTTTCAGTGTTTCCGCCAAAGTAAATTAATTAAATTCAAATATCTGCAGCAACAATTCACATGCAGCCAAGAAAACATGCTAGCAGGGTATCTCAGGTAAACATTGTGAGCTTGGAAGCTGAAAGGCAGGCCACAATATGCCAAAGCCGGCTGTGGCTACGCTCCAATCGTGTGTAGCTGTCGATAGAAGTCGCTGGATTCGTAATAAAATAGCGCTGTGCGCATAAGAAGTCAGCACACTGTGCACTGTCTCAAATCCGCCACCTACCTGCCCCCCAATTTACCAAGAAAGATACTTATATTGCGGAATGAACGGTGAATGGTCGCAGTTCATACTTCTGCCGATAGAGGGGAGTGGTGGCGCTGCGGGCGGCACACCTTCCGGAACTCTGCGTCGTGGCAGGCACAATTTTCAAGTTAGGTAAGTGGAAATTAGCACAACGGTGGATGAAAAACTATACAATGCAATGAAATAAATATTTATTTGCTATCTAATTATTTACATTCCTGAAATCGGGCTTGATCCCGCAAGTTGGTAGAAAAACGTCATTTCGGCCTCAGAAAGCCCTGAGGCGCGGCGGCTTCCCGGCCTCAGATTGCTCTAAAACTTTGCAGATCGTCTTTTTGGAACCAAACGCAAGTTTTAAGACTTTAACACCAAAAAATTTGGAAATCACTCCACCCTAATATACAGGCTATTGGCTCAAAATTGAGCTTGAAGGACTTAAATGATATTGTAAACGATATCACTTGCATGGGCAAGATTGACATCTTCGCGGACTCCTTTCGACATCTCACATCTAACGGAAAAAAACAATATTTTAAAGCTGGCCTAATGTAGGCATCTATAAGACAAGTTTTGCACATACGCCCTCACGAAGCAAACAAAGAGGTTAGGTTTGGTTAGGTTTAGTTAGGTTGGGTTAGGCTAGGTTTCTATTTTAAGTTATAAAATTATTATTTTAAAACAGTAATTTTGCGGTATATTTTTCCCCCAAAAATGATCTTTCATAACTTGGTCAGGCTAGGTTAAGTTAGGTTACGTTTATTAAGTTGAATATTTTATGCAAGAGGTTGTTTGAAAATTTTCCACTTTCGAAACAATTTGTTTTCTTGCATGGAAGGTTAGGCAAGATTAGGTTACGTTAGGCTACGTTTCTTTACCTTGAACATCACTTTTAATGCTACCTTACCCAAATCCAAGCCCCCTTTTGGTGTTACTTTGCCTCCCAACTGAAAAAGTATGCACTTCCAGAGGAAATGAGTGGTTGCATCATATTGACAATATTTATAAGCATTGCATCAGAAAAAGAAATTCAAAGAACTCAAGAACCACCTTCCACTGCAAGTTTAGCACTATAGTGATACCATTGTACACTTGGATGACGTGGTTGCCCATAAACAACAAGGAAATACTCTGATAATAAGTTAGTTTTTGCTTTCAAGTCTGTTGGATGAAAAGTGTATAGGCCTTTGGTAAGCTTCACCTTTTGTTCTGAAAAGTTTCAAATATGATAACACCAGACAAGCTTTGCCTATTACTTAGTACATACATGAGTCGGTACATAGGTACCTTGTGTTACTAGAATCTTGTGATTATTGTCTTATGCTTTGGGTATTATTGCACTTTAACACGCGCCCTGGAGGGGTGGGGTGGGAGGGGGGCGAAATCCACCCACCCCTCCGGTTTTTTGTACAAAACTCCAAATTGTACCGGCCGATATACGTCATTGTTTGCGTACCCGCTTAAAAATAACCGGTACGTTGTTTAAAGCACGAAAAACCAAAATCGGCCGTTTTTTGTCGACTTAGAAGTCGAGTTAAAGAAAAAATATTTTCAGCGCCGGAATACAAAAATCGACTTTGAAGTGCTTCCCGTATATTGGAAAAAGGGAAGTGTTCTTGGCAACACTAGCGACTTGTTTGATGTACATGGTTATGCTATATAGCTTCAAAGTCATGTTAGGTAACCGAGGTCAAGTCAAGTCAAGTTCATGACACGTTAATGGAACCAAACTTTGTCAACTGGAATGTTGTTATAAATGCAAATGACTGTCATGCGATTTATGTCACTTTGTTACTGAAAACTACTGTTTGTCATTTTGTACCGATTTCATACTTCCTTCATGTACTTCACTCCTTTTTTGCGAAGCCGACTGCGCGGAGCCACCCAACGGAGCAGTTGGGCGGGTGGCCTGAGGTCAAATTCCGGGTTTAGCATCTGTGTTGCATCATTAGTAATGTTCAAAGCATCATTGATGCCGATTTCTGAATGTTTAAGCACAATCACAGCGATCCAAAAAGATGGCAAGCCAAGCCTCGCAAAACCAGAACATTTGAAATATTGGCCTCAATTGACCTTGAGTATATTGATCTAAGATCATGAAACTTGTACACAATAGAGATCACTGCTGTACCCATCCACCATGGGAATTTTGTTGCTCCAGCTTCAATAGGAGCCGAGATCTTAGTGGGACGGAAGCGAAATCCGCCACCGTCCAGTGTGCGTAATCTTCAGAGGTTCTGAGCGCGTGTTAAGGTATCCACAAAACAAGTTTTGCACATTTTACCTCCATGAAGCAAGCATACAGGGATAGGCCTGGTTCAGCTCTGTTAGATTAGGTTAGGTTAGGTTTTTTTAGTTGAAAAAAATCAAAAACGCTTTAAAATACATTTTCCAAATATATTTATTTTCTGCAAGAAGATCTTAGGGTTGGCTAAGCTTTGGTCCATTTTTGTTTGCTTTTTTAGATTAAAACAAAAAGAAATCCTTTCAACAAATTCCGACATGGAAGATTCGGTAGTAAATTCATGGCTGAAGGCGTTTTATAAATCCTTGGAATATACCTTTCAATGCAATGTTTATGAATGTGACTGACACCAATTAGGACCACTCATTTTTTGTGCAATTGTTTACTTTTCAGTTTGTGAGCAAGGTAACACCAAAAGGAGGCTTTGAGTTTGATAAAAAGCAATGTTTATAAAACATCAAATAAAAATGTAACGGACCCTAACACTCGCCCTCAAGGGCCTCTGAACATTACGTGCGCTGGAGGTGGCGGATACCGCCTCCCCCCCTATGATCTCGGCTCCTTTTAAAGTTGGAGCAACGAAATTCACAGGGTGGATGGTTACTGTAGTGGACTCTATTGTGTGAAAATTTCGTGACCTTAAGTCAATATCTTCAAGGTCAAATCAGGTCAAAATATCAACATTTTCTAATTTTGCGTGGATTGGCTTGTCATTGTCATGGCTCGCGGTGATTGTGTCTAATTGCTGCAAAATGGGGACCAATGATGTTTTGGACATCACTAATGATGCAATACAGATGCTAGACCATTGCATGCCAGAGGCATTTAACCTCAAGTCACCTATATAGCAGCACGTTATCGGGTCGTTGCTTGCTCCAGTTACCGGAACCGGGCAGCCCGTCCGACTGCTCCGTTGGGAGCAGTCGGCTCGGAGCAGTCGGCTTCCCAAAGAAAGGAGTGAAGTACCTACGTGAATACAGCATTGAAACGCTTAGGTACACGATGACAAGCAGTAGTTTTCAAAAGATGTGTGGGGAGTAGCATGCAAAGTGACATCAATCGCATGGCGGTCAGTTTCATTTATGACAACATTCCGGTTGAACAAGTTTGGTTCCATTAACCTGTCATGGACTTGACCTGACTTGACCTCAGTGACCAAACATGACGTTGAAACTATATAGCATAACAATCCACATCAAATAAATCGCTGGTGTCGCCAAGAACACTTCTCTTTGCCAATATTTTGGAAGCGCATCAGCGCCGATCTTAGTTGTCTGGTGCTGCGAATTTGTTTACTGTAACGGCCCCCCAACTCGAATAATGTTCGGCCGATTTCCGTTTTCTGGCTTTAGAGAATGCGCCGGTCATTTCTGAGCAGGTACACAAGGAATGGCGCAAATCGGCCGGTAAAATCTTGAGTTATGGGCGAAAAACCGGGGGAGGTGCGCGGATTTCACCCCCTTCAGGGCGCGTGCTAAGCTAGCCTAACCTCCCATTGGAGATATAATCTCGTAGAGTGCACTCCCCATCCAAACTTCCCTCACCTGTCACTACATTTTCAGTCTAATATACCCATCTGAGGAGAAAAGAAGCTGCTGCCGACTAGAGACACCTGTTGCTCACGACAGGCTGGTCCCGACTGGCAAGTGTTCCAGTCTTCTGGGCCACAGGGTACTGGCTTTTACACGCGCCCTGGAGGGGGAAGCGACATCCGCCCACCCCTCAAGTTTTTCGTACATAACTCCAAATTTCACCAGTCGATATGTCCTTTTTGCGAACCTGCTTAGAAATGGCCGGCGCCATATTTAAGGCAAGAAAACGGAAATCAGCCGAAAATTTGTCGAGTTAGGAGCCGTTAAAGTAAGAAAAAAAATTTATTGCTAGCGCCCGACCACAAAAATCGGCGCTGATGCGCTTCCAGTATATTGGCAAAATGCAGATGTTCTTGGCAACATCAGCGACTTGTTTCATGTATATTGTTATGCCATATAGTTTCAAGATCATATAAGGTACAGAGGTCAAGTCAGGTCAAGTTCATGACAGGTTAATGGAACCAAGCTTGGTCAAATGGAATGTTGTCATAAATGCAAATGGGTATCATGCGATTGAAGTCACTTTGCATGTTACTCTCTACACACTATGAAAAATACTGTTTGCCATTGTGTGCCTAAGCGTATCTATACTTCATTCATATACTTCACCCCTTTCTTCGCGAAGCCGATTGCGCCGAGACCCCGACGGAGCAGTTGGGCGGGCGGCCCGGTTCTGGTAACTGGAGTAGGTAATGACCTGATAAAATGCTGCTCTATAGGTGACCTGAGGTCAAATACCGGGCCTAGCATCTGTATTGCATCATTAGGAATGCCCGAAACATCATTGATGCTCATTTTGAAGCATTTAAACACAATAACAGCAATCCATAACAATGGCAAGCCAAGTCGCGCAAAACAAGACAATTTTTACATATGTGACCTCATTTGACCTTGAAGATATTGACATAAGGTCATAAAATCTGCATATAATATAGTTCACTACTGTACCCATCTAACCTACGAATTTCGTTACTCCAGCTTTAATAGGAGCAGAGATCTTGAGGGGGGTCGGTATCCGCCCACCCCCTTCCAGTGTGGGTAATTTTCAGAGGGCCTCCAAGGCACGTGTTAAAAGACATATTTGTATCAAAGCTAATCGCCCTTTCTCCCTTTGCAGGCAGTTGTCCTCTCTCGTTTCTTGTTTATTTACCATTGTTTTCGAGCAGGCCGCAGGATTTTAAAGCTGCCAACATTATCCGCTTGAAACCAGCACTTCCCTTCAGCACATTTATTTCGCCTTGAGCTTTCTTATTGTCGGTGATGGACATCAACGTCATTATAAGTGTTCCATGGAAGGCTTGGAAGGTCTGGAAGGAAGTCTGTGAGAAAAGAAGGTAGGTGACTGGTGTCGTCTTTATGTAGGTAAATAACAACCCCTTAGGTCCTTCAATGTTGTATTGGCTATAGGCATAATTTAAGGGCTTTCAATTTAAGGGTCAGGTTGCATGCAGCTGCCCTTGTACACGACGAAGCGCAGTGTCTCTTTGGTGACAACAGAATGGCTATGTATGGTCATAGCGAGAGCAACACAAATATTAGCTCATGGGGTGGACATTCTTAAGCGTCACATTCGTGCATTCGTTTTTGTGCAGAATGAACCGGCTGTACCAGGGATCTTATAGGACTGGAATATTCGAAATTGCAATAATGTTAAATTAGGAACTTGCTACAATTTGTGTTGGAGAAAATAATGGGACATAATCACCCATAATTTGAGCTCGAATTAAAGGTTCTCTACGTCCAATGGTCTGCAAATTGACAATGAAGCATTGTTTTTAGTGCGATGAATATGCATCGTTGTAAATTACCGTACCGACGTCTTGTCATGACGCCTGCACAGTTCATCGCATCAAGACAATAATATTCCTATAATTATTAATGGAAGTAGTTCTTGTGATGGGCTAACACACGCATGTCCGGCGGTCCGCGCCAACTTCGCATGACCGGGGGGGGGGTGGGGCAGATGTCTGTTCCCCTAAGATAAGATAGCGACAAACGGAAAAGGGCGGTGGATAGCTGGTCACAGGCTCTATCGAAAGTGTTTCGGTCACTTTTTCGCTCAGGTCAATATTCAGGCCACTGGGTCATCATATCTCAAATTCTGCCAGATCGTGTGAGACTCTCAGATATTGACACATATCTCAGGACCTGCAACAGATAGAAACAAATGGTGAACGTTTTCGACAGTCCTTGAAATGTGCTATCGACAATAGGCGGTGTGATTTACCGTCAGGTTAACCGGAACTATGACCTCAGGGCAAGGTCATGAAGTAGCCTAGGATGGCATGTAATGTATCAATCGACACGTTTTGGCTATACAAGCACTACGACGGTAATTTCAGCCTTCTAGCTTAATACATTGCGATATAATGCGCATAAATGTGTAGTCATCTCATGTGACCTCAGATGACTTGGTGGGGTCACTGAGAAAAATGTTAGAGGCAACATTAAATATAGCTTCCAGCTACACGCCACAACCGTTGTGAGATCATTCCGAGAGCAAATAGGTAACCAGGAAACATTCGTATATTTTACCATAGCCCTATAATGAGGAAGTCATGGCCTCGACCTGTCATCAGATCAATGCCACGAAAAAAACGAATACATATTATGGTCCGTGGTGAGATCATGACGTGTTATAAATTTGAAATCAATCGCTCAATTATTGTGGAAGTTATGCCACCTAGAACACCCGAGTGTAGTTGAGCCACTTCACCTGTCCTGGTGACCTGACCTAAGATGGCCCAGGGTTAAAAATGTATGAGAATATGCAGAAAAGACTAATAGGCAGTCATGCGATGTTTGGTCTTGCTAACTCGATTAGTATGGCGGCAAATTAGGATAACCTCAAGGGGGGAAATATCTACCCCCCCCGGAAGTGCGCGTGTCAACTAAATACATACATACGGTTTTACATATGTATTACATCATAACATATGATATATTGTATATATTATATCATAGTGTACGTCTTATATTGTATATAATTTACATTGCATACGGCTGAATTACTTACGGTGTGCGAGAGGGATCCACAGCGTGAAAATAAATCCGTCCGTATCTGGGCTCCTTCCTGTCCAGGACACAAAAGGAACCGTCACGCGATGTATAGTAATTTAACTTATATTTGGTGAACTTCGTGATTATGGCTCCTTGGGAACAACTGATGATTAATGAGTTCCCCTGGACGCCATCCACGTCATCAGGGATATCATTAGTAGGTGTGAAGTCTTCTTTGCGTTATGTGTACCAGGAATCTGGATCAAAGTATTCACAACGTGTCGATCGACAAGTGGAGCCGGATACACATTATTGTGACGCTTTATTATACCAGAACCAGAATTTGAAATCAATCGCTCAATTATTGCGGAAGTTATGCCACCTAGAACACCCGAGTGTAGTTGAGCCACTTCACCTGTCCTGGTGACCTGACCTAAGATGGCCCAGGGTTAAAAATGTATGAGAATATGCAGAAAAGACTAATAGGCAGTCATGCGATGTTTGGTCTTGCTAACTCGATTAGTATGGCGGCAAATTAGGATAACCTCAAGGGGGGAAATATCTACCCCCCCCCCCCCGGAAGTGCGCGTGTCAACTAAATACATACATACGGTTTTACATATGTATTACATCATAACATATGATATATTGTATATATTATATCATAGTGTACGTCTTATATTGTATATAATTTACATTGCATACGGCTGAATTACTTACGGTGTGCGAGAGGGATCCACAGCGTGAAAATAAATCCGTCCGTATCTGGGCTCCTTCCTGTCCAGGACACAAAAGGAACCGTCACGCGATGTATAGTAATTTAACTTATATTTGGTGAACTTCGTGATTATGGCTCCTTGGGAACAACTGATGATTAATGAGTTCCCCTGGAGGCCATCCACGTCATCAGGGATATCATTAGTAGGTGTGAAGTCTTCTTTGCGTTATGTGTACCAGGAATCTGGATCAAAGTATTCACAACGTGTCGATCGACAAGTGGAGCCGGATACACATTATTGTGACGCTTTATTATACCAGAACCGGGGCAGCCGCGCCTCTATTATACCAGTACTGGGGCACCTGCGCCTTTAATATACCGGAACCGGGGCAGCCGTACCTTTATTATACCAGAACAGGGGCAGCCACGCCTTTATTTGTACCCTCGCTGACCGTTCTGCTAACATGCCAAAGCAGGAACAACTGCACCCCTGACCTCCTCTGCTGACCTGAGAGAGTCAAATGTCAGAACAGGAACAGCAGTGCTCCTGCTCTCCTCTGTTGACCTACCACACACCAATGCCAGAGTAGGACTAACTGCACCCCCTACCTCAGTTGCTGGCCCAGCTCATACCGAGATCAGAGCAGGACCAGCTGCAGCTGCAGCTCTCCGCACTGACCTGGCGCTTTGGCCCAGCTGCAGGCAGCAGCTGGCCGTGTAGAGTAGCAGGGCGCAGGTCACGTGATGCCGGAACTGTGGGTCACTCTGTCGGTGGTACTGGCGCTCCTGACGGCCATCTTTGAAGCAGAGTCCCACGGGACTGAGCTCTTCCGAATTCCAGCACTGCCTGCTCCGACAACGTCCAGTTAAAACAACCTCACTTCGTTGATGCGGTCGGACCGCTTCGGTCACGCTGTCCTACTACATTCTACTACATACTACAGTTTTGGCTATTACTTGGCCGGTCGCTTGCCGCGGCGCGGATAGCCCTTGTCGCGCGATAGCGGTGTCTAAGTCGTCTGTGCAGTTAGACGTTAGATCCTCCGCCAAGAAGCGCCAAGTGGAACGTATATTTTGGTATGGTTATATTGGTTATGGTTATAACGTATATTTTGGTATATTTTGGTGGGGCGCCGCCTGCTTTCCACAAGCCGGTGGGTGGTGGTGGGACGCCGCCTCCCTGCCACAAGCCGGTGGGTGGTGGGGCGCCGCCTGCCTGCCACCAGCCGGTGGGTGGTGGTGGGGCGCCGCCTCCCTGCCACCAGCCGGTGGGTGGTGGTGGGGCCCCGCCTGCCTGCCACCAGCCGGTGGGTGGTGGGGCGCCGCCTGCCTGTCACCAGCCGGTGGGTGGAGGGGCACCACTTGCTATCCATTCACCAACGCCACCTGTCGTCCATCAGGCAGAGGGCGGACCCGCGCCCCTGCTATCGCCGCCGGACTGCCAGGGGCCGGTGGGGGACGGCGGCGGAGCCGGTTGCGTTGTCGGCGCTGGCGGAGGCGCTGAAAGTGACGACGATATGCCGCCCGCTTACATTATGTTACATGTTACATTATGTTGTTACATATGTTACATTATGTTTTTGGCTCTGGGGAGTTCATTTTGGGGGATACATGAAAACACAAAATTTATTTGAATTGAGAAAAATACAGCGAAATGGACCAGGGCAATACATTTTTCCTGGTCCCCAAAAATTAAAATTACATTTTTTGAAATGTCAAAAGTTTCAGTTTTTAGGTTTTCTTTAGTTTTCCTTTTACAATGGGTAGAGCAGACTGAGAAACGTTGTCGAAAGTCAACTTGCCCTCATCAAAATGCTTACTTTAGCCAGAATCTTCTATTTGAACTGCAATTGGCAAATACTGAAAATGTATATGTAGTAAAAAAAAAATCCAGATACGTTTTGTTTGATCCCTAGAGATAAGCAAACTCTGAAAGTTTCATTAAAATACCTGTATCCGTCAAAGCGTGACAACTGTTTGAACTTTTTTCGAGGTGACCTCACTTGACGTCGACTAACTCGTTGACCCTAGACGACCTGACTTCAAAATTTTGAAACAACATGCCAAATCGATGTGGGAAAAGGCATTACAAATTTGGGTACGCTACCGCCCGCCGTTCGTTCACTATCCGCGAAAATCCCTGAGGGGGGGGGGGCGGTTGAAGACCCCTCCCCGAGACGGACGGGTTAATACTATGCGGATCATCCTCTTTCTTATTCATGTTATCACTCCACAGCTGTGCGATATGAAAACACCGCGCTTCCTTTTGCTTCATTTATGTAATCTACGATCATGTTGGCCAGGTCTGGCCAGAAGAAAAGGAAAAACTCCTTCCAAAATCCAGAAGCGGAAGGAGCTTTGTTCTTCATCATGCCTTAGAGCATATATAGATTTCCTTCACTTGTTGAATATTACAGGAGTTCTTTCCATTTTGTATCATTCGGGAAAATCTATAGAAGCCAGATAATCGTTGATTCGCCGGTCGCTATGATCTGCATGACATGTTGACTCATATAGTTAAGTAAGCAATGCATTGTAATATTAAAAAATGTCTGCTGTCGGAAGCTAGCTCCCCGTCTTCTGTTTTCAAAACATTGATGTGTCCTAGTATTTAATTGGGCACACATACCGAAGAAGCATTTTGTAAGTATCTAACCCTGCTTTATCCATCTCAATCTAGACCATAACTAGCAGGTCAAAGATTAATGTTCCTAGAATGCATTTGCTCGATCACGAATAGTTGCGTATGGTTGGCAGAATCGTTGGTGGCGTGTCGTTGGTGGTGGTAGTTGCATATTCGTTGGTAGAACTGACGACAAAGGCAGTCAATCCCATATAGTTGCAGTCATGTAATGTACTTTCTTCTTTTCTCCTCTGCACGATCTTTTCTTTACGGCTTCTGATTCTACTGACTCGAATGGCACTCGTGGTCATGTCTAAATCCAAACGCAAATCGTAAGCATTGTTCCGTTTATGCTGTCGCGAGCATAATTCATTTTTGATCTCTACGCACACTGCAAATTAAAAATCATCTTCGAGAAGGGTATGGTTAAGTCACCATAATCTAGGTCTCATCGCATATGCGTACAGTATAATTTTTGTATGCATAGGCTGTGGTCCGTACACTGTAACTTATGTAGATATTCAATCTCACAACTATTGCATTTAGGTGCTGAAGCATATAATTCCCGCCCAAATTCGAATATCACAAAGGTGCATCACATTTTAAGTAAACTGATATTCCTGAATGTTTGCCATGAAAAACATTCCAGAATTGCCAGGCACATCTGGCGGCGACGAAACTCCGTTCAATTAATTCAGCAATCAAGAAGTGGTTACGTGTTTAGCAATATTTATGTGTTACATCATGCATAGTGATGCATACCGATGCATTCATCCTGATCCATGTGTACTGTAAGCCAGGTATTTGTGTTCACTTATATGCTTAGGCGGACATTTGGTCAGGATACTCTGAATTTCAATTATTTTTAGTTTATGCTGACAAAATGGCCACCCGAAATTAAACCTGGTGTAGTTTGATGGGACATGTTCAGATCTGAATGTAAACCGAAATCAGTGAATGATAGCCGAAGCCATGCATACACCAACATGACTACTTGAAAGATTCCTGATCGGATCCCGTTCTTCAGATGTGGTCATTTATTCACTGCATACATATACATACTATTCACTGACAACATCCTACATACATATCCGTTTTTCGTCTGGAAGCTGACATAATTAAAGCGCGTGGTATTATCCCGACGTACTTATGCGAATATCTTCTTTCATGCAATTAACGGGTCATTTCTGGCCGTGCTTAGTCAGACATGAAGCTACCTTGCCACAGGTATGCATAACATTTTACTAAAACAGTAATGATGCGGCCGCAGACGCCGCAGACTTAGCACACTTCATCTTCACTCGCCAGAATACGGAAATGCGGCGGATTCATGCCTCCTTTGTGGATGGGGGATGATGGGGAAGCATCATCTGGAATCGTTCAGCACTTACCACACTTTTTGTTCGCTTAACTTTAACCCTCGCACGTTCAGGAGCGGATCACATTGCCACACATTTTTTGCGACCGCGGAACAAACGTCACTGGTTAGCATGTGGCCTCTTAGTGTAACTCGCGGCAAGGGGGTTTTATTTTTGCGATGCTCGTAATCTCGACTAGAGTTTCCACTTTCTGGCGCAGTGGCAGGACACGGCAACCCGTAATCCTGGGAACGTGAGCCTTTTGCCGTACAGTGACAGAATTTTCCGTACCACTGCCGTGCCAGTGTCGGTACCCCTAGTAATAAAATTAAAGAATATATCTAAAATTGTCTTGATTCTGAACTGAATTGTCCAAGATTGCCAGGAAAAAGGGCTTAACCAATAATGTGTGGAATAACTTTGAAACGTAGAGACTGAGCTGCTGTCAGTGTGTGAAATGTTTTGCATCTCTGGTATTGCATACTTTCGTCATCAATCATGATTTCCCTCGTTGTTTAGATGGTCCCTTTTTATCCCCATGCTTTTTTATGTGCCATCATCCAGCTTACTGTGCCATGTGTCGTGCGGTGCCAGAACCTGCTGTACCCGTGCTACGTCTCATGCCAGTGTTTGGAAGAAAAAGTGAACAACTCTATTCTCCACTCTTATCGGGTCATCCATCAGTGGCCTAATCGGGGAGTGACTTGTAACCTAGAACACTATTGAGGGATATAATCCCTCGGTACCCATATTCAGGTTTCAAAAAAATAATTAGCGACAGCATTGCGTGCAAAATACCAAAGGAAAATTACCGTTTGACCCAATGACATCACATGGGCTACTTTTTGTTTCTTAGCTTTACCTTAGTCATTTCTCTCTTCACTACAGGTTAACTTTTGGCTGTATCTTAAACGGTTTGTGAGATATATTTAATGCACATTTAAAAACTGCACTAGATGATGTAAACCTGATTTTGGTGTACCCCAACTTCGTTAAGTTAGTAGACTGCACCTCAACATTTGACATGCACGTTCATCAATTGTCGGGTTATATGATAAATTCCCGAAGTGATTCTTTAGACGGATTACGAGTTATTTAAAAAAACCTAAGAGGGTCTAATTAATCCCTCCACTGCGAGGTCCAAGCTAATGTAAGATATTCATGTGTTACCCCAAGTATACAAATGGGTATTAATCGCGACAGCTGATCACATGCACCACGCTAGCTTTTCTTTCGCTTCGCTAACATTTTCCGTTTGTAAATACTTAGAGAAGTAAACCACATCTGTCAAATTTCTGGATAAGGTGACAAGATGCAATGCAATGCAATGTAATGCAAATGTAACGCAAACTCCATCAGTACACTTTCCGTCTCGTTTTATGTCAGGCAACTGATTTGAAACCTAGCCCTTCACTTTATTCGGCGACTACTCCGATGGACCATAGCAATGGGTGCAACGGATGTCTCTCACCAAAGAACTTAAAATCTCCCCATGTCATTGTATGTTGACGACGGATACTGGATGCGGGTAGCGACGAACACAGCCCAAAGCGGACTTCTATGCCCTGTTGTGTTCAGCTCCATTTAAAAAGAACTGAATTAACGGACTCGGCCGTCGAATTGACCGCTCAATGCCACGTTGCATTTGACAGGCGAATCAGCATCTTAAGGCTGGTTTGCTGACAAACACGAGGAGCAGTGCTTATGAATTCATCCAAGCCATGGCTATTATGTATGAAATGTGCATACAATATTTTGACAGTGTCAGGGGTACTCCCTTCCTCCGGCTCACGCATCCCTGACGACAGTACTGACATGCACTCGCCTGGCCAGGTCCATTACGAGGTGCGTGACCTCAGCAATCTACAAGGAATCATGATTCATACATTTGAAGGTGCTAGACGCATCCATCATGTCGGCCCAAGGAATGGTAGAGAAGTCGTCACCACTGTGTTACGTTTCAGAAGTATACTTGTTAGTTGTTCGCGTTATTTCGCCTACGTTAGCAAATGCCGTGGTATGCTCAATAGTGACCACGCCGCAAGAAATCTGAAGTTCCTTGTCCGCTACAGCATCCCCACACCTCATGATGCGTCCTGCCACATCAGGGAATGTAACTTATGAGGTTAAAGTTGATGGAACTGAATGAACATATGTGCCTGCGCCTCCCACTTCATCAAAATTAAAGACGAGGTGACAAAAAATGGCTCTGGCAATGAATACTTTCACTCAGTTTTTGGAAATTCACACTAATCTCCATAAAAATTGTGTTGTTGAGGGGCACGGGAGACTTTTAAACCGACACGGAACGACTCCCTCCGATACAAGAGGTAACTGACACAGAAGGCTCCTCACAGACACAAGGACTACCATGACCGATACAGAAGGCCTCTGAGGGACATAGAATACCCAGATCGACGTAGGAAGCCATCTGACTGACAGAGAAGGCTATCGCTGGAAAATGAGGACAGCTTGACTGGCACTAGAGCGTCCCTCACTGATATAGGAGATGCCTGGTGATTTAGGCATTGCATCTTCCCTTCTAGATAAAACGTCAATACAGATTAGTGTACGTAAACTATTTTCCGAGCTGCGCCTTTTTGGTCGACCTAATTACTTGGCTCTGATCATTTTGCAATAGAGAACCGATTGTTTCGTTCTCATGGGATGTACAGACCTAAATTTAGATATTATAAGTGTTGCTATAGGCTTACGCCGGAGTTTACTATACTGAACTCATCCGGTGCGAAGCACCCGAAGTCCGAATGCCCCGAAACTCTCAGTCGCGTACTGATTGCCTGCAGCCGACTTCACCATGAGCGAAGGCGTCATTTTGGACATACCTCTCTCTCTCTCTCACTTAGGGAAGTCATCAATTGTTCAATCGGGAGGGCTTTTCCGCTTCCTATCAGAAATAAAGTTTTCTTTGATTTACATTGTGATATTCATTAACTCGAGGTTATACCGGACGAAGTGAAAATCGTAGCATGGTAAGGTATCACTTGTACTTAACCCCGTGATATTCAATTCTGACTGGATTTTGCTAGCATTTTACTATTTGACTGACGATGATATGGATGCTGAATGACCGATGCAGTCGATGAGCCCCTAAACTCCAATAACCAACCAACCAGCCAACCGAAACTCTCAGTATATGTATCTCGGCCTAAACCTCGAGTAGCTCAGAAGCTGAAAATGATAATCATAGGTCCAGATACGTCAGCAACTTTCAATCACTTTGGAAACAAGCTGATGTATGCACATGAGCTTACATGCCTATCATCTCACCGTATCCAACATTTGTTATGTGTGGGCAACAAGTGACGTTGATTGCCAATAATTCACACTTGCCTTAACAACAACAGATATATTTCCGCCTATGACATCATAGCGCAGTTATATGATCAGGCATTTTCATTTTTCATTTAATCAAGTCCGCAATAGATGGTCCCATCAAGGAGCGGCGCCCAAACCCACGACGTTCCTCCGTGGTCGCGAAAAAAAATGGATGCATTGACACCCGCCTAACCCCTCGCAGCCCCCACACGGGCGGAGGTTAATGCGCATGAAGCCAAATTGCGCTAAGTTCGGAATGCTTTTGTGTAATGATTTCCCTCCCCCAAAAATAAGAAACGGTGGCATGCAACAGTCACCCCTGCCGCATCATGGGCAAAGCAAACGAAGTGGACTGCATCAATGTGCTCTTTATTGTCCATGTTGCTTCAGTACAACATTACGTACGCTTATTGGCATATTGGCAACTTTCCTTCGTGCTCGCTTAACCTGGCCTAGGCTCACCCATATGTGATCAAAAATGTTTACTAAAGCAGATCAGCCTAAGTAACAGGTCTTGTGATGATGCCAGCCCGAAGAGGACGAACGAATATGCATGCAATTTAATTCATTTGGAAGCAATCCATTCAGCCAACGTGGGAAAGATGGTAAAATAGAAGACTTGACCCAAATTGTAAAGCTGGGTTGAAGCGCACAGCTCCAATGGTTTCTTCTAGGACATTCGAAGGTCAACTTAGCGACTAATAAAATTCCTTTGGCATCCACAGGTACATTTTCCATCTTGCGGACCAGTCCAGGAAAAGATGGAAGGAATGGCAGTATATCAGAATCAGGTTTGCTTTCACCATATGTGAAGGATATGTCTCATCCCCATTCTTTTTCCAGAACTTTATCATCTTGAATATTGGAGTGGGTTTCCTGCAACAACATAATATGATGATGATAATTTATGTTTAGGAATCTGAAGGAAGTCATTCGTTGTCAGTGCGACGGATTGAACGACAAAACATGAAATCCGGAAGTAATACGTTAACCCTACCAGTCATTCCAGTCAGATCCTCACACCCCATCTCAGGAGGGATTC
Source organism: Imbricaverruca yamaguchii (assembly GCA_034440575.1). NCBI lineage: Eukaryota > Metazoa > Arthropoda > Thecostraca > Neoverrucidae > Imbricaverruca > Imbricaverruca yamaguchii. The sequence goes on from JAOTOL010001384.1 coordinate 169,254, forward strand.
ATTATATACCCCTCCAATCTCCAAACCAAACGTCGCACGAAACCGAAGGATGTCTCATTGGAAAGCGCTCGACGAGTACGGTTAAAAACCACCCCAACATCCTACTGAAGGTGGTTTATGTGGTCACGGTTGACGTCATGTATGTTCTGTGGAGTTCAATTTCGTGAAGAAAACTTAATTGGAATCAGAATAGATAGACGAAATTTGCATTGTGCAAAATGTTCGCCCACCCAAATATACCAATTGTTTTTATGTTGCTCAATTTTTAGTTCAATTCTTAAATATTTTTTATGTTTCTAATAGATAAAACATACCGAGAGAAGTTGTTTCAGGTAAACGTCGCCTCATGCAAATTGCTTACTTGAGCCACAATTTTCGATTTTAGCCTAAATAGGCAAATATGCTAAACAAATATGCCATAAAAAAGCGAAAGTTCAACCATACCTCTGGTGCGTTTCGTTGCGTCCATGAAGAAAATTAAACGCTGAAAGTGCATTCAAATATATTTACGCGTTAAAGTGTGACGACTGGTTGAACATTTTTGGAGGTGACATAAAGACATAAAGACATAAAGACATAAAAAATTAGTGCAACTCTGAGCCACAAGGGCCCTTCTTGGTTGCACTCTGTACACTGAACCAGTTGCCCACCAAATCTGCCAATCAGCCCTCCCTGTAATACTGAAAAGCAAGCCCTCTATTCTTATAATGATTGTCTATGCTGTTTTTAAAGATGTTCAATGTGCTGCTACTGACGATGTTTTCTGGCAGCTGGTTCCAGTGTTCCACTACCCTGTTGGTGAAGAAAGTTTGCCTTAACCTTGTTCTGCTGTGGTTAATTTTAATTTTGAATTTATGACCTCTAATTGCATCATTTCTGTTAAATTCAAACATTTCCCCATGGTATCCCCTCTCCAGACCATTGACAAATTTAAAGACCTCGATGAGATCTCCTCTCAGCCTTCTATATCTAAGTGAAAACATATTCAATTTCTTCAATCTTTCCTCATATGCCAGGTTGCTTATGCCATTAACCATTTTTGTAGCCCTCTTTTGTACTCTCTCTAAAAGCCAACAATCTTTTTCATAGCTAGGAGACCAAGCTTGGATGCAGTATTCCAAATGTGGCCTGACGTATGCAAAGTAAAGCTTCCTGATCACTTCCTCACTTCTGTATGATACATTCCTATTTATTGTCCCGAGCATTCTCAGTGCCTTCTTCCTGGCTTCCTTGGTCTGTTCTGATGCCCCCAATTTTGTGTTTAGAATAACACCTAAATCCTTCTCCTGTTGAGTCACTGATAGCACTTGGCCACCCATCAAGTATGGAGCCTTCATATGCTGCTTACCTACATGCATGATTTTGCACTTCTCAAAGTTAAATTTCATTTGCCATTCTTCGGACGACTTCACAAGTTCGTCTAAGTCTTTTTGCAGCGAGATATGCTCATCCTGACCTGTTATTGCCCTAAAAACCTTCAAATCATCTGCAAATTTCAAAACTTTACTGCTTAGGCCACTTTCAATGTTATTTACAAATATAATGAACAGTAATGGCCCTAGTACTGACCCCTGGGGGACTCCACTAAGAACATTTTGCCATGATGACTTTGTACCATTTAGCATCACTCTTTGCTGTCTATCTGAAAGCCACAACTCTATCCATTTTAAGATGCTACCTGCAATACCATGGGACTGAAGCTGTATCATTAACCGTTTATGGGGTACCTTGTCAAAGGCCTTACTAAAGTCAAGATATGCTACATCAACCTGATTTCCCTGATCAAATTGTTCTGTGGCGAAGTTCAAAAAGTCCAAGAGGTTTGTGAGACACGATCATCCTTTTCTAAATCCATGTTGAGTATCTTGAATCAATCTGCTACCTTCCAGATAACTAACTATTCTATCCTTGATAATTGATTCGAGTACCTTGCAGACTAGGGATGTGAGACTTATTGGCCTATAGTTTTCAACCTTCCCTCTTTCTCCTTTCTTGAAAATAGGAACTACATTTGCCCTTTTCCAATCGGTTGGAATTTCATTATGTGAAACTGATCTACAAAATATTATACTAAGTGGAAATGCCAGTTCCTTTTCAGTTTCCCGCAACACCCTAGCATAAATATCATCAGGTCCTGCTGCCTTATTTGGCTTTATTTTCCTGATATGATTGTAAACAACATCACTACCAATGAAATCAACATCATTTGTCAGATCCCATGTAACTGAACTATGGCGGACGGTCGGCAGATTGGTCATATCTTCCAATGTAAACACTGATTTGAACTGCTTGCTTAGCTCCTCAACCATCTCACTATCCTCACCCAATGTAGTGTCGTTTACTTCCAGTGGACCAATTGTGCTAGAAACTTTACTCAGCTTGTAGAAACTAAAGAACTTTTTACTGTCCCCATTACAGTTTCTAGCTAAATCCAGTTCCTTTGCTCGCTTTGCTGCTCTGGTTTTTTTGCTTCACAGTGTCTCTAGCTTTTCGATACGCCTTTAGATTAATGACATTTGAGGCTTCTTTAAAAACTCTAAATGCAGTTTTCTTAGCCCTAATTGCTTTTATCACGTCTGGTGTAAGCCATGCTGGCTTTCCTACCGTTCTTTTGCGTCTTTGCTTTTGGGGGACATGTCTAATCTGAGTTTCCTTTAAGTAAGATTTGAACATTTCCCACATTTCACAGGCATTTAAATTGGAGAATTCTTCTTCCTATCTGATGGCACTTAAAGCCGCTCACATGCCGTTAAAGTCTGCTCTGTTCAAATTTGGAACCTTTACCAAATTATCCTTGATAATTTCCCCTACATGTGCCTTGAATCTAACTATGTTATGGTCACTTTTTCCCAGAGTTTCGCCTACAGTCAAGTCTTGAACCAAGTCACTTAAATCCGAGAATACAAGGTCCAAGAATGAACCATGCCTGGTAGGTTTCGATACAAACTGGTGTAAGAACAGGTCCTCTTCAAGGCATTTCCTGAACATTTTGCATAATGGGGAGCCAACACCAGCATTTTCATAACCTTTTAGATTAAAGTCACCGAGAATAAGGCACTTCCTCTTAAAGTTTCTACTGATTTCCGCACAAATCACCTTGTCAAGCTCCAGTTGCTGAGAATGTGGCAGGGTTCCTGATCGGTAGAAAGCTCCTATCCTAAGAGTATTGCTGTTGCCTTTTCCCACAGTGACATGAAGCCAAATGGACTCCACAGACACATTTTTATCCCCACCTGCTACTTTTTGAGAACTGAATAAGCTATTCACATAGAGCATTACACCACCCCCTTTCATTGCTGGACCCCTATTGCACGAAAACATATTGTATCCCTGGATCTCATAGTCCTGTAAGTTATCTCCAAAATATCCTTCACTGACCCATGCCTCCGTAATGCAAACAAAATCCGGTTCCTCCTCAGCAACATAACACTTGAACTCATCAAATTTGGAACGGATACTCTGAGCATTAAACATCATACACTTAACAAATGCTCCATAACCACCTTTGGCTTTTTCATATTGAGGAGTTCTTTTATCACTAGATGAACTATAACTCTGTCCCCTTGAGTTACTGCTGTCCCTATTTGCAGACTTTGAGATTCTATTGCCTTGGCTGACACTATTGGAATATTCCTGAGTTGACAATGCAATTTCATCCCTCCCCACCCCGTTTCCTAGTTTCCCTGAAGGACATGCTCGTACACTTTGCCTAACACATGGACCCCCTTCTCAGAGAAGTGCAGGCCATCCCTCTGATAGAGGTCCCACGATACATACAACCTGCTCCACTCGTCTACAAATGTAAAACCTAGCTCATGGCAGAGCTTTCCTACCCTGGCGTTAGCTGCCAGTGCCCTAGAGCTCCACTCAGGGGAGGCTCTAGCCCTAGGCAAAATTCCTGTTACAAGCACTCTATTGGTACCCTTCAGGGTGGCCAGAAGGGCCCTGTACTCCCGCAGAAGCTCCTCGCTCCTAGTATGACCTATGTTATTTACCCCTACATGCACTATGACTGTGTTAAACTGATGATCACTGGTGACCTGTGCCACCGCAGGTACCAGGTCCTTCACCTTGGCACCAGGCTTGACCTTGACCTTGTGACCTGGCTTGACCTTGACTAGTTCGGCCCCGTGAATGACCCGACCTCAAAATTTCCACGGAAAGTAACAGCTTGATGTGGGAATAGGTATGCCGAATTTTGGCGCGCCACCGTGCGCTGTTGAGATGCAGCTGTTAAGATTTTTTTACTATCCGCGGAAAACCTTAAGGGATGCAAAAAACACGCCTCCTCCTCTGAGACGGCGCGGGTTAAGATGTAGGCCCAAAGATGTCTCAAAACGTACTTCGCTTAAATCTTTATGTGGCACACGAGATGTTCCTACCCTCTGTTGCGCTAACGACCAATTGCAAAGTATGTCCATAATAGGTGTCGCAGCTCCTAACCTCCAATCCTCAGCCCTGTCCTATCCCACAATACTGCCAAAAAATCGGCCTAACCGAAGCGCCAATTCGTTTCCTCAAACGCGTGTGCCGGCCGCCCGCCGCCAGCCGAGTCGGCGGAAGCCAACTCGGCTGTAGTATGGTGACTGGGCTTGTAGTGTGTTTTGAGTCAGGGGTTCCGGTTGGCTCGGCGCGGCGCCGGCGGCGGCCACGCGGGGGTGGCGTGATGGTGCGTCAGACCACGCGGGGGGACACCGGAGCCGCCGGCTGACGAAGCTGCGTGACTCACCCGAGGCGATGAGAGGGCCCCCGGCGCGGCCGGGGGACAGTCTGACTGTGGCACGAGGAGTGAGTACACGAACCCGGCACGCGAAAGAGACTTTGCAGCTACAAGCTATTTCGGCCTTTCTGGTTAACGAGCCATGCCGGACCCGGACCCAGTGGAGACTTCTGCGGGCGCAGACAGTGTGCGGAGCAGCAGTGGTGGTGGCCGATTCGACGCCCGCCTGATTCCGGACTTCAGTGGCGGCACCGACGTCGTTGAGTGGTGGACTCGTGCTGAGGTCCTGTGCCGACACCACAACGTCGACCTGGCCGCCATCGTACCTGCGCGGCTGTCTGGAGGTGCCTTCGCTGTGTGGCTGCGGATGCCGGAGGTGGAGCGGCGGTCGACGCGAGCCGTGCGCGACGACCGCCGTGGACCAGCTGGCGGCGTACGATGCGTACGCCCAGCGTCGCTTGCAGCCAGGGGAGTCAGCCGACGTGTACTTGGCCGACCTCCAGCGGCTCGCTGAGCTCTACGGCGGCGTACCTGAGGCAGCCCTGATGTGCGCCTTCATCGCCGGCCTGCCGCCCTCGGTGCGCACGACCATCCGCGCCGGGACACGCGCGGAGGCCCTCGCGCTGCCAAGTATCCTGGCGCGCGTGCGCGCCGTGCTGAGTGATGCGCGGGCCGGTGGTGCATCTCCATCGGCGGAAGGGTCGACGGCGGCAGCAGCAGCTCGACGAGATGACGGCCAGCCACGCCCACGCCGGCGCGTTCGCTGTTGGACGTGCGGCGCTGTAGGGCACCTGGCGGCGGCGTGCCCGCGGCGTGGCAGACCGGTGTCGTCGGGAAACGATGCCGGGGGCGCGCCAGCGCGAGCGCCGTCTCCTGTGGCGTAAGCGCACTGCCGGTGGTCCAGATGCGCGTGAACGGGTTATGGCGGCACGCTCTAGTGGATACCGGCTGTACGGACGTACTGGTAAGCCGGGAGTGCTGTACAGGGCGGTGCGATACGGCGCGTCGGGCGCAGCTGCGCACGGTGAATGGCGGCATGCTGCAGTGTGTCGGAACGGCGGCGGTGACAATAGAGTATGGGGGCAAGCGAGTCACGCTCGACGCCCTGGTGGTCCCGTGCAAGCCGTTGGGGGTGGACGTGGTCTGCGGCATGTCGGGCGTGGTGGCACTGGGCGGCGTAACGGTACGGGCCGGCGGTGTCATGCTGTGTACGGACGGTGGGTCCGTGGCGACCGGGAACGGGTTGGGTGCTGGATCGCTGGCGGACGGGCCGCGTGGCACGGGTTCCCAGGTGGCAGGTGGGGCGGATGCTGGAGCGCTGGCGGACGGGCCGTGTGGCACCGCCGAGGACATGCGGATCGACGCGGCGGACTTTGTGGCGCGTTTCGACGCGCGGCCGCGGAGGTGGACCGTCGCCTGGAAGTGGGCCGGCGACGGGGCGGGTCCCGAGCGTCTCACGAACCGGGTCGCCCAGTACTCGGTGCCGACGGTGGCCCGAGCAGCATACGAGGCCGAGCTGGATCTTTGGGTCAGGGAGGGGTGGCTCGTCCCGTATGACGAGGAGGCGGACGGACCGGCGCGCGGCCTGATACCGTTGATCGCGGTACAACAGCCCAACCAGCACAAGGTGCGCCCTGTGCTGGACTACCGCGAGCTGAATGGGTACGTCACAGCCCACACCGCGGACGCGGACGTGTGTGCTGACCAGCTTCGTCGCTGGCGACGGCACGGCGCCCGCGTCGCGGTAGTGGACCTGCGAAAGGCATACCTGCAGCTCCGGTTGGAACGGCGGTTGTGGCCCTATCAAACGGTGGAGGTCCGCGGGCAGCGGTACTGCCTGACGCGCGTCGGTTTTGGGCTCAACATCGCCCCACCGGTGATGAAAGCCGTCGTGCAGGCTGTGCTGCGCCGCGACCCGGCCGTGTCGCGCGGAGTGTTGCCCTACGTAGATGACCTGCTCGTGGACGAGACGGTCATCAGCGCAGAGTACGTGGTGGAGCACTTCGCGCGGTACGGCTTGGTGTGCAAGCCGCCCGTGCGGGCGGCTGAGGGCGCCCGTCTCCTCGGTCTGTGGGTGGGTGAAGGCCCCGACGACGACCTGCGGTGGCAGCGGGACGGTGCGCCGGCGCTGCCGCCTGCGGTCCTGACACGGCGCGCCGTGTTTGCGTGGTGCGGCCAATTGGTGTCGCACGTGCCGGTTGCTGGCTGGCTTAGACCGGCGGCTGCTTGGCTCAAGCGGCGCGCTAACGCTCTGTCGGCCGGTTGGGATGACCCGATCGGCGACTCGGCGCTGCGCAGCCATGTGGACCAGGTGGCCGAGCGGCTAAGTGCGGCTGGCCCGGCGTGCGGGCCGTGGTGCGTGACGGGCGATCAGATGGTTGTCTGGACCGATGCCAGCTCGCTTGCAGCGGGCGTGGTGCTCGTGGATGCGGCGAGTGGCGGCGTCGTGGAGGACGCGAGTTGGCTGCGGCCGGAGGCGAGGGCCGCCATGCACATCAACATGGCGGAACTCGACGCGGCACTCAGCGGCGTCAACTTGGCAATCGCGTGGGGGATCACTAACATCGATCTACGCACCGATTCGGCCACGGTCCATAAGTGGATCGACGACGCCTTGAGTGGCCGCTCGCGCTTGCGTACCAAGGCGCACGGGGAGATGCTGATCCGTCGGAGGATCGACGTGATTCGTCAGCTGGTGGACGAGCTCCAGCTCACGATGGCATCAGTCTGGTTCGCTCAGCGGACAATCCGGCGGACGCGTTAACCCGTGTGCCGCAGGTGTGGTTGCGCGAGACGGCCGCAGCTGACGTGGCAGAGACCGACGATGGAGGCGAGGGCGCGTTACCCGTGGTAGCGGCCCTGGTGGATCCGCGCGACGCGGCTGACCCGGCCCAGGTCCGTGCGGTGCATGAGAGTGTCGGGCACCAGGGTGTGCGCCGGACGCTGTGGCACGCACGGAGGGTTTGTGACGGGCGGGTGACGCGGTCGGTGGTACGGGAGGTGGTGGCGGCTTGCGACGTGTGTCAGTCGATCGACCCGGCGCCCGTGCGTTGGAGGCACGGCCATCTGAGCGTGCCCCGGTGCTGGGAGCGCCTGGCAATTGACGTGACTCACGTGCGCGGCGCTGCCTACCTGACGATCATTGACTGTGGGCCGTCACGCTACGCGCTGTGGCGCCTCCTGGACTGGGGTGAGACCGCAGAGGCCATTGTGGGCTTGCTCGAGACCGTGTTCCTGGAGCATGGTGCCCCGGCGAAGGTGCTGCTGGACAATGCTACAGTGTTCCACGCGCGTCAGATGGCGACGCTCGCGGCACGCTGGGCAATTCAGCTGCACTTCCGTGGCGTGCATGAGGCGGGTGGGAACGGAATTGTGGAGCGACACCATCGTACCGTCAAAGTGATGGCGGCACGACAGGGCTGCTCCGTGGCTGTCGCAGTGCATCGGTACAACGCCACGCCGAGGGACACCGCTGACGCAAATTCCGCCCCTCTCGCCTGCCTGTTCCGGGAACCCGGCCGAGACTTGCCAGTCGATGCGAGTCCTGTAGGACAAGGCGCGCAGCCACGGTTGCGATCCGGTTCGCTGCGGCCGGGCGAGCCGGTATGGGTGCGCCGCCGCGGTAACACGCCGTGCATGACGGTGTCTCGTCCCGGCGTGGTGACGCGGGTGCTGGCACCTCCCCTGGTAGAGGTGGATGGCACCCCGTGGCATCGCCGGAACATCCGTCGGCGGTACCCAGCGCGCAACCCGGTCGCGCCCGATGAGCGGGCACCAGCGGATGACGACGAGGCCGGTCCTGACCCGGTGCCACCACCTCTGCCGCCGCTGGAACCCGTGCCGCCAGCACCGCCGGCAACGCCGCTTGAGACCGAGACGGTGGAGGTAGAGCGGCCGCCGCGTGCGCCGCCCGATCCTGTGTCGCGCGAGGTGTCTGGTGTGCCGCCATGTAACATCACTGCGGACACGATGTCAGATCTGGACTTGACGGTTGAAGACTAGTCTGGTGACGACTATGTACCCGACGTGCGGCTGCGGCATGCGGCGCGGTGGCAGGCGACGCCGCGTCGCAGCGAGAGGCTCGCGCGGGCCAACGAGCCGACAGCCGTGCCGGGCTGTTCCAATGTGGATCCGTATGAATGGGTTGATAGCGAGTGAATATGTGTTCTGTGTTGTGTGTGATCCTTGAATATCAGGGGGTGGTGTAGTATGGTGACTGGGCTTGTAGTGTGTTTTGAGTCAGGGGTTCCGGTTGGCTCGGCGCGGCGCCGGCGGCGGCCACGCGGGGGTGGCGTGATGGTGCATCAGACCACGCGGGGGGACACCGGAGCCGCCGGCTGACGAAGCTGCGTGACTCACCCGAGGCCATGAGAGGGCCCCCGGCGCGGCCGGGGGACAGTCTGACTGTGGCATGAGGAGTGAGTACACGAACCCGGCACGCGAAAGAGACTTTGCAGCTACATCGGCACCCTACCGACGACCGGCCCGTCCTGCCTTGCACCAGGCTGCAAGCATGAGTGGTGTCAAGTTGCAAACATGAGCGCGACGCGTCTGCACTGCAACTTTCGGCTTGCTCACACTTTGTCTACATAGTACACACATACACACCTGCTGGACACACACGGTCACATATATGACCAAAATCGAGGATGGCGAAAAAATCAGTCTGGAGACTGGTAAGCATCTGGCAATGATTCAGACGGAGTTTGAAAACCGAGGACGTAAAAAATGTCCTCGCTATACACATCACGTCCTCGGTTGTCAGGTGTGCAAACAGAAAATGGCCTCGGTTTGCATGAAGTACAAGTGCACACACACACACACACACACACACACACACACACACACACACACACACACACACACACACACACACACACAAACACACACACACACACACACACATACACACACACACACACACACACACACAGAAGACGGGTACAGCGGCGGTGCTGTACCCCAACGCAGCACTGCCGCGGGTCATCATTCATGCTCGTCTGCATGACACAGCATCCACATGCACAGCAGAATTATTCACAATCTTCTCGGCATACTGGACCATCTACAGCACCAAAATTGAACACAACATCATAGTCACAGACGCAAAGTCAGCATCACAGAGCATAATAACGCACACCAAATACAAACACTCTCATACCCAAAATACTACACATCCACAAACAACTCTATATACCACAACGGCCAACACTACTCTAGATCTCAAGTCACACAAACTTATCCCCAACTCCCTCACCCACTTATCCCCAAAATACTCTACATTCACAAACAACTCAACGTCACACAACGCCCCCTTCTTCTATGGATCCCAAGCCACACGAACATTCCAAGCAATGAACACGCTGACACCGAAGCTAACATAGCCACAACACTACAAGAAACTACACCCTGTCCACTTTCACAATCCGACTACTACTACACAATACACCAAGCAATCAACAAAGACATTCAACAAACATGGGACACAACAATCACGCAACTACATGAAATACACCCAAAACACGAACTCTGGCACACCATCAACCAACCAACCAACCAATCAATCAACCAACCAACACCACACAAAAAGAACGCACACTAACACGATTACGTCTCAGACACACTGCACTCATGCACTCCTACCTCTTACAACAACGCCTACGACCACAATGCATAACATGTCAACGAACACTCACAATTAAACACATACTCATTTACTGTACCAAATACAACACCGAAAGACAATCTATCACAAATTACTGTAACATGAACAACATCCCACTAAGCATCACCACGCTTCTCAACGATGACCATCCAACATTACATACATGAGCATCTCTTCCACTTACTCGCCATCACACGCCTAATCCACGAACTGTGAGAAAAAAGAAAAGAAAAAAACAAAAGATGTTTAAAAAAAAACAGAAAATCAACAAAAAGGGGAAAAAAATGAAACGATACGTTAAAAGAGAAAAAAGAAAATCGATAAAAAGAAAAAGAAAAAGGGAAAAAATAACCCCACGTGATACTTACTACCTACTAACGATCTTGCACTGTACATCAATTACTGGCGATGACCCGACCCCAACCCTCTAACTACACCCCACCCCATGGCACGGTCTGGACTAGCAAACTCTTGTCTTCTCCACGAGCTCAACTTCGACCACCATCTCATCTGCCAACAAGATGACTCAACTTCTTCTCCTTCTACGCTCCATACTTCAAGACGTCTCAGCTCTCTCACGACTCGCCTCTACAAGCCAGCTTTACTCTACTTCGCTCCATCTCATCCCCAACATATTACTCCGCATACCCTTTCACCCATACCAAAAATAACACAAAACACTAACACCACAAACGCCCACTCGGAAACAGCCGACATCACCACGCGGTGGCAGAGTGGCCAAACACAGACACACACACACACACACTAAGCCGAGTCGACCACGATCATCATTCAATCACGATCAATTTCACAAGATCATCCAGCCGATTACCAAGATCTCCGAAAAGATCTTCGATCTTCCACAAAGTCACGAGAGTACAAGACGCAGCGAACAGCTGGCAAACAAGACGCAGCGAAGCCGGTCACCACTAAGGAGGCTTCGACGCCGCAGGCACAGCGGAACGGCCATTGCCACGTGCAACGCAAAAAGCCGGGAGGGGCCGTAAGCGTACTGTCCAAGCCGCCCCAACGCCAACTGCTTCAGAGCCCATCCATAAGCCTCGAGACCAGCCCATAAGCCTCGAGACCAGCCTGCTACCACCTCGACTTCAACTCTTCACTTCTAGCTCAGCTCTGCACTTTCGTCTTCCAGTCTACTCTGCACCTCTCATCTCGACTCCAGGTTGGTCCAGCGGTGTCGCCAACCCTCCCCCACATACGACCGATATCTGTATTCTGTAACTGTGTGCAGAATACAGATATCTGTCCTAACCCAACGCCGAACCCACAACCCTCTACAACACCAGGCATGAACTCAGACACACTGGACACACCAACGGGCGACTTCTACCTCTGCCGCCGGGATGACGGGGTGCCAATAGGCTCCCTTGACCCCTGGACGGTGGAGGAGGAGATTACCCGTCGGACACGACAGCCACTCCACGCACACCAGATACGCTCAGGAGCACTCCTAATACAATCATACACCTTCAGCGACGCAGACATCTTGACACACATCACTGACATCACAGGAATACCTGTCACAATAACACCGGCCGCACATCTCAACAGCTCTCACTGCATGATATACGCACGGGAGGGGGTCTAGATTACGGAGGAGGAACTGGCTATCCGATTTAGGAGCCAGGGTAACTACTCCGTATACAGGCCATCTGTGCCAGCACACAAAGAAAACTCCCACACACTGATACTGACCTTCAACACCAGCCACCAACACACGTTAAAGCCGGCTACATTAGGTACAAGGTCACGCCACGAGCACCCCTCCCCCGACGCTGTCAGTACTGCCAGCGGTACGGACACTCGAGGGCGGGGTGCCACGATGCAACACCCACCTGCGCAAATTGCACAGGACCACACGACATGAGCACGTGCACCTCCAGTACACAAATCTGCGTCGGCTGCGGCGGGAACCACGCCTTCCGGGACAGGGCCTGCCCTCGATGGACGAAGGAGAAGGAGGTTCTCCGTCTCGTCCACCTTGAGGGCTGGGCCCTGCCGCGGGCAAGTTCGTGGGTTAACAACCAGCAGTCGACGCAGACCTTACAACACCATAGCACATCCACACACTCGACACAGACACAAACATCACAGACGAGCCCATTACCAGCCAAGGAAACTGAGACAGACCCAGCAATCATAATCAGGCCACAACCCAAAACAACAAAGCAAAACAAACCCCGACACCACCGGGAACATTTCGTGGTCCTGCACACCCACTGCCACCGGCCGACGTCGCTCAGCCGAGGCTGAGTTTGTGTGTCAGGTACTGGGTACCGGGGCGGCGCCACGGGCCTCCCGCAAGTCTAACGCACTCGCCGGGCACGTACCGGTGCCTGGCCGGAGCCGAGCGCCGCGCGGGCGCCGGGTCCCGGCGTCCCCAGTCTGCAGAGAGAGAAAGAGAGGGAGAGAGAGGGAGAGAGAGGGGAAGCCGACCTGCCCGCCCGCACACGATGCCGATGGTTCGGAGCGCAGTGGGCGATAGAGGGCCGCCGTCCGGAGCGGGGACCGGCAGGCGGCACGAGCCTGAACAATGGCGCCGCCGAACAACATCACGTGCCACGCCGAAACCGCGACGCTGCCCATCTGGTAAGATCCGGGGAGCGATGAGTAGAGGAGTGCGGTGCAATCATGGCCGCCAGGCGGTGGAACATCAGCGACCTTTTCCCGGTGGGGTATGGGACAACCGCCTTGGCTGGGACGGCTGGCGCCACTGGGACAGGGAGGCTGAAGCCAGGGTGTCCGCGGCGACGTGCTCCGCGCGAGCGGTGTCCGGGACGGGTACCTGTGGCCGGGCGGGGTGTGCCCAGGGCAGGTACATGTGGTACACGCGGGTGCCCGGGACAGGTACATGCCTGTGTTCAGCGCGGGCGTGCCCGGGACGGGTACCTGTGGCCGGGCGGGGTGTGCCCAGGGCAGGTACATGTGGTACACGCGGGTGCCCGGGACAGGTACATGCCTGTGTTTAGCGCGGGCGGTGTCCGGGACGGGTACCTGTGGCCGGGCGGGGTGTGCCCAGGGCAGGTACATGTGGTACACGCGGGTGCCCGGGACAGGTACATGCCTGTGTTCAGCGCGGGCGGTGTCCGGGACGGGTACCTGTGGCCGGGCGGGGTGTGCCCAGGGCAGGTACATGTGGTACACGCGGGTGCCCGGGACAGGTACATGCCTGTGTTCAGCGCGGGCGGTGTCCGGGACGGGTACCTGTGGCCGGGCGGGGTGTGCCCAGGGCAGGTACCTGTGACCACCCGTTCGATGCCCAAGACGGGGACCTACGCTCCCTACAGACTGTGCCCGGGGTGGGTACCTATGCCTCCGACGAGTGCGTATGGTCTCTCGGGCGGCGTCCGGGGCGAGCTATTGCCTGGTGCCCACGCGACACCGCAACATTGGTAAGTGCGTGCGACTCGACGGGAGCCGCCCCGGGCCTGGACTGACCGTGCGGCTCCATTGCCAGACGGGTGAAGTCGGCGTATGCGTAGTAAGCAACGTCAACTCCTGTGGAGTCTTGGGAAACGTCGCTCTCTGGTGACGAGAAGACGTCGCTCTTCGGTGACGTGCACTGTCCGGAAGACGTCGCTCTCCAGTGACGTGCACTGTCCGGAAGACGTCGCTCTCCAGTGACGTGCACTGTCCGGAAGACGTCGCTCTCCGGTGACGTGCACTGTCCGGAAGACGTCGCTCTCCGGTGACGTGCACTGTCCGGAAGACGTCGCTCTCCAGTGACGTGCACTGTCCGGAAGACGTCGCTCTCCAGTGACGTGCACTGTCCGGAAGACGTCGCTCTCCGGTGACGTGCACTGTCCGGAAGACGTCGCTCTCCGGTGACGTGCACTGTCCGGAAGACGTCGCTCTCCAGTGACGTGCACTGTCCGGAAGACGTCGCTCTCCGGTGACGTGCACTGTCCGACGTCCGACTTCCTCCAAGCGTGTCACCAAACTGCGCGGTCCGGTGTCCGTCCTTCCCGCGAGCTCCCTCTCGAGATAAGGCACCCTCACCCCTCGTGTTTACGATTGCCCAGTCTTGCGGTCCGTCGCCTCGCCGTTCGGGTTTTACCTCGATTTAACCCACGCTAAATCACATTTGTCAGACTGCGGTTCGTGATCAGCAGCTGGCAGAATGTGGTTCAAGGTCAGTGGCTGGCAACAGGTGGTTCATGACCAGCACCTGACAGAATGGAGCCTACGATCGCCAAAGGATAGCTATGACGGCTTTAAACAAAAAATTTAATGAGAGAGCCTCGGTAGAATCACGCTCTTCTGAGGATGGAATACCATAAGCATGGAACGCAGCTTGCCAACAATAGAGCGCATGGCGTACTGAATCAGCAACTTTTACACTAGCCAACTTTTACACTAGCCAAACGAAAGATGTTCCAAAGGATTCCGAAGGAATACTTCGAGAGTTAAAGCAATGCAAGTTGACTGAGAATACTTCAAAGTGGGTTGGGTGTGTCAGCTTATGGCGGAAAATCTTTGGAACGTATCCGGACGGAATCAACAATATAGGAAAAAAGCGTTCTAGAACTATGACTGGGACTGCTAGCAGCAAGCGAAGACGAAGCCCAAGCGAGTCTACTTTCATCTAAGCACAAAATAAAATGTGTACAAGTGGCATGGCCGACCTGCGGTCATGCTGCTGATGCCTGAATTTTCGTCTGGTACAGTGTTTGAAGTTTTGTTTTCTGCGCAGTGAGCTAGACCTGATTTGTTTTTGTTTTTCACCAGGTTTCGTCCCAATATTTTATTTGAAGTGATTACAAACGCTGTTCAAAGGGATTGCGGTATTGCAGTGGCGGCTTTGTAGCGACACATCCAATTTGTATCACAAAGTTTGGCAGCGTTTTCACAGTTCACAGCGGGCCGGCTCCCAGCCGGCTGTGTTCAGGAGCGGGCTGTGTTCAGGAGTCGGCTGTGTTCAGGGGCCGGCTGTGTTCAGGAGCGGGCTGTGTTCAGGAGTCGGCTGTGTTCAGGGGTCGGCTGTGTTCAGGAGTCGGCTGTGTTCGGGGGTCGGCTGTGTTCAGGGGCCGGCTGTGTTCAGGAGCGGGCTGTGTTCAGGAGTCGGCTGTGTTCAGGGGGGCTGGTGGCTGTGTTCAGGAGTCGGCTGTGTTCAGGAGTCGGCTGTGTTCAGGAGCGGCTGTGTTAGGCGGCTGTGGAGGGCGGGCTGTGTTCAGGGAGTCGGCTGTGTTCAGGAGTCGGCTGTGTTCAGGAGCGGCTGTGTTCAGGGGCCGGCTGTGTTCAGGGGCCGGCTGTGTTCAGGAGCCGGCTGTGTTCAGGAGTCGGCTGTGTTCAGGAGTCGGCTGTGTTCAGGAGTCGGCTGTGTTCGGGGGTCGGCTGTGTTCAGGGGCCGGCTGTGTTCAGAGGCCGGCTGTGTTCAGGAGCGGGCTGTGTTCAGGAGTCGGCTGTGTTCAGGAGCGGGCTGTGTTCAGGGGCCGGCTGTGTTCAGGAGCGGGCTGTGTTCAGGAGTCGGCTGTGTTCAGGAGCGGGCTGTGTTCAGGAGTCGGCTGTGTTCAGGAGTCGGCTGTGTTCAGGAGTCGGCTGTGTTCAGGAGCGCGCTGTGTTCAGGAGTCGGCTGTGTTCAGGAGTCGGCTGTGTTCAGGAGCGGGCTGTGGTCAGGAGTCGGCTGTGTTCAGAGGCCGGCTGTGTTCAGAGGCGGCTGTGTTCAGGAGCGGGCTGTGTTCAGGAGCGGGCTGTGTTCAGGGGCCGGCTGTGTTCAGAGGCCGGCTGTGTTCAGGGGCCGGCTGTGTTCAGAGGCCGGCTGTGTTCAGGAGCGGGCTGTGTTCAGGAGTCGGCTGTGTTCAGGGGCCGGCTGTGTTCAGAGGCCGGCTGTTTTCAGAGGCCGGCTGTGTTCAGTGTTACCCATTCACACATCACTTCCACAGCGTGTGACCGAACGACATCTTAACTGACCATAGTTCTGGCGTGACTGACGTCATAGCGACGTCACCTCCCGCGACTTTTGAACTACGTGAAAAATGTGTATACAAATGCCAAAATCTAGAAACAAAAACATTCACCATCAGTTTTTGGCAATGGACAGACAATTGAATGGACAATGAAGCTGATATATCCCATAATTATGTTTTACGTGCAATGTGGTGGTCAAGATTGGTAACACTGACCGAAATATAATTTTGTTTCGAATCCTTTCAAAACATCGGATCATATGACGTTTGGAATCATATTATCAATATTCATTGCAAATTTGCAATCAGCAACTTTCCAGACGACTGAGGTATTGCGGTCAAATATCCAGTGGCGGCTTCAGCATGTGCAAGAAATATAATGTCGCACGTTATTTTCGCGCCGTCTGCAGTCAGTATTGTAAGAAATGGTGTGTTACGCGTTGTTGCCGCTCCATTTGCGGTCAGCATTAGGCCAGCATCCGCGGCGCTAGCCGCCGACATTGTTAGGAACCTTGCATCCCTTTCTTTTGTGTTTTGTTCTTAAAATGAATCATTTGTGAAAAGTGAGGGGGAGTATACTCATATGTATGCGAATATGATTGTCTTGCTTCCGTCGGGTTTCTGGCGATTCTTTGGGGTATAAATGTACAACGCACGGGTATCAGACCAAATTCAATATTTATCCTCAGAATACCATGTGACCTACCATGTTATTCATCTTGTCCTTGTTCATTGGTGCATTTCTTAGCTATCATACAGTGTAAGACACAAAACGGCTCCAAAATTCGGCATATGCGCTGCTTAATATTATGATACTCGACTTAAATATACACTTCTCCGAGTTGGTCAACCACTAAGATTTGGACTGGCCTTACGTCACATGTAACACTTCGGCCAATATACTTCACTTACATGAGCTCATCTCCTTGAGTTCTGTCGCTTGCCGTCCAAAACGAAGACATCGACCCGTAATATTTTGAGCCAAGCAGGGGACAGAATCTGCCCCCCTCCCGGTGGGGGACGTTCGGCTGCCGGCCAGAGTGGTTCCCGGGTCTGAACCCACTGAAATTAGGCAGTGTTTGACGGTGGCGTCGCCACGAAATTCTTCCAGGGGGGGGCAAAATCGAAAGGGTTCCTCCTGCTCTCCAAAAAGGGGCCTCCATTGCTTTAGGGCCTTCTATTGTTTTTAGGCCCTTAGTATGGTTCGGGAATCGGAAACATGATTTCATATTAATGTACTGTTTGTTCTTGGCATGGTGCATTATTTACTCAACACCCAAAAGCAATCATTTTTTTTTCGCTGAAAACTGGGACATACCAAAGTATACATAAGGAACATGTGGATAAATACCTACGTGTCAAAGCTACCCAACGTCTCAATCCTTTTTCGAACAGAAGAATCTTCCCGCTGGCCTCTAGATTGTAGCGAGGCTGATGCTAAGCATATTTTTCAGACATCTCCCATTGATCAACCCACCGTTATGTACTCCAAGAGTAACTAAATATAGCAAGATTCATCACTACTGTTATTTATTCCCACCATCTTGATGCCCTAAGGAAAGCTTAAGCGATCATTTCTCAGTCCTAGGACGATAATTTCGCGAAGGTGACAATACGAAGCGGGTTACATTGGTTTTCTGATCGCAATCTTAGGAATTTGCGAATTTTTGTAACATTTGGTGTTGGTTGCAAGGCACCTGCCAATCAAGTTAAAATAACAAATTCTGCGCGAATTAATTCACGCGCCTGGGATTTCGACCGCAATTTTGTCAAAGGGTACCTATCGAAATGAAATGATTAGTGATCAACTAAATTATCCTGTGGAGGGGCTAATCTACCTCTATCTTTCCTGATTCGTCGGATTTCAACCCTAACTCCCGCACCCAGTTCCACGGTTTTATTTTGGTATCCCTTGATAAATCAACTTACTCTGCTGAAATTCCACCCGTACCACAACAACCGGATCGGTATCCGAAAATGTGTAGCTGGAGCCCTAAAAAAAGGAGGGATTCCCAAAAAATCAATGGCAGGGTCGATAAAATGGTTCTGGAGCACAGAACACATTACCAGATGCCTTCACAAATGGTGTACGCCGCCGAAAAAATACCAAATCTCGAAAAATCGAGATCGGATACAAATACAAAGCGCCAGGGCCTCGAACTGTCGGGTTGGAATTCGGACTTTTGAGAGATAAAAATAAAAAAGTTCACAAAAATAACATTAAGCCTAGAACACTGGCGTTGGGTAACCGGAACCACGCGCCTGGGAGCGATAAGTCAGGCTGGGACACATAAAAATCGCACCGAAACCCCCCAAAAGCGAACCCCCACAAATGTGCGCTAGAAGCCCCAAATAAACACAGCAGGACCCAAAGAGCATACCGGAGGCTGAAAACACAACTGACGCTCTGAAGCACACAATCTCTCAAAACAGCGATAGGGCCTGAAAACATGCGTTGCAGCCTTAAATAAGCATACATGGAGCTCTAAAAAAATACACTGGAAGCTCTCAAGGCACTCAGGGACCATGCTAACGCACAAGGGTCTGAAAAAGTGGCTGGAGCCACAAAAGGCAAAATGGTTCCAAATCGAACAAAAGGACCAGGGGCTAAATAAGCACATCGGGATTTTCGAAAACGCCCTGACACGTACAAATATCCTCGGTGCATAAAAATAACAAAATCCTAAAACGAGCAGGTGTTTAGAAAATGTATTAAACCCCTAACTTGAATTTAAAATATATTACCCATCACTTTGAAATGTAAAATTTCCCAATTTCAGGAATTCCAGTTCATATCACCCGGTCGCCACAACGCCAACGTCCGTGCACGTGCGCACATTCGGCGCATTCGCAACACTTCGTGCGATGCTACGGTTTCTGCTAGGCCTTGTGCCTTTTGCTAATTATTGTCACATGATAAACTTGCGCCATATTTGACGTGCTGCAATGCTTATTATGGGCGCTCGCTGCGAAAAGTCGAGGAATTAAATCCAATCATTAATTCCCTACCTCCCACATTTTCTGGTAGTTATGAAATGCACATTCCGTTCAGCTTTGACGCACCTGATATCTCTGCTGCTATCCTCTCAAAATGGCTGTCGAACCGAGGCCCTTCCTTTATTATCGGCCTCTTTATTCTTCCTCAGTATTCTTTGTTGGACCCGCTGCGTCTTTCTGCGCAGCGACCTAATGCCTTTTCGAAACCTCGGCATTTTCGGCTCCGGTGCGTCCTTATGACCTCTATGTGCCATAAGAGCTTCTTGTGCATTTTTTTTAGAGGTCCAGGTATGTTAAGGCCCTGTCGCTTTTTGGGAGACTGTGCGTTTCGGAGGGCCAGTTGTATTGTCGGCCCCGTTATGCTCTTAGGTTCCTGTTGTGTTTTGGGGGTTCCTGACGCACTTTTGTGGTGCTTCAGTACGATGTTTTGGCTTCGGTGCGGTGCTTATTAGTCCCAGCGCGATTTATCGCGCCCAGGCGCGTGGTTCCGGGGACCCAACGCCAGTTTTCTGGGCTCAACGATATTTGTGTGGATTTTTTTTGGTAGTTGTAATTTCCGAATCACGGCCTGACTTTTCGAGTTCCTGGCGCCACGTTTTTGCATCTCACCTCAATTTTTAAGATACGGTATATTTTTCAATGCCGTACGCAATTTGTGAAGGCATCTGGTTGCATGTTCAGCGCTCCAGAGACATGTTCTTGAACAGGACATTTCTTTTGTTAAATACATTCTTATTTTGGAAGGCTTCAGCTTGATTTTTTTTTCGGATACCGATTTCGTTTTTGTGGTCACACTATTCTTACGTGTGGTCATAAACGCCAATTTTGTGGAGCTTTGATCGATGGGAATTGTGGGTCCCGAGCGCGATATCTTGGGGGACAAATTTGAGTTTGTGGGAAGCGTTGTACTTAGCTGTTGCCCCAATGCGATTTTGACGGTTCCTATTGCAGGTTTTCGAGCCGCGGAACGAGTTTTCGGGGGCCCGAAGTACTTATTTGGAGACCCCTGCGCGAATTCTGGTGGACCGACGCAACTTTTGGTGGCCCCAGCGCGAGTTTTGGAGCCCCGGCACGATCATTGGGAGCTTATGCCTCTCAGGATAGAGTGGGCATTTGCCCCTTTGATATGCCACTGCGGTCACTGAAGGAGTATAGTTTTGTCCCAGTGTAACATTTTGATTACGAATTTATTTTTGGAGAAGCTGCAACTTTTGGGGCCCGGCGCGCCCTTCTGGGCCTCCAAGGTGATTTTCGAGGGCTGCGACACGTTTTTTTAAATAAAGTTCAATGTGATCTTTTGGGCCCCGGCGTCATTTGTTTGGATCCAGATGCGCGAGCTTTAGCTGCCTTGACGCGTTTTTGGGTCTATAACGTTTTAGGTTTTTGGCGTCGTTGTTGGGCCCCAGAGTTGGAGTTTTTTTCTGAGTGTTTTTCAGAGTTTGACCCATGTTCGGAGTGTTTTCGTTGCTCTGGCTTTATTTGTTTTGGTCCCAATGAGACTGTTGTGGATTGGTACTACCCGTCCTTCCACTATATATATATTCATGGTCCGGTCGTAAATTTTTGGTACACCCAGGTTCAGCGTGATTTTCAAGGTCCCCGGCCGGATTTTTTTTTGTCCATGTCGTAAATTTGAAACACCCCTGCACGACTTTTACCATCTCTTAGGGGTTTCTTGCAAATTATAGGCCTCATCTTGCGTCATAAGTATCTCGTGCCATTTCCTGGAGCCTTTTTATCGGTTTTCAACGTCTTATGTCTTATTCCGGATAAGTCGTTGCAGAACAGGGCAGTACTCTAGTCTAAGCTGTGGATAGGTGATTAGTAATTACTTCTGTGATTATATTTCATTAGTTTTTATCTGATAAGCATTTTCGTAGCACGCAAACTATACTTTATTAACCTAGCGACGCTGCCGTGGGCCATCTTCTTGTTAGGCGAGGCCTCGTGGCTTTAGGCGTGTTCTCGACGCTTCGATTTCTGTAGTAGGAGATATTACAAGTGTGTAGATTTCATGAGTACATTAGACAACATTCATACTATCCTAACATACTTTATTTATTTTTGTTGTGCATAGTGTGTTTGGTGTTGAAGTTTAAGATAGAGTTTAATTGGTAGTAAGTTGGAAGGTATTTATACGTGCTGTGTGACTGTTCATTTTTCTGTCTAGCCATAAGTGATATCAAAAGGGATATTTATATAGTTGTCTACTCGTGTGGAAGACAATTAGATTAGACATTTTGTTTATTTATTTATTTAAAAAAAACAAAAAAAAACAATTGTTTCATAGTTTCTGCTTAGCGTGCTGCTTTTCTTGAGGTACTCAGATAATTAACTGACAATATAGGAGGTAGCGATTTATAGTGAATGATAGTTGGCTTTTTTGTCGGTTGTTTAGCGAGTTAATTTGAATCTAAATCTAGGCATAAGCTGCAGCATTTAGGATGGTTTCGACCCGGATGCAGGCACTAGAGAAAGAGATTAGGACCCTTAAGGCAGAGCTTTCCAAGCTCAAGGCTGCCCTTGTTGCACAGGGTAGGCAAGATAAAGCAACAAGGGGTCACTCCGTAGCAGGGACATCATATGCCCAGGTGGTCGCAAGCCACCAGGTAGCTGAGGCTTCCCCTACTGTGAAGGTGGCTGGGATCTCTCGAGAGGGGAGTGTTAATAGTGAACAGAGAAGAGGTAGATCTGGTAGGTCACAGGAGGGGAAGTGGCATGAGGTCAGGGGTGGAGAATTTGGAGACGCGAACCTAAGGAAAGGGTTAGTGAGTGGCAGGTGGCAGGTGGTAGGAGCGGGAGGAAGTCTAGCCGAACGGCCCAGCGGGCAGGCATATTAACATCAAATATGTTCCAGGCATTGGATGACTGCCCCCAGGATAGTAGTAGTAAGGAGTCAGTGCTGGTCCTAGGAGACCCTCGTGTGCGACATTTAGAGCGGGTATTTTGTAAAGGTAGGAGGGACAGGAGGCGCATCACCAGGCCTGGTGCCAAGGTGAAGGACCTGGTACCTGTGGTGGCACAGGTCACCAGTGATCACCAGTTTAGCACAGTCATAGTGCATGTAGGGGTAAATAACATAGGTCCTGCTAGGAGTGAGGAGCTTCTGCGGGAGTACAGGGCCCTTCTGGCTACCCTGAAGGGTACCAATAGAGTCATTGTAACAGCAATTTTGCCTAGGGCTAGAGTCTCCCCTGAGTGGAGCTCTAGGGCACTGGCAGCTAACGCCAGGGTAGGAAAGCTCTGCCATGAGCTAGGTTTTACATTTGTAGACGAGTGGAGCAGGTTTTATGTATCGTGGGACCTCTATCAGAGGGATGGCCTGCACTTCTCTGAGAAGGGGGTCCATGTGTTAGGCAAAGTGTACGAGCATGTCCTTCAGGGAAACTAGGAAACGGGGTGGGGAGGGATGAAATTGCATTGCCAACTCAGAAATATTCCAATAGTGTCAGCCAAGGCAATAGAACCTCAAAGTCTGCAAATAGGGACAGCAGCAGTTCAAGGGGACAGAGTGATAGTTCATCTAGTGATAAAAGAACTCCTCAGTATGAAAAAGCCAAAGGTGGTTATGGAGCATTTGTTAAGTGTATGATGTTTAATGCTTAGAGTATCCGTTCCAAATTTGATGAGTTCAAGTGTTATGTTGCTCAGGAACCAGATTTTGTTTGCATTACGGAGGCATGGGTCAGTGAAGGGTATTTTGGAGATAACTTACAGGACTATGAGATGCAGGGATACAATATGCTTTCGTGCAATAGGGGTCCAGCATTGAACGGCGGTGGTGTAATGCTCTATATGAATAGCTTATTCAGTTCTCAAAAAGTAGCAGGTGGGGATAAAAATGTGTCTGTGGAGTCCATTTGGCTTGATGCCACTGTGGGTAAAGGCAACAACAATACTCTTAGGATAGGAGCTTTCTACCGATCAGGAACCCTGCCACATTCTCAGCAACTGGAGCTTGACAAGGTGATTTGTGAGGAAATCAGTAGAAACTTTAAGAGGAAGTGCCTTATTCTTGGTG
Source organism: Imbricaverruca yamaguchii (assembly GCA_034440575.1). NCBI lineage: Eukaryota > Metazoa > Arthropoda > Thecostraca > Neoverrucidae > Imbricaverruca > Imbricaverruca yamaguchii. Next base: position 192,584 of record JAOTOL010001384.1, read on the forward strand.
ACTTTAATCTAAAAGGTTATGAAAATGCTGGTGTTGGCTCCCCATCATGCAAAATGTTTAGGAAATGCCTTGAAGAGGACCTGTTCTTATACCAGTTTGTATCGGAACCTACCAGGCATGGCTCATTCTTGGACATTGTATTTTCGGATTTAAGTGACTTGGTTCAAGACTTGACTGTAGGCGAAACTCTGGGAAGAAGTGACCATCACATAGTTAGATTCAAGGCACATGTAGGGGAAATTATCAAGGATAATTTGGTAAAGGTTCCAAATTTCAACAGAGCAGGCTTTGACTGCATGAGAGCGGCTTTAAGTGTCATCAGATGGGAAGAAGAATTCTGAAATTTAAATGCCTGTGAAATGTGGGAAAAGTTTAAATCTTACTTGAAGGATATTCAGATTAGACATGTCCCCCAAAAGCAAAGACGCAAAAGAAGGGTAGGAAAGCCAGCATGGCTTACACCAGACTTGCTAAAAGCAATTAAGCCTAGGAAAACTGCATTTAGAGTCTTTAAAGAATCCTCAAATGTCGTTAATTTAAAGGCGTATCGAAAAGCTAGAGACACTGTGAAGCAAAAAACTAGAGCAGCAAAGCGAGCAAAAGAACTGGATTTAGCTAGAAACTGTAATGGGGACAGTAAAAAGTTATTTAGTTTCTACACTCTGAGTAAAGTTTCTAGCATAACTGGTCCACTGGAAGTAAACGGGACTACATTGGGTGAGGATAGTTAGATGGTTGAGGAGCTGAGCAAGCAGTTTAAATCAGTCTTTACATTGGAAGACATGACCAATCTGCCGACCGTACACCATAGTTCAGTGACATGGGATCTGACAAATGATGTTGATTTCATTGATAGTGATGTTGTTTACAATCATGTCAGGAAAATAAAGCCAAACAAAGCAGCTGGACCTGATGATATTTATGCTAGGGTGTTGCGGGAAACTGAAAAGGCATGTCCACTTAGTATAGCAAAATATTATACTATGTGGCATTTCCACTTAGCATAATATTTTATAGATCAGTTTCACAAAATGAAATTCCAACCGATTGGAAAATGGAAAATGTAGTTCCTATTTTCAAGAAAGGAGAAAGAGGGAAAGTTGAAAACTATACTATCCCTCTGTCTCCTTTCTATAGGCCAGTAAGTCTCACATCCCTTGTCTGCAAGGTACTGGAATAAATTATCAAGGATATAATAGTTAGTTATCTGGAAGGTAGCAGATTGATTCAAGATACTCAACATGGGTTTAGAACAGGACTATCGTGTCTCACAAACCTCTTGGACTTTTTGAACTTCGCCACATAATAATTTGATCAGGGAAATCAGGTTGATGGAGCATATCTTAACTTTAGTAAGGCCTTTGACAAGGTACCCCATAAACGGTTAATGATACAGCTTCAGTCCCATGGTATTGCAGGTAGCATCTTAAAATGGATAGAGTTGTGGCTTTCAGATAGACAGCAAAGAGTGATGCTAAATGGTACAAAGTCATCATGGCAAAATGTTCTTAGTGGAGTCCCCCAGGGGTCAGTACTGGGGCCACTACTGTTCATTATATTTGTAAATGACATTGAAAGTGGCCTAAGCAGCAAAGATTTGAAATTTGCGGATGATTTGAAGGTCTTTAGGGCAATAACACGTCAAGATGAGCATATCTCGCTGCAAAAAGACTTAAACGAAATTGTGAAGTGGTCCGAAGAATGGCAAATAAAATTTAAATTCGATAAGTGCAAAATCATGCATGTAGGTAAGCAGCATATGAAGGCTCCATACTTGATGGGTGGCCAAGTGCTATCAGTGACTCAACAGGAGAAGGATTTAGGTGTTATTCTAAACACAAAACTTGGGGCATCAGAACAGACCAAGGAACCCAGGAAGAAGGCACTGAGAATGCTCCGGGCAATAAATAGGAATGTATCATACAGAAGTGAGGAAGTGATCAGGAGGCTTTACTGTGAATCCGTCAGGCCACATTTGGAATACTGCATCCAAGCTTGGTCTCCTAGCTATGAAAAAGGTTGTTGGCTTTTAGAGAGAGTACAAAAGAGGGCTACAAAAATGGTTAATGGCATAAGCAACCTGGCATATGAGGAAAGATGGAAGAAATTGAATATGTTTTTACTTAGGTATAGAAGGCTGAGAGGAGATCTCATGGAGATCTTTAAATTTTTCCATGGTCTGGAGAGGGGATATCTTGGGAAAATGTTTGAATTGAACAGAAATGATGCAATTAGAGGTCATAAATTCACAATCAAAGTGAACCACAGCAGAACAAGGTTAAGGCAGACTTTCTTCACCAACAGGGTAGTAGAACACTGGAACCAGCTGCCAGAAAGCATTGTCAGTTGCAGCACATTGAACATCTTTCAAAACAGCATAGACAATCATTATAAGAATAGAGGGCTTGCTTTTCAGTGTTACAGGGAGGGCTGATTGACATATTTTGTGGGGAACTGGTTCAGTGTACAGAATGCAACCAAGAAGGGCCCTTGTGACTCATAGTTGCACTAATATTTTATGTCTTTATGTCTGTATGTCCTACCCTCCTCCATATTCATTTCCATCCTCTCTCGTCTTGAAAGGCCTTCTCTTACATCCTGGAGCCCTTTACTATGGCATGGGGCTTCCTCTCATGCCCTCCTATCTTCCAACTTAGGAGCATCATGCCACGCTTCGTGGGCTTCCTCCTTTATCCTGGCAAAGCCTTACCAGTCTTGAGAGTATCTTCAATTTTGGAAACCTGACACCCCTTCATATCTGTTACCAGTCCCATCTTAACACGCGCCCTGGAGGGCCTCTGAAAATAACGCGCCCTGGAGAGGGGGGGGGGCGGATTCCGCCCCCCCTAAGATCTCAGCTCCTATGAAGGCTAGAGCAACGAAATTCACAGGGTCGATGGGCACGATAGTGAACTCTATTGTGTGCACAGTGCATGACCTTAGGTCAATATCTTCAAGGTCAAATGAGGTCAAAATAGCAAAATATTCTGGTTTCGCGTGGCTTGGCTTGTCATTGTTATGGATCACTGTGGTTGTGTTTAAATGCTCTAAAATTGGCATTAATGATGTTTTGGACATTACTAATAATGCAATACATATGCCAGATCCGCCATTTGACCTCAGGTCACCTATATAGGAGCACTTTATTAGGTCATTAACTGCTCCAGTTACCGGTACCGGGCTCCCATCCCGACTGCTCCGTTGGGCGGTTCGGCACAATCGGCTTCGCAAATAAAGGAGTGAAATACATGAATAAAGGATGGAAATGCTTAGGCACACAATGACAAACAGTAGATTTCGGGATGTATAGGGAGTAACATATAAAGTGACATCAATCGCATGACAGTCATTTGCATTTATGACACATTCCAGTTGGCGAAGTTTGCCTCCATTAGCCTGCCATGAACTTGACCTGACTTGACCTCGGCGACCTAACATGACTTTTAAATTATATAGCATAACAATATGCATCAAACAAGTCGCTAGTGTTGTCAAGAACACTTCCTTATTGCCAATATACGGGAAGCGCATCAGCGCCGATTTTTGTGGTGTGGCGCTGTGAATTGTTTTTACTTTAACGGCCCCTAACTTGAAAACGTCTCGGCCGATTTCCACTTGTCTTGCTTTAAACAATGCGCCGGTCATTTCTAAGGTGGTACGCGATAAATTTGGCGTATATCGGCCGGTACAATATGGAGTTATGTACGAAAAATCGGAAGGATTGGCGGATTTCGTCATACCCCCTCTAGAGCGTGTGTTAACCTGTTATGAACTTGACCTGACTTGACCTCGGTGACTTGACATGACTCTGGAACAAAGTAGCATGACAATGTACATCAAACAAGTCGCTAGTTTTGCCAAGAACACTTCCTTTTTGCTAGTATACCGGAAGCGCATCAGCGACGACATTTGTGATCTGGCGCTGGGAATTTTTTTTTTTAAGTAGCGACCCTTAACTTGAAAAATTTTCAGTAGATTTTAATTTTTCTTACTTCAAACAACGCGCCGGTCATTTATTGGCAGGTACACAAAAAATGGCGTATATCGGCCGGTAAAATCTGGAGTTATCTACCGAAAAACCGGATGGGTGGGCGGATTTCGCCCCCCCCCCCCTCTCCAAGGCGCGTGTTAAGGGCCTCCTCGCATTTTCTTGGAAATCTTTCTGGTCTTCGGGGCCTCATTCAGTCCTGTAGACCTACTCCTTTTTGGGGGACTCCTCTCGAATCCGGGAGGACCTTCATTTCTTTTCTAGAGTCCTATTTTCAAATTAGTGGCCTCCTCTCGCGTCTTGGGGACCTCCTGCTCTGCGTTTCAATTCTATCTTCGGGCTCATATCCACTGGCTTTCTTTTCCATCTTACGCCCTCCTCTCACTTTCTGGAGCCTCCCTTTCCGTATTGGGGCCCCCTTTGCAATTCTGGGGGCCTCCGTGCCAATTTTTGTCACTCTCTCGATTTCTGGGGCCTCCTACACTCTCCTAGGTGACTCCTTTTTGAAATTATGGGACTCCTTTCACGTCTTGGAGGCCTCCCCATCTGTGTTTGGAGACTCATTATTCTCTTAGCAGGTTGCCTTTGCATCCTAGTCTAAAATCTTCTCTTCTAGGGTTCTCGTCTTCTAAAATATGGGCCTCATCTGGCTGGTCTCAGTGGCCTTTTCTCCTTCCCAGGGAGACCTTCTTACACATCTTTGGCCCCCTCTTGCGTCCGGATAAACATCTCTTTTCATTATTTTCTATTGTAGGGTCCTTCCCGTCTATCTTGGGGCCTCGTTTTCCAAATTAAGAATATCTTGCCACCCATCGGAAGCCTTCTCGTGTAACCCTGTGTGGCTTCTTGCCCGTCTCGGTGGCATCCTTTTCGTCCTGGAGGTCTCTTCTTCGTCCTGGGGGCCTCCTTTTCATCTTGGGGGGCCTCCTCACAGTCTCTGTTCTATGTGTCTTATAGGTACCTGATTATGTTTCCTGGGGGCCTTGTTGTCAATCTTGGATCCACCTTGACATCATCATTTTCTGTCCCGTCGGTCTCCTTGCTCACATTTTTGTTTATGCCTTTCTGGATAGTGGTCTCCTCAAATTACAGGGGGCGCCCCCACCCCGAAGTCTCAAGGGGTGGAGACGATTGCCCCCGCTGCCCCCACCCAGGTAGCGACGTCCCTGCTCCGAAACCTAATCTCATATGCACTGGCTTTCTTTTCCGGCTTAGGGTCTCCTTTCATTTAATTGGGCCTCCCTTCCCGTATTGGGACTCCTTTGCAATGTTGGGGGCCTCCGTGCCAATTTTTGTTTTTTCTCTTTTTCGTCTTGGATCCTTCTCATCCTGAGGGCTTCGTTTCGTCCTGGGGTCTCCTTTTCGTCCTGTGGGTCTCCTTTTCGTCCTGGCGGGTCTCCTTTTCATCCTGGAGGGCCTCCTTTTCGTTCTGGAGGGCATACCTTTCATCCTGGGGCCTCCTTTTCGTCCTGGGACCTCCTTTTCGTCATGGGGCCTCCTTTTCGTCATTGGGTCCTCCTTTTCGTGCTGGGGGCCTCCTTTTCGTCCTGGAGGGCCTCATTTTCTTCCTGCGGGTCCACTCTTTATCCTAGGGGCATTCTTTTCGTCCTGGAGGGCCTCCTTTTCGTCCTGCGGGTGTACTCTTCGTCTTGGGGCATCCATTTCGTCCTGGAGGGCCTCATTTTCTTCCTGCGGGTCCACTCTTTATCCTAGGGGCATTCTTTTCGTCCTGGGGGCCGCCCTTTCGTCCTGGAGGGCCTCTTTTTCGTCCTGGAGTGCCTCCTTTTCGTCCAAGAGGGCATCCTTTTCGTCATGGGGGCTTCCTTTTCGTCCTAGGGGGCCTCCTTTCCATCCTAGGGGCCTCCTTTTCGTCCTGGGGGCCTCCGTGTCAATATTTGGCATTCGCTTGATTTCTGGGGCCTCCTACCCTCTCCTAGGTGACTTCTTTTATAGATTATGGACCTCCTCCTGGGGGTCCCTAACTTGTAGAATCTTTGTCGTCTTGGGCCCTCCTTTTCGTCCTGGGGCTTTCGTTCCGTCCTGGAGGGCCTCCTTTTCGTCATGGGGGCCTCCTTTTCGTCCTGGGGCCTCCATTCCATCCTGGGGGCCTCCTTTTCGTCCTGTAGGGCCTCCTTTTGTCCTGGATGGCTCATTTTTGTCCTGGAGGGCCTTCTTTTCGTCATAGAGGGCCTACTTTTCGTCCTGGGGAGCATCCTTTTCCTGGAGGGCTTTTTTTAGGGCCTTTTCGTCCTGGTTTCGTCATAGGGGCCTCCTTTTCGTCCTGGGGCCTCCGTTCCATCCTGGGGCCTCCTTTTCGTCCTGGAAGTCCTCCTTGTCGTCCTGGGAGCCTCCTTTTCGTCCTGGGGGCCTCCTCAAATTTCAGGAGGGGGGGGGAGGGAAGGCGCCTCCCAGTCTCACGGCAGGGGGCAATTTCCCCCCCCCCCCGTTGGCGACGCCCCTGGTGTTTGAAGACGCATAGCAACAGGAACACTATCTTCTTGTATGATTGACATAGACAGAGCCACCTTCGACTAGTTACACTACCCAGTGTACCTCAACACTTGTTCTCGCCTGTCTTTCTCCCTGTGGTGCCTTATGCGGTTACCTATCATCTCACCTGCAATCGGCCGCCGACGCGCCCATGGGGAACAAGCTGGCTTCCACTGACGTCATGCTCTGCAACCAAACCACATAGCTCTGCAGGCTGCACACACGTGTTCGGGGATCACAAGCGGCATGCACAGGTGACAAGGCTCCCAAACGTCAGCTCGGGCAAGGCATGCCCCCACCGTTCTGAACGTACTTCCCACAGGAAACACAGGTTAATAATATCTATCTCGCGTGTTGCCATGCATGCATCGATGGTGTCATGTTTTATTTCTGCTTACGCTGGTGGATGCAGATACCTTATTTGGAGGAGGCTAAGGCTCATTGGGACAGACAATACAAATAGGCCAGTTTTTTTATTTGATACAATCTCAAAGAACTTCCCTTCTCCTACGATTGTTGTAAAACAAATAGTTGTCAATACAGTGTAGCTGCTTATTTCAGCTATTTTCGCTTTTTAAAACAGTGCAGTTTGCTACGCGGACTACATGCTCGAAACGTCCTCTCCCACCCCCTGCTTCTAATGGGCTACTGAAACATACGTCGCCTGTCTGGTACACACAGCACGTGACGTCACGTACCGCCAGCCCGATGTTGGTGGCCATCGCCGACTCGCTGATGTTGGCGAACGGCTTGTGGGCTCCCCAGCACTCGACGTACTTGTTGCGCTTGGTGGCCTGCTTCAGAGCGGTGGTGTCTGATTGTGAAGGAATCTGAAACGGCCCCAGTCACGGAAGCTCATAATTATCGAGGATGTCGGGCTTGGCAGGGGAGTGGTGGCTCACATGCAAGGCAGCTGATATGTCACGGTGGTAGCTGTAGACGGATTGATCATAGGTCGCTGGCCACTGAAGGGTCGCGGGTCACGGGAGAGCGATGGGTCATAGGTCACAGAAGGGGAAGTGTCATAAGTAAAGGGTCACGGGAGATGGATGGGCCATGTGCCGTCGGCTACCTGAGAGGGACGGGTGGCAGGTCATGCGTCATAGGAAGGAACTGGGAACTGTCATGGGTCACGGCAGGAGACGCGTTATAGGTGACAGGTCATGGGAAATGGACGGGTTACGGAGCACATGCCACGGGAGAGGCAGACCATAGGCCACAGGATAACATGCGCACGTTCAGCAGTCCGCGCAAGCTTCGCCAGTCCGGGGGGAGATGTCTGCTCCCCCTAAGATCTCCAGAACTGTGCTAGATAGTGACAAACGGAAAACAGCATTGGATAGCTGGTGACAAGCTCTATCAAAAGCATTTCTGTCATTTTTTTTTCGTTCAAGTCAATATCTAGGTCACTTGGTTATCGTAGGTCAAATTCGACCAGATCGGGTGGGAATCTCAGATATTGACACATATCTCAGGAACTGCAACAGATAGAAACAAACGGCGAGTGTTATTCGACAGCCCTTGGAATGTGCTATCGACGTTATGCCGTTTGATTTAAGGTCAGGTCAACAGATAGGTCACCAGAGGTTACCGAAGTTTGGTAAAATGCATTGTAATTTTCCGCTACAAACTTTTTGACAGCATGGCGATGGGAAGCATATTTTGCTTCATATGACGAAAGACGCTTCCGATGACATTTAAGAGTTAGGTCAATATTTGACCTTGACCTCGGTTGACCCGATGTCAAACCGTTTCCTGGCCCAGATAGGTAATGTCGCATATCATTCAAAACCACTCAACGGGTGCATTTCGCTGGTGTTACAATTTTGCATTACATCTGGTTTTATACCACATTGATGTTCTCTATAGAATTTACTGCGGGATAATACAAGGCTGCGCTAGTGAAAATGGCCCCACAAATGTTTGTGATATATGCGCCGCGTCCAGCACTGATATTTGTGTATTCCGAGACGATTCGCAAGAGACATGATAGAAATGCACAAATTCAATACCTGGTCTTTATTTCAGCGGATAGGTACGAACGAACGACGCATTCCATTACAACAAACGATATATCTGTGTTCAATGCTCATATAAAAAAAACACTCCAGGCTTCGCTGATAACTCGTCACTCTGTGTGTCACTGAAATGCAGATTACACTCTCAGAACCCTTTGTTGACACGCTCGGACCACACTTCCTTTACACCGATCGCCGCAGCGGCGGCGCGACCCGGCGGCGATTTCAAACGCGACGCCGCAAGCAAAGCCGTAAAGCTATCGTGTGGCGCCCGCCAACAAAGTACACACGGTTCCCACGCTGGCAACGCGCTGGAAATCTGTCCGATGTCTTGACATCGGACCCAACCAGCTGTGGCAAAATTTGCCCATATGTTTTTCATTTATAATATAATCAGTCATTGCATTCCCGCCTAACAATTTCAATGCAAGACAAAATCAAGTAGCTATGTAGAAGTGTTGGACAATTTACCACATTTTACTTGACCTGACCTGACCAGATCAAATATCAGGTATGTGACCTTAGATCGAGGGAACTAAGTGACCTAGGATAATTCGACACATATTTTGGCACATTGAGGGGACAAACCGATCGGCGTTGGTTTGATCGCTCCAGTCCAATACTGTGAGAAGTAATTTGCAGTTATGTTCGACGACCTAAGATGACCTTGCTGAGGTCATAGAGAAATGATTGACTAGCATATTCATAAACGACCTCAAAGTGCATGAGATTTACAAAGGACGAACGAGGCCAACTAAATACCCAAGCAGGAATACTTTTAACTCCGAAACTATGACCTCACGTCAAGGTCATGAGGTAGCTTAGAGAGGCGATGTGATGTATCAATCGACACGTCATGAGCATAGCTTCCAGCCACACATGCCCCAACCGTTGTGAGGTCATTCCGAGAGTAAATATGTGACCAGGAAACATTTGTATATTTTACCATAGGCCTATAATGGGAGAAGCCGTGGCAGCGACCTGACCTCAGGTCAATGCTACGAAAAAACGAGGTATATATGATAGCCCCTGATGAGATCATGACGTGTTATAAGTTTGAAACCACTCGCCCAATTATTGTGGAAGTGATCCCACCAAGAACTCCGAGGGAAGTTGGGTCGCTTCGCGCGACTTAAGGACCTGACTTGAAACGATCTAGGGTCAAAAGTTTCTGAGGATATGCGGAAAAGACTAATGAGTAGCCTTCCGAGGTTTTGTCTTGCTAACCCGGTTAGTATGGCGGAAAATTAGGAAAACCGCAGGTGAGGGCAGATATCTGCCCGCCCCCTCGGTCGTGCGCGTGTTAAGGAAGAGGGGCGGGTTACTGGTCATGGGAGAGGACCGGATCTTAAATCATGGGCCACGTGAGAGGAACGGGTCATAGGTCACCAGCTACGGACGAGAAACGTGCCGCAGATCCCTCTCTTCTCTCGAGCAATAATGCTTTTGCTGCCGTCTGTATTTGCTAATGGTATGAAATGCGAAGGCAGAGGAAGGCGAGGCGATGCAGATTGGGTAGCATCGTGAATATAACCGATGACAAAATGCAGCCTGAGGTGACCATGAAGCGCTGACGTTTCCGGCAGTAAATCACGGACGCTGACGAACTGTGATCGAACAGCTACACAGGTGACCGAACAACTACCCGGCGTGCACGCATCGCAATATTCATCACCTCCGATACTTCAGCAGCGCATGCAATGGCGCTTACGCTGTTATGGTAATAGCAGAAGTTGGCCTGATGGGTATGAACTTCCCTTGCAGTTGTCTGCGAAGTGTCACTGCATCCTCGCGCTAGTGCACTTCATTTTATTGATCATTAACGTGCACACTATGGCACCCCACTTGCTGACATCGCGGTACGGTGATAGGAAACTTGGGTATTGCATGTAAGCCGTGACGTCATGGCATACCGAAACACTGGGGCATACCGTGGCATCATGGCATCCTATGACTCTGGTATATCGTGACATAATGGCATGCTGTGACTTTATGGCATGCCGTGACATTATGGAATATCAAGACACCGCAAAGCCGTGAAAATATGATAGCTTATGGGGCATTCCACGTCAAATAGCACAAGAATTGGCTATTTTGAACCCGACCCCCTCCGATTTTGATGAAAATTGATACACCTGTAGTGCCAGGTGAACGAACCTTACACACCTACTTTCAGCCCTGGGTGACCGCTGGGATCAGATTTAGAGGTCATCTTAGGTCGCCTATTTTTATCGACTTGACAACAATCAAATGCATATATCTTAGATGTTAATTAACTTAGCGGAACTACATTGGTGTTAAAGTGCGCAGAAACCCTTGGCCATTCAGAAATATGGCAAAAGTTGCACGTGACCTCTCCGTGACCCTTGACCTAATGAGGTCAAAGTATAAAAATGCATTTTTATATATGTTTGCCTACCCCTAATTCGACTAAACGTGGTCGTGATATTATCTAAGAACGTGCAAAAAAGAAAGGCGGAGCCTATAAAACTTTTTGAGATATCGGCCTTTAAGTAGGTATTGTCATAAGACCAAATCAAAGCATGCCCCGAGGCTATTTACCATATCATGGATGATAACTCTGGTTTCCTTGGTCCGATTATCGTAAAATGTGGTGGGCAAATCATCGGTGGTAAGCTGAACTATTTTCCAGGTTTTCAAGTTGACCTGACCTCACATGACCTGGCAGTGACCTCTCCATTACAAGTCAACAGGGAAACAATAATATTTTCCGGAACAAAAAACGCTGAATTTGGCTCGTACAATTACCTAGTTTTAGGTTAGGCTACTCATAACGAGCCAAGTTTGATTTTGAACAAGTGTCCTCTGCAAGGTCACGTGAGGTCACTATGAGGTCATGTCACACTTTCGTCATTAACTTTATATAGAATCAAGATATAAAAATAAATTTAATGCCACCGAGATCCTCTGATTAATCATGATGTATAATATGATCTTGCTAGGTCATCACTTGACCTCGGTTTAGGGTGACCTGGAGGTCAACTGGGGTCAGGATCAAATGTTAAGCTAGCTAAGTCATGTGATACATCAATCAACGCGGCCTGACGAGGAAAATACGATTGTAACACAATTATATTTCTATTTTTATTTTGGCAAAAGTTATTCGCAAAAAAATATGTTTCCTCGATTTTTATAGCCTGAATATATTGTTTCAGCTCGCGTGCGTTTCGTACTAACATTTTATCGGGAGGGCCAGTAAATTTTTCTGAGATACAAATAGCCGCGACCATAAAACAAGTTGAACAGCAGTACAGTATATTCACGAAGAACTACCAACCTTTTTCGCCACACGTACCTCACACGTCTCGCTGCCGGAAAACCATCTCACAACCACCATACCATTACGTGGAGACGGAGTAACACAATGGACATTCCTTGTTCCCGGTATTGTGCGAGCAGCTGCGAATCTGTCATTCAACGCTTTGGTTTCTTTGACCCACTCGGTTTTGGGAAAATACTCCACGCACGTGCCGGTGGCATGGTTTTTTTTACAAACTGATAAAACTGGTCCGGGTCTCAATCAGAGTTCCTTGCAGACTTGTCTTTTTAGCTAACATTTTCAACGTCCCACCAATGCCATCACACGGTCCCTTTCCGTGAGCGGTTGCGAAGAAATGCCACTCGGCGTCTATTCCAAAGTCGATGGAATGCTCTGCCAAATTTTGGAAATTCTTACAATTTTTGTATTGCGAGGCAGCCCCATCTGAAAAATAAAATATCTTCCTGGGCCGCTGGCCTAATTCTGCTTCCAGGCGCTCAATGAGTTTTCCTTGAAACAGGTGGACAGCCACAGTATCATGCGTCAGGCAGTCGGAAATGGCAGACTAAGAAAAATGTTTAAGGTCCCCTGCGTTGTTTCGCCAATAAGCCACAAACGGATGGATTGTCACCTGCAGTTTGTTCCAATGATGGGACTGTACCTCATCCTGTGTAACCATAGCGTAGTTTTCGGAAAAATCTCCAATAACAATTACCTCTGCAGGAGCTAGTGTTTCCTTTAGGCCTTTCAGATAATTGCCTTGGGCACGGGCGACAAAATCATGCTTTACAAGTATTTCCAGCTGCTTGCAAAATGATCGCACAAAATCTTCAGAAGTTTGCGTAACCACCTCTAAGGTGGACCTATCAATATTAGTCCACTTTCGATACTCAATGTTATCGATTTCTCGGTTATCATACTCAGCCAAAATTTGTTCGCCGAATTCCGACACTTTTGGGCATTCTTCACATTTACGCTCCTTACAAAGCAACGATGGCGGGTTACACTGAACCTGAGCCAAACAATGATGATAGGATGCCAGCTGAACCCCATTCACAGTGATGTCGCTTACCTTGCCACCAGCCATCATTAACTTCACGTTCTCATGATGCACGCATACGCACACACAATGGGTACCGCTCGCACCTCCCAGTACACATTCCCCCGGACGTAGCTCCGCAAATTTGGAAAAACCTATTTTTTGTTGCGGGTACAGATCCTTAAAACACCGATAGGCCTCTTTTAGGTTGCAGAGGATAAGGCATTTCTGTACTCGCTCCCTTTTGCCTGTAATTTTGCTCCGGACAGAAACGAAGTCTTTAGTTCCAGGCATTGCACGACTCACGTCTTCGCTTCTGTAGAAGTCCCTCACTAGTTCTGCAGTCTCACTTTTAAGCACTTTTCCAGACCTCGGATTCGGAACCGAGAGGCACCCTGGCGCTTCTTGCAAGCGTTTGGCGCACCTTGCTTGATGGTGCGACGCACCAAACTCTTCCATCAGCTTGCGAATTGTCCATGAACTTGGCGCTACCGTCAATATTTGTATTTTTTCACTTGGTTCATCAGTGGTTCTGAATTTCTGTCGCAGCTGCTCCATCATTTCTTCAAAACTTTTTGCTTTCTGTTTTTCGTCTTCGTCGGTGCAAGGGACGGACTCTGTATCGATACTTGAAACTCGTTTCTGGAAAGCCGCTGTGATTTTGGACATCTTCGTCCGTCTGTACTTCTTTGAAGTTCGTAGCCGTTTCCGCTTGATTGGGGTCTCACCAAGTGCCTGTGCGGACTGGCCTATGGCATCTACTGTTTGGTCTACATCTGTAGAATCGGTATTTGAAGGTGCTGCCTCTGCTTGGAGAGATCCGTTACTGTCATCGGCCGTCTGTAGCACTGATGTTCCCGGTTCCGCTGGTGGCTGCTGCGGCTCCAGCTGTTCGACTGGATCTGACGGTCTTCTCTTCGAAAGCGCCAGTCGGCAGAAAGTGCATAAGTATTTGCTCCGATCTAAGTCGAGATCCGGGTTTTGTTCGATCCATTTTGTAATCACCGGTCTACAGCCATGCTTTACAGTTTTACCCCTGTGTCGAAGTAAGGGATCACAGCACTTCGTCCACCTTTCACTTCGCCGCTCGTATCCAGCCGCCTTGCCCATTTCGACCTCCGACTTCCAGGGAATCACAACAAACACTGAGCATGGCCGACTTTGCCACAGACCACCACCCACACCTCCATTGTGTCGTTATCTTTCTAAAGGCTTATCTACTATTGTCAATACACGCACCTCCACCTCCCCTCTCACGAGCGGCGCGTGTAATCTCTCCCTCGCCGCCCGTTCCTTATCACGCCGCGAACGCATGACGCCCCCCCCACGCAACCGACGTTAGGGTGCAGCATTTTCATTTCTTGGTCACCGGTCCAGTGTCGGCCTCACCTGCAAAAGTGCCACAAATAGTAAGTTGAAAATTACTGGCGTGAATATTCACGTAAGTTGCAATATTGCATGTATTTAGGCAATACAAACTTCCCAAGGTCATGTTAGTTCATGTGAGGTCATGTCAACCTGAAAATCTGGAAAATAGTTCAGTTTGCCAACAATGACTTGCGCACCAAATTTGACGATAATTTTTTTTTAAAATTAATATATTTGATCCGAGTTGTTGCTGGGGTGGCTTGAGGAGCCAGGGTTCTATTGCTAAGCAGAGCTTGTTGCGTGAACCCTGGCCCCACCACCCGATCCATGAGCTCCAGTTCAACGGCAGAATTTAGACCGAAATTTTAACGTGCCGCCAATGCACCGACACGGCCGCCCGGTAGCTCGTCCCCGGCCTTATCGGGCCAGCTGCCAACTGACACTCCCGGCCGGGGGCTAAATGCGAGCGCGCGAAGCGACTCGAACCCTATGTTGCCAATACAGGGGAGACCGGTGCAGGCCAGCGCTCTAACCAACTGAGCTACCAGGGCGGCAAAGGTAACCAGAGTTGTCATCGATGATATGGTAAATAGCCTCGGGGCATGCATCCATTTGGTCCTATGACAATACTCAAAGGCCGATATCTCAAAAAGTTTTCAAGTCTCCGCCTTTCTTTTTTTGCAGGTTCTTAGATAATATCACGACCATTAATATACCACAGTTTCGTCGAATTAGGGCCGGCAAACATATATACAAATATATTTGTATACTTTGACCTGGTTAGGTCAAAGGTCACAGGGAGGTCACATGCAACTTTTGCCATATTTCTGAATGGCCCAGGGCTTCTGCGCACTTTGACACCAATTTCATTCCGCTAAGTTAAATAACACCTGAGATATTTGCACTTTATTGATGTCAAGTCGGTAAAAAATCGTGACCTAGGATGACCCCTAGATCGGACCCCAGAGGTCACTCTGGGCTAAAAGTTGCCGTGTGGGGTTCTTTCACTTGGTACTACAGGTGTACCAATTTTCATCAAAATCGGAGGGGGTCGGGGAATTTCTTGTGCGATTTGACGTTTGGCACCGAGGAAAATCATGACATACTGTGACACCAACATGAGGAAATTCAGCGACCTCAGAAAGTCACCGGCCTGAGGAAGCTCACTAATCCGACGAAGCCCACTGACACGAGGCACCCAGCCGATCCGAAGAGGCGCACTGACCTGCGGCGGCACGATGAGGTAGGTGCGAGTCCTGGTCTCGCTGATGTACCAGTCGCGCAGGTGGCCATGACCCGGCTCTGTCTGGTACGCGTCGTCCAGCTGGATCAGGGTGGCGTGCGTGATGTGCACCCTTCTGCCGGCCAGGTTACACCGCGAGCGGGTCACGGCCAGGCCGCAGGCACAGCCTGATCGATCAGCAGCCGCGCCGACTTCCAGGCATCCATGTAATGTCATGTTAATAGCATGCAGCTAGAAGCATAGGAACGATCTATCTAGTTGGACACGGGCAGACGTTTTCAAGTCGGTTCATTCCCGTGATGCCAGCGGTTACAATTATCAGCGTTGGGGAGGTGCCGCCTTCAGCCCAGCCACCTTACACTCCACATTTCTTGCCCTGTGGTAACAGCATCACTGATGGGGATTGTCTCAGAGCACTGCCTCAGTCTCAGTCTCAGAAGTCCCAGACGTCAGGTGATCATCCGAGATCTGAATATCACCGGCTGCCTTATTGAGTTAAAGCGAGGCTATTTACCTGCATTGAGCTGTTGCGCTAGGATGATAACTCATTCTGAGCATTATATACTGAATTCGCAATTCAGCAACCATGTTAATACTTGTCAACTCCAAAACAGTCGTTTTCAAGGTTTTAATGATCGTTCTATATCACGCTTTGGTGTGAGCTAGGGTCTGGCCTGACCTAGCCCTTTAACTGCGAATTTTGTGAGGCCAAATGACACGTCAATAGACTTGCACGTGTTAAGAATACACCATGACGTTTCCTCCTCCAGTCTGCCGGAAACATTGCACACTCGTTTGGTTGAGTCCCATTACGACGCATTCGCTTGCTGGACCACGCGGCGTCGCCGGCGATTCGTCGCAAATGGGCTCGGTCATCCTACCGGCGGCGCGAGATTCAACGCCACCATCTTGCGATCAAGAGCTGAACGTCCTACCAACCGAGCTACCGTCACTCCAATTGTACAATTAGACTTAATTTGAAGACACAATGTTGGCACCACCCAGAAGCATAATAGGGCAATTACACGAAATTATACATCTTCAAGCGATGTAAGATTACACATATTCAATAAAGTACACACTAAATTAATCATATTCAATAACCACACAAAAACGAAACTATCTGTTTCTGACTTTTGATTATTAAATATGCGGACACATCGAATTGGGAATACCAAAAACAGCTTCAGGAATAGTAGTTCCCATAATGTCAATCATACATTTACATATTTACAGCCTATTATCACAGCTTTATTTCTGTTATTTGCCCGCCTAGAGATTCGCACGTAGCACCATGCTCTCCATATCACTATCTGCCTGCAGCTGTGACGTGACACACTCTTTCCGGCACGCAACTTCGTCATCATACTTCTCACCGCGCCGCACTAATGTGACGTCACACCACTAACAATGACACACCGAGACATTTATATGGCACACCGAGGCATGTCAAGTTTATACTCACATCACCTCTGAACTCAGACACACATGGTGTTCCACTATCACCCGGCATACTACCGTGATTCTACACAGCTCACCCCGACACGCTACCGCAACATTACACAGCTCACCCCGACACGCTACCGTGACATTACATAGCTCACCCCGACACGCTACCGTGACATTACACAGCTCACCCTGACACGTTACCGCAACATTGCACAGCTCACCCCGACACGCTACCGTGTCATTACACAGCTCACCCTGACACGCTACCGCAACATTACACAGCTCACCCCGACACGCTACCGTGACATTACACAGCTCACCCTAACACGTTACCGCAACATTACACAGCTCACCCTGACACGTTACCGCAACATTACACAGCTCACCCCGACACGCTACCGTGACATTACACAGCTCACCCCGACACGCTACCGCAACATTACACAGCTCACCCCGACACGCTACCGTGACATTACACAGCTCACCCCGACACGCTACCGCAACATTACACAGCTCACCCCGACACGCTACCGTGACATTACACAGCTCACCCCGACACGCTACCGCAACATTACACAGCTCACCCCGACACGCTACCGTGACATTACACAGCTCACCCTGACACGTTACCGCAACATTACACAGCTCACCCCGACACGCTACCGTGTCATTACACAGCTCACCCCGACACGCTACCGCAACATTACACACAGAGGTAAAAAAAACCTCCGATATGGTAGATGGGGTCGGCGCCCCAGTGGTTACAACTATCACCAATTTCGGCGACCAAAATTGCCTAAATAGCTTGGCAATGTCAAGAGCTGGACAATTATGTCTGCTGGAGTGACTGCTTTCGTAAATTATATTTCCTGAAATAGTTATACTCTGAAAAAAGATAATTTGCTAAAATAAGTATGCATGAGGAAGAGCCCATTTGGAACAAAAGCACGTTGGCAACAGTTTCTAGCCATCCCTGTGACTTTATAAGCTACTTCTAGTTTTTCATTCAGCAATTGGATGGATTTCATATCCTCAAGCACATGTCAAACATGCGAACAGAAATCTGCTCGCAAAAGCACCGCGCTGGACCGGAGCGTCGTTTTCATCGGCGACCGGTCGGCGACCACTGTACACAACCATTGGGGAAAACGCCTGATTGCTAGCGACGATCTGGTCGCCACCGTGGCCGCTTCGCTGTCGCCAAAACTGCCAGCACATTGTCCTGTTCGGTGCGACGAGAACCGCTGTCGCTGGCGGAATGAACCAATCACAAGCCAGCATTACGATTGACCTTCGATTTGAACTTCTGGTTCGTGTTGCTCGAATGTGATGGCGGTTAATTGACGGCTCTGAAATATATATTCTTTTTGTTTACTGCGCTAAGCCTTGTTTTGTGTATTAAAAACCAGGCTGCTGTGCGACATTACCATGCACCTGTTAATATCATCTTTATCGCGATGGTCAAGAGTGAAGGCAGCAAACTGGAAGGGCCGAAGAAGCGAGCTAGGCGCAATGTATTTTGCACATATTGTGACTTCTATGGGTCATCTCAAAACTTGCCCAAGCATACAAGGCGTAAACATCCAGGCATGCCCGCAAAGGAAAAGAAGACAAGCCCATTGGATGGATGGCTACAGAGTGGTAAGTCTTCCTGGACAGTAGGCAAATATACTAGGCTTCACCTGTTTCACACCAGTGCTTAAATCATGCTTGTTTTTAGCATGTTGAAATACGAGCTTTTATTGGGTGCAAAATGACCTGTTGCTACACCTTAAAGCCATTAAAAAAATTGTCATAGCTTTTATCATAGTGTGTGAATTAATGAGATCCACTATAACTGAGTATGCGACATGCGTATTAATGAGATCCACCATGACTGAGTGCATATTGAGCTCACGGTGAGCATGTCTCTATTGAAAGACTTCTATATGTTTGTAAAGTGGTCAGACAAAATTGTTACAAGAAATTTTACTTTGACAAGTGTAATGTTATGCATGCTGGTATGCAGCATGTAAGCCAGAAAGAAAACATTGGTATGTTTGGGCAATAAGTATAAATGTATCATATGAAGTGAAGAAGTTATCAGGAAGCTACTATGCATATGTCAGGCCACATTTGGAAATTGCATTAAAGCCTGATAACCTAGTTATGACAGATTGTTGGCTTTTACAGATAGAAAAGAGGGCAACAAATATGGTTAATGATTTAAGCAGCCTTGGTCCATGGTCAGCAGAAATGATAGGCAAGGGAAATGCTTCAATTTAACATATATGGTGTAATTAGAGGCCAATAATTCCAAATCAAGATGAATCATAGTAGTACAAGGTTAAGAGTAAGCAAGCAAGGGGTCAGTACTGGGGCCACTACTGTTCATTATATTTGTAAATGACATTGAAAGTGGCCTAAGCAGTAAAGTTTTGAAATTTGTGGATGATTTGAAGGTCTTTAGGGCAATAACAGGTCAAGATGAGCATATCTCACTGCAAAAAGACTTAGACGAACTTGTGAAGTGGTCCGATGAATGGCAAATGAAATTTAATTTTGATAAGTGCAAAATCATGCATGTAGGTAAGCAGCATATGAAGGCTCCATACTTGATGGGAGGCCAAGTGCTATCAGTGACTCAACAGGAGGAGGATTTAGGTTTTATTCTAAACGCAAAACTGGGGGCATCAGAACAGACCAAGGAAGCCAGGAAGAAGGCGCTGAGAATGCTCGGGGCAATAAATAGGAATGTATCATACAGAAGTGAGGAAGTGATCAGGAAGCTTTACTGTGCATACGTCAGACCACCTTTGGAATACTGCATCCAAGTTTGGTCTCCTAGCTATGAAAAAGATTGTTGGCTTTTAGAGAGAGTACAAAAAAGGGCTACAAAATGGTTAATGGCATAAGCAACCTGGCATATGAGGAAAGATTGAAGAAATGGAATATGTTTTCACTTAGATATAGAAGGCTGAGAGGAGATCTCATCTAGGTCTTTAAATTTTTCAATGGTCTGGAGAGGGGATATCTTGGGGAAATGTTTGAATGGAACAGAAATGATGCAATTAGAGGTTATAAATTCAAAATTAAAGTTAACCACAGCAGATCAAGGTTAAGGCAGACTTTCTTCACCGACTGTGTAGTAGAACACTGGAACCAGCTGCCAGAAAACATTGTCAGTAGCAGCACATTGAACATCTTTAAAAACAGCATAGACAATCATAAGAATAGAGGGCTTGCTTTTCAGTATTACAGGGAGGGCTGATTGACAGATTTGGTGGGCAACTGGTTCAGTGTACAGAGTGCAACCAAGAAGTGCCCTTGTGGCTCATAGTTGCACTAATCTTTTATGTTTTTATGTCTTTATGTCTAAGACAATCTTTCTTCACCAACATGGTAGTTGGTCATTGGAACCAGCTAACAGACTCTATTAACATCCTTTAAATAGCATATTGCAAATATTATTAGGAGAGAGGGGTTATTTTCTAGCATTCCAGGGATAGTTAATACATATTTGACAAATCTGGTGCCCAACCAGTCCCTGGTGTTCACAAAATCCAACTCAGAAGGATTCCTGTGGCTTGTAGGTGCATTTATTCTTTATGTCTCTGCTTTTATGTCTTAAAATAAAGTCACATGATGGCAGCAGGCTCTCATGAAAGGTGTACTAGGGCATTGCAAGCTGAAACATAATTGGAGATTCCACTTAGTATCATATCTTGTAGGTCATTTTAACTAGAAGAAATTACATCAGATTGGAAAAGGGCAAATGTAGTTCCTATTTTTAAGAATCCATGACAGGGAAAGTTGCAAATTGTAGACCAGTATGCAAGTCTCGCATCCCTAGTCTGCAAGGCAATTGAAGCAGTTGCTGAGGATAGCATGGTAGTTTTCTGGAAAGAAACATATTTATTTGTGATATTCAACATGATTTTAAGAATGATTGATCATGTCTGACAAATCACTTGGACTTTTTTTTATTTTTCTACAAACCTAATGTGGAAATAGTGTTATAGTTTTAAGATCAACAGCTAATGATCCTAAATTACAAAGTCTTGTGGAAGACGTTCTTACAGGAGTCAGCCAGTTGTCATTACTGGGATCACCATTGTTCATTATATTTGTAGATAGTATTGAAAATGTACAGCCAGAAAGATAGTACAAATGCTTGGGGCAATCAATTGGAATGTATCATACAAAAGTGAAGTCGTTATCAGAAAGCTTTACTGTGCACATGTCAGGCTGCCTTTGGAATACCATGTTCAGGTTTGGGGTACCTGGTTATGGGAAAGATTGTTTGCTCTTCAAGAGAGTGTAAAAGAGGGCAACGAAACTGGTTAATGTCTTGTTAATGTGTAAACAACCTAGCACACAAAGGAAGGTTTGAAAAATGCAATATGTTCTCTCAGTTATAGAAAGCTGAGGGGAGATATACAGTGATACTGCAAGCAATTTGTGAAATTTAACAGAAATGATACAATTAGAAGTCATCAATTCAAAATTAAAGTTAGCCGTAGTAGGACATAGCTAAGAGAGCCTTTCTTCACCAACAGAATAGTTGAATATTGGAAGTAGCTACCTAACTTCATTTTTAGTGGAAGTGCTCTGAGCATATTTTAGAATAATGGAAAAGATTTGTCATTTAGTGACATTTGTCGTTTGTCAATGTATTGCGGTTATAAATTATTCGCGAAATAGGGTGGAATATACCACTTTCTGAACACTCAAATCAACATCCTTCTCCAAGAAGTATCGGCATCCAGCTCCTGGATATGAACTATTCATGTCTCCTTTCTAACAGTATCTCGTTCATGAAATACAGCTCTTCCTAAATTATAAACCTCAAAACAAATGATAAGGGTCCAGTCATAATTACCTACACCATCAACTCTAATTTTGGTTTGAAAGACATTAAAAGCAATTTAAATTACACTACCTACATGCCAAATTTAGACATCCTGCTATGCTCGTTTCGACATTTCACACCTAACGAAAAACCAATATTTTAACCCTGATATATTGATACCTGCACTGATATGTGTTAATTTTGGTGTAGCTCCTGGATTGGACGCACCCAGCGATGCAGCTCACAGGCGGGACGCACCAGGCGATGCAGCTCCCGGGCGAGACGCGTCCAGCGACCCAGCTCCAAGGCGGGATGCACCAGGCGACCCAGCTCCCGGACGGGACGCACCAGGCGACCCAGCTCCCGAACGGGACGCACCAGGTGATGCAGCTCCCAGGCGGGACGCACCCGGCGATGCAGCTCCCGGGCGGGACACACCAGGTGATGCAGCTCCCGGGCGAGACGCACCAGGCGATGCAGCTCCCGGGCGAGACGCACCAGGTGATGCAGCTCCCGTGCGAGACGCTCCGGTTCCTGGGCAGAGTGCGGCCGGCACGTCTCATCGTGCGGTCGAAGTGTGTGCGTGCACGGCCAAGATAGGGAAGCTGGAGTCAACAGTCTCCCGCCTCTGTCAGCTGATGGAAGGGCCTCGCATCCATGGTGATACCGTCATGCATGAAGTGAGTGATAAGGATGAGCTCGAGGCCCTCAAATTTGCAAGGGACCTCGAATCTTTTATCCGTGCCTCATCCCATCACCTCAAGTGTGTTCCAGACCTCGGTGTCATCTACTGTGACGTCTGCAACCCGGATTTCAGTCCTAACCAGCTTCCTGACATGAAATCCACCAACGTCGCTGGCGTCTACCGATATGACTTCTCTCTCGGGACGTCCTTTCCAAAGCCCATGACACTTCCTCGGTCGTTCGTGCTGCTCAAAGCGTCATTGAAATGCCACCTGACGTCCACCAAGCACAAGGAGTATATGCGAGCAGATGAAGATAAGAGCACCAGAAAGACGAAGGAGAACAAGGAGGCAGCAGATGTCAGCAAGCGAGTCCTGCGTGTGGCCTATCACGTGCTGGAGGAGTCACTGCCGCAGACTGAATTTGAAAAGCTAATCGTGTTGCTGAAGCTCAGTGGTGCTGATGTGGGCAACATCTGCCACTCATCTGTTCAAATGGCACGATTCCGCGATGCCTTCGCTGATGAAATTCTCAGCGCCGTGACCCGTCACGTTGAGTCTTCGCCGTGTGTTGCGCTTGTGGCAGACAAGGTGACCCTGAATCACCGCACCATAGACATTACTGCTGTCATAACCATCGTTCCCCCAGGCGCCTAATGATGCAATGGTCCAGGCTTTCATCGTCGGCGCTCCTATCGTGAAGAACCACGACGGTGCTTCACTCGCGGAGGAGTGGCTGGCGACAACCGCCTGTGTAGGTATCAAGCGCGTGGGGCAGCTGGCGGCAATATGTACAGATGGTCAGTACCATCAGCTGGGTGTGCCAGTCCAGTTTCTGAGGAAGTTGGCCAACAGCGACAAAGACCTTGCAGTCCGCTCAAAGCCGCCCTGCGTGCCATGCTTTTGGGATGGTGCGCACCTACTCAACTTAGCAGATGGGAATGCCAGGTCAGCCCCAACCTGCAGATGGGTAAACGACACCATCACCATGGTCTCTCGCATGACCAAACGTTTTACCCATGGCAAGGGATATGAGGAGCTGGTTGCTTGTGGGGAGAGCACGGGGTTGGCCACGCGCAAACCACTCCTCTGGTCAGACACACGGTTCGCCCCACATGCTGCTAAAGTGTTCAAGGCGTTTATCACCAATCTGCCGGCTACTACTCGTGCCCTCGAAAACCGTCTGCAGAACTCCAAGGCGAAGGCAAATGTCCTGGAGGAGATCGAGGAGGAGCTCAAGCTCCTGAGAGGGCGCGACTCCACCTTCAGGGTTCGTGTCTCAGCACTGCTTGATGTCTATGCAGTAGTGGCACAGCTCAGCAGTGCACTGCAGGACGTCCAAAGGCTTCCATGGGAGCGCCAGGAGATTTTCAGGGAGAAGATGCAGCAGCTTCGTGCGATGGCGGCTGTGTTGCCACGTGACAGCATCAGGGCAGGAAGTGCGCCGCTGGATACTGCAGGTATCCATGCCGCTTTAGAAGAGGGAAACCCGGAGGAGATAGCAATCTGCTGGCAAAGCATGGCGGCATTTAGTGGAAATTTGACGGCAAAGCAGGTAGCCGAAATACCAGATTTTCTGCAAATCTTGTGCCGGCACTGTGAGCGGCGCGAGGCTGGTGTCGATGCCAAGGGCGACAGTAAGGGCTGTCACAATGGCAAGCTCTTGCAGTCCATGGCAGACATCGAGTTGGTGGCCAACTTGGCAAGCCTCCAACGGTCTCCAACTTCTAGTATCGTTGGGGACATAGCATGTGCTATTGACCGCCTCAGAGGTCGCCGGCTCATCCCGGACGTTGTCCCACCAGCTGCCGTCAAGGAGGCGTATGTCACGATGAGTCGGAGCTGCGCAGACTCAAATCAGAAACTCCTCAAGCTCCTCTGGCAGCGTGCTCAAAGCAATGTCGCTCTCCAACCCTACCTCAATGTAGTCATCAGGCTCTGGCTGATGAGCCCGCCCGAGAGCGTAGTAGAGAGCATGGGCAGCTCAGTCAGGGCCGTCTTTGGCATTCATCGGCAGCTAGACCACCAAAACGCAGCCAAAGAGCTGATCATCCGATGGAATGGTCCCGACATGTGCCACTCCGATTGGCTGATCCGAAAGGTGCAAGCCAAGCACCGATTTAGCTTCAGAAGGCGCACTTTGAGCCTCAAGTCAACACTTGAGGGAACAGTTATCGCCAGGCACAAGGGAACAAAAAAGCCCCAGGACTATCTGTACTGTAATTAAAAATCGCGCTTCGTGTTGCTGCCTGACGAGCCTGCTGTGTTACCAAGCGGGTCTGCTGCCTGGCATGTACTACCTAGCGGATCTGCTGCCTGACGTGTAGCCTGGCGGATCTGCTGCCTGACATGTTTGTTGTGTGGTGAGTCAGATGCCCGGTGAATCTGCTGTGAACTTTTTTTGTCGAATATATTTATGTCTCATGCAACGACGAGGTAAAATGTTGGCCTGCGAGGCAAATGGTGGGTTCCACACGGCGCTCGTTGCGGTCGGTCAAGTTTGGCTGGTGACCAAATAAAAAGGTTCTAGTTTTGATACTTCTTCGCCACTGTTGAGCCGTCGAAAACGTGTCCTCGTCCATAAAAATGCACATTTTCCTCCGGCGACCAGATTGGTCTACATAGGTCCGTCGGTGACCACCATTTGCTTTTTTTACCTCTGATTACACAGCTCACCCCGACACGCTACCGTGACATTACACAGCTCACCCTGACACGTTACCGCAACATTACACAGCTCACCCTGACACGCTACCGTGACATTACACAGCTCACCCTGACACGCTACCGTGACATTACACAGCTCACCCCGGCACGCCGCCTATCTCCATGTGATTGGCCAGGGTGACGTCATCGCTCCACACGTCGTACTGCCACTTCCGCAGGCCGAGCACACCGCAGAGCACGTTCCCCGAGTGCACCCCGATCCGCATGTCCACCTTGAAGCCGGTGGCCTCTCGGACCGTCCTGCAAATGGATGCAGGTGGAAAAGTGCCAACTGTACATATTCTTGCACACACATACGGCTGTCCACATGTAAATTCATCGTATTTCGGGAAGCATTTGGAGCGTATAAAGGTGAACTGAACCTGGTTCGGAGAGCAAAATTAAATCACATTGATCAAAATTCCTCCTATATTGACGGGCAGCATATTGGCTAAGAGACTAAACAAATGCGCAAACTCGATCACAGATATTTGTTAACCAATGGACCTAGAAAATTGACTGCAGAAACCCGTTCCTTCGTCTACCCCATCCAAAATCCGTGGCGACACCATGGTGTGCCAAATTTGACATGTTTGTAGTATAGCTTACTCTCAATTGACTCATTGTTTAGCGTATGACTCTGTGGGCTGAAACTCGAACATGAAATTGAATGTGAATATATATATATATATATATATATATATATATATATATATATATATATATATATATATATATGGTTATCAATGTACACATACATGTGTGCTAGCGTGTGGTTGCGAATTATGTGCTTCCTGTATGTGATTGCGGACAGTATCGGGCATGAGCTGTATAAGAGCGGGTTTGCAACCACTCGCGACAAGTTTTGTCGGGAAATAAGAGATAAATGACAACCAACACTGAACCAACTGAGCTGCCGGGGCGACAGTGTACCTATGATGAGAGATCTGCGGCAGATGGCGGTGGGTGCCCTACTTGTGAGCCGAAATCTGCGGCAGATGGCGGTGGGTGCCCTACTTGTGAGCCGAGATCTGCGGCAGACGGCGGGTGGTGCCCTAATTGTGAACCGAGATCTGCGGCAGACGGCGGGTGGTGCCCTGATTGTGAGCCGAGATCTGCGGCAGACGGCGGTGGGTGCCCTAATTGTGAGCCGAGATCTGCGGCAGACGGCGGGTGGTGCCCTAATTGTGAGCCGAGATCTGCGGCAGACGGCGGGTGGTGCCCTAATTGTGAGCCGAGATCTGCGGCAGATGGCGGTGGGTGCCCTAATTGTGAGCCGAGATCTGCGGCAGACGGCGGATGGTGCCCTAATTGTGAGCCGAGATCTGCGGCAGACGGCGGGTGGTGCCCTAATTGTGAGCCGAGATCTGCGGCAGACGGCGGGTGGTGCCCTGATTGTGAGCCGAGATCTGCGGCAGACGGCGGGTGGTGCCCTGATTGTGAGCCGAGATCTGCAGCAGATGGCGGTGGGTGCTCTAATTGTGAGCCGAGATCTGCGGCAGACGGCGGGTGGTGCCCTAATTGTGAGCCGAGATCTGCGGCAGACGGCGGGTGGTGCCCTAATTGTGAGCCGAGATCTGCGGCAGACGGCGGGTGGTGCCCTAATTGTGAGCCGAGATCTGCGGCAGACGGCGGGTGGTGCCCTGATTGTGAGCCGAGATCTGCGGCAGACGGCGGGTGGTGCCCTAATTGTGAGCCGAGATCTGCAGCAGACGGCGGATGGTGCCCTAATTGTGAGCGCCGTGGCGCCTGGCGGTTGCAGCGCGCTCTCACCGTATGGCGTCGAGCATCTGCAGCGCCATGTTGACACAGTTCTTGGCGTGGTTGGGACGCGATACCGGCAGACCCGACACGCAGTAGTAGCAGTCGCCCAGGATCTTGATGCGCATGCATTGATTCTCCTGAAACACGTCGCCGGCTTCAGTCATGAAGTCAGTGAGCCTGCCAAACCAGAGCACAGTGCCTGCGGCTGGAACCCGTGCCGCTGGCTCGCTGCTGTACGCTCCCCTCCACTAGCCTGACTATCTTCAGATCTGCCGTTGCACCGCCTCCGATTGACCTGGTACTGACCTGCTACTGACCTGCTTCTGATCTGCTACTTGACACATGCGCCCAGTAGCTGGCTGATTTGGACGTCAAGGCAGGTCGGTGGGGTGCTAGATGACCAATTGAACAGGAAAATTAACCATCTCTTTTGCGTTTCCCACTGGTCTGCTGCGTACCTAAAATCCGACATTAGCGTGCCTCAGTTGTGCGGCCCACTGTTTTGCGGTTGAGAAACAACGCTGGCGGGCTGAGCGTTCGTGATAGAAATCATTTGATGGACGATGTCCGTCAATAAGCCTGTTTTAAGTTTAAAAAAAGAAAAATAACTGCGGGATGTATCACAATTTTCAAGTGGGCGTCAATAATATAATATAGCATCCAGGGTAGTAAAATTCGTACCATGGTCCTCGCCAAGGCTGCTTAGTTGCATGCATGCTTTCGCATACTCGCATGCTCACAAACACATGCAGGCGCATACTAGAATTTCATCACAACTCGTCGCTGCCATACCAGCAAATTATCAGGGCCCTGACCACCATGAAAACCTAGACAAGAAGGGACAGAAGTACACTTGGAGGCCTACTCGTGCAAGTGTTGAAAATAACTCGATCATCATGGGGCACAATCGCCGACTCGAGGACAGCCGCTCTCGTTCGTGTGCCATAGAGTGCGTAGAAAAGTATTGGTTTTACAAATATTTCACATAGTATAAGGTTCGTAACGTATATACTTCGCAATGGTTCCAGTCCGAATACCACTGGTTCCAAAGCATAACTTTCGTTTCGCATAAAGTTCTAATTGGAAAGCTCGTAAGCAAAAGGTGGGTCGTGAAAATATCCGTACGCAAGAAGTTCGGAAGCAGAAAGCTAGTAAGGTCTTTAAGCATAATGTTCATATGCACCACGTTCGTACATGTGCGGTTCCTGGGAAAATGCGACTTGTAGCCAAATGTTCATCTGCATAATGTTCGTAGCAAGTTCGTCAGCTTTGGGTGCGAAGCATGACGTTCGCACACTGTAAAAAATGATTAGCACCCCTTGGGTGCTACTTCAGATGTCAAATTCCAGCACCACAGGCCTGCTTGAATTAAGCACCTTTCTGGAGTTGGCATCACATCGAAAAATTTCAGGTGCTAAATATAAGCATGGTGTTATAGTTAGCACCTTTTCATTGGGCTATATTTAGTAACAGTGTGCTTGAAATGAGCACCCATGGGGTGCTTGCGATTTAGCACCCCCAGGGTTCTAGATTTTCCTCACGCCAAAAACCAGCACCTCTGGGGTATGGTTCGGCTATGGTGCTAGCTCATTTAGCACTCCTTGGGTACTTGAATCCAATTTGGTCTCCTTGATAGTGACGTACAGGTCTTGGTGGCCTACTGTGTTTATGTGGACGGATGACTTCTTTTGCTGCATGCTAGCTTCCGATACCGATTTTCAATATTATGGCGAACAGGATGCTTACAGGCGATATAACCTTTTAATGCATTCGTATACAAATAGCAACGCAAAGGAATACGTAAATATATATATATATATATATATATATATATATATATATATATATACATACATATATATATATATATATATATATATATATATATATTATATCTAATGAACTATCTATACCTATATCCATACATATATGTTATATCTATTGAACTATCTATATATCAATATTAAAGTATATATATATGTATATATATATATATATATATATATATATATATATATATATATATATATATATATAGATAGATATAGTGTGTGTGTGTGTGTGTGGCGGTTCACAATTTATCAACAACTAGTTCTATACCAATTTAACTTTAGGCTTCGTTAGTGCTGTAGTTCAGACTGCGAACCTGGTACAGACCAGTGCAGACTTTGACTCCTGGTATGATACAGACTGCAGGTGGACTACTGTTGTGCATCGTCATCATGTACCTGTTTTTATCCCCCAATATTGTGCATATCGGATGAAGCTCCACTCCGTCGAAACATTCCGCAGTGAAACCAGCGACTTCGGTGGAAGCAATTTATTGAAGCGAATATCCAAGTCAGCCGATATAAAAAAATAGTTAAAGCAACAAAACTCATCACGATGATTTCTTTCAATCCGGCCGACTATTCAATACGGTGCATCACAAACCCTTTAGTCTTTTACTGCCTGAACTGTGGCACTTTCTGGGGCACCGACACATGATCGTTGATGCATTCGTTGCACCGTTGCACGTAGTACAAAAACGCGTTGAACTTCGCAGTGAATCGCAGGTTCAGCAAGGAATTAGTAATATTCTGATACAATAGATGACACAGTAGCATGACAGAATAGAAGGTTGATTTCCTCGTCAGCGGTCACCAGCACCACATCTCCAGCAACAACAGAATATTTAGTTGTGGGGAACATCGGTATATTGTTCTCGTTAACACCATAAAATAGTGTAGCATGTGGAATCCCCCATATGCAGATGGTTTGCTTCGAGGTATCGTCTGAAAATAGTAAACCGTCGTTATTGTGAAGTTATGCATGGGTTCTAACACACGAGAGAAGAAAAAAAACCTATCACCCATGTATTATTTAGGCATGGTGTGGCACAAAAAAAAACAAGTTTTGTTGTATGTACATAATCATACCGATGAGCGAGTAAAACGTTAGGACATAAGAGAGTCAGCAAACTAGTTTTGCTTCAAACTGATCCCGAAAGCGCTACACACGTTCTGAAACATCTTCTTATAGAGCGGTACCAAATGCACAGATCATACGACAGACCAGGGTCATGGTGGCATGCTCTTTCGCGCCACGACCACTCTTTCCTTTTATCTCCATTATTTAATATTTTGAATCCCAATGTGGCAAAGGCCAGGGAAAAACAATTTGTCAACACTTCGTCAATGACAGGAACTTCCCAAAATCTGTCCAATAGACACATTTCGCCATATTTGGTTTCAAGCTGACCTATACCATGTACTATACAACATGGCATCATACACGACTAATGCTGTCGAAGGTCAAGACATTACTATTTTGACCCAGTGTGACATTTGATCCAGGCGCCTAGGGCAAGATCAAAGCGTACCTCCAAACATTTTGTGACATGTTTCTTCGCGTCGTGCAAGCTATTTTCTTCTATCTTTTTTGGTAATTATCTACAATCCAAACATTTCAACGGTCGGCCCAAAAGACGCAATTCCAACGGATTTGTAGTTGCACGGATGTCCCTTAGATTCACATACAAACAAGCCATAGTTAGTTGCAAGTTAACTCACATTATATGTTGCAATTGATGACATAATTAGTCGCCCATGCTGTCGGCTGTCAGATCACACGTTAGCTTGCCGCCGGTGAACTGGATGCCTTAGGCAAGATACAAACTTTTCTCCAAAAGTTGAACATGCTTTGTGAGAAGCGAAACTTGAACCATTTCCTTCTATCTACATCATCAAATATTTGTATCCCAGTATGGCAACAGGCCGCAAAAATCAAATCCGAAGACCTTTAATATATAAATGTTCTAAAACAGCTCCATAAATGAACATGCCATGCTTTACTTGATACTGACCCAAACCACAAGCTACAAGATGACGCCATTAATTTCGTTTCCATGCAACACCTAGTTTGGAAATTAGAGGGGTGGGTATATAAGAACCCCCCCCGAGACGGTGCATGAGGATCTGATCGGAAATATTTAATAGAAATGGTTAATAACAGAGAAAGGAGGTAATTGTTTGCGCGACGTGATAAAGTGGGGATGTGTGCATTGCGATGTGACGGTTTTCGACCATAGATGTATTTTAAGGCTTGTTGGCACTTCTTCTTTGGTGGTTAAGATACCTATTCGGATTGAAAATCGTAAGTAAGAAATGAAAGGATGTGGTTAACGCCATTCGAAACAGAGTATTACAAATCCCCTAGCATGGTGTCTTATAGTGGGTGGGTCCACTGATGGGTGCCAGGGGTGTAATTTCGCACGCTTTGGGTGGCCACTTGCTCACCATTTAAATGTTGACCTTGCCATCTCAATAGTTTTTACTTTTAACATGGGACTGTATGTGATATGAACCCCGATGCATTTGGGCCTGCCCATTTCCTTCATGCGTCGTGCCCTCCCAATAGCTTTCAGAAATCTACACCAATGATGGTCACCTGCCGTTATTTGAGGTGATACCACGTTGTGATCTGGGGTCAGTAAAGAATATGGGAAGCCATGATAGCACTGCCATCTGGGTAACATCGATTGGAGGAGAATTCAGGTAAAGGAAGCTTAGCTCACTGCCTTTTCCATTCAAGGTTGTAAGGCAACTTTGGTATGCCCATCAAAATATCAAATATTAAAAATAGATGGATGTATTTTGTATATGCTAAGGTGGGTCACTGGGCCACCTCATTGATCGAATGGGCTCTCCCAATTGGGCTCAAGTTTAAACGTTGAAGCCTACGGTTATATCACATGCATATACATACATATATATATATATATATATATATATATATATATATATATATATATATATATATATATATATTTGTATATTTATATATATACATGGGCGTCGCCACCGGAGGGCAGCGGGAGCAATCCCCCGCCCTCTGCTGTGAGACTGGGGGTCGCCGCCCCTCCTGAAATTTAAGGAGGCCCCTATCCGGAAATACACAGGAAAAAAAGGTGAGTTAGGAGGCCAACGGGACAAAAAATAATGCTGTCAAGGAGGCAGTATATATGCGCTGTCAGTATATATAATGACAATGAGGCCCCCAGGAAATAACAGCTCCTTATAAGAATCGTAGAACAGAGATTGGGAGGAGGCGCCCAGGACGAAACGGACGCCCCGGGACGAAAAAGAGCCCCAGGACGAAAAGGAGGCTCCCAGAACGAAACGGAGGCACCCGGGACGAAAAGGGGGCCCTAGGACGAAAAGGAGGCCCCCAGGACGAAAAGGATCCCCCAGGACAGAACGGAGGCCCCCATGACGAAACGGAGGCTCCACAGGACAAACAAAGGTCCCCAGGACGACAAAACAGGCCCGGAGGACGAAAAGGAGACCCTCAGGTCGTGAAGAAGGCTCACAGGACGAACAGGAGACCCCGTGACGAAAAGGAGGCCCCCAGGACGAAAAGGAGGCCCCCAGGACGAAAAGGAGGCTCCCAGGACGAAAAACAGGCCCCAAGGGCGAAAATGAGGCCCCAGGACGAAAAGAAGGCCCCAGGACGAAAAGAAGGCCCGAGTACGAAACGCAGACTCCCAAGGGCAATATCGTCAGTTACCTATACGATACGTAGAACAGAGATTGGGAGGAGGCCCCAGAACGAAAAGGAGGCCTCGAGAACGAAAAGAAGGCCCTATGACGAAAACGAGGCTCCAGGGACGAAGAGGAGACCCCAGAACGAAAAAGAGTCCCCAGGACGAAAAGGAGGTCCCCAGAACGAAAAGGAGTTTCCCACAACAGGACAATATCAGGTCCCTATAAGAGACGTAGAACGGAGATTTGGAGGAGGCCCCCAGGTCGAATCAACACCAAAAGCAGGAAGCCCCCAAGACGTGAGAGGAGGCACCTAATTTAAAAAGGACTATAAGAGAAATATAGTTCCAGGGAAAGAGTTCCAAGTTAATGAGAGGAGGCCCTTAAGATGGGAGTGGCAGCAGGCATTGAAGGATGTGAGGTTTCCAAATTTGAAGATCTTTCAAGACAGGTAAGGCTTTCTGGGATAAAGGAGGAGGCCCACGAGGCGTGGCAGGAGGCCCATAATTTGGCAGATAATGTTCCTGGAGCATGAGAGCAAACACCATGCTATGCTAAACAGGCCTCAGGATGTAAGAGGAGGGCCTCAAAGACGAGAGAGGAGGACCATTGAATATGGAGGAGGATAGGACACACAAGGAATCATTGAAAACTGGTAAAGAGACTCCAGAAAATTAGACGAGATCCTTAAGACGGGAAATGAGGCCTATATGCAAG
The DNA here is from genome assembly GCA_034440575.1 of Imbricaverruca yamaguchii. Taxonomy (NCBI): domain Eukaryota; kingdom Metazoa; phylum Arthropoda; class Thecostraca; family Neoverrucidae; genus Imbricaverruca; species Imbricaverruca yamaguchii. The sequence continues at coordinate 225,682 of JAOTOL010001384.1, forward strand.
AAGAAGCCCCAAAGAAATAGTAGAAGTCGTGCCGAGGTACTTGACTAGCATTATATGGGCCCAAAAAGATCCAGCTGGGGCCCCTGAAAACCACGCTGAGCCTGAGGTTACCAAAAATTCACGGCCGGACTATGAAAGTCACTCTAGAGGCAGGACGGGTCGTTCCACAACAGTCTCATTGCGACCAAAACAAATGAAGCTGGAGAAACGAAAATAATCCAAACATGGATAATCACCCTGAGGACCCAACAATGACGCCAAAAGCCCCCAAAACGTATTGGACCCACAAAAATATCGAGGCCGCTGAAGCTCGCGCTAGGGATCCAAGCAAAGGACGTCGGGCCCAATAGACGACATTGGCCTAAAAAATAGTCCCGTCGCAGCCCTGGACAGTCACACTGCAGGCCCAAAAGATCGCGCTGAGCCTCAAATCATGCTGCTGCTCCAAAAATCAATTCTTAACCGGAGTGTCATTCTAGGACAACAAAACAAATACTCCTTTAGTGGCCGCATTGGCATATCAAAGGGGCAAGTGCCTCTTCCATCCTGAGAGGTATAAACTCTCAAGAATAATGCTGGGGCTCTAAAAGTTTCGCTGGGGCCACCAAAATTCGCATCGGTCCACCAGCATTCGCGCAGGGGCCTTCAAATAAATACGGTGGACCCCGGAAAACACGCTCCGAGGCCCAAAAACTTGCGACAGGAAGCCGAAAATCGCATTGGAGAAACAGCTAAGTACAACGCGTCCCACAAACTCGAACCGCCCCCGAAAAAAAATATCGCGCTCGGAACCCACAACCCCCATCGGTAGTTCGTCGAGTCTTAACAAAATTGGCGTCTAGGGCCATACGTCAGCACAATGTGACCACAAAACCCGCATCGGTATTCGACGAAAAATCAAGCTGGAGCCCTTCAAAATAAGGATGGATTCTCAAAATGAATGTCCGGGTGATGGTTCTGGAGCACCCGACATATTACCAGATGCATTCACAAATTGCGTACGACAACGAAAAGCACAACGGATCTATACAAATCGAGGTAAGATACAAAAAGGTGGCACAGGAGCTCGAAAAATCATGCCAGGATTCGAACTTTCTAGAGAAGTCCAAAAAGATCCACAAAAATCGCGTTCGGACCAGAAAACTGGCGTTTGGTCCGCGAAACCACACACATGGGAGCGATAAGTCGCGCTGGGACCCAAAAGCGTCGCCGCAAACCGAAGCGACAAACTCGATCCCATCTCGGTTATTCGAGATCCGGTATATTTTTCGGTGCTGTACGTAATTTGTGAAGGCATCCGGTAATATGTTCGGTGCCTCATAACCATTTTCCTCACCCAGAAATTATTTTTGGGGAATCCCTAAATATTTTGGAGGGCACCAGGTTGATATTTTCGGATACCGATCCGGTTTTTGCAGTATATGTATAGTTCTAGCAGTGTGAGGTGGCAATTATCAAAGGGTGCCAAGAGAAAACTTTAGAACTTGGTGGGGGAGATAGGGTTGAAATTTGACAAGTCAGAAACGATAGTGATAGGTTAGGCCCCTCCACGGGGTAATTCAGTTAATCACTAACTATTTAATCCCGAAAGGTCTCCTTTGACAGAATAGCGGTCGAAATCCAATATTCTTTTTAATTGGCGTAAGGTGAACCTCCTGCAAATCCGTTCGCCTTCTTCCCCTTGACGCAAATATAGGTATTCTACTGGTCCCTCAATAATTTTCAGAAATATATGCTCATGATGCAAAGCCGACATGGAGGGGACAAATTAAGCCCCACAAGCATATAACACAACACCCATACCCCATATAAAATTGGAGGAATGATGCATTTAAATGCACTCTCTGTCTACAAACTTCTTTTCTGTTAGTGCAGCCTGCATGATTAGAGCTTCCCAGCTTCCATATCTTCTCAACATCATTTATAAAACGGTACAGCACAGCGAAAACCATGTGCACTTCGGCGTGGAATTTTAAGGTTTTGTATGAATTGTCATTGTTGTATTGTTGCATTGTCCTTTATGCATTGTTGTTCAATGCTTGTTCATGATGCAAGTGTATTCGTTAAGAGTTTGTTATTTAGCTTGTGTGACAAAAGTCTTGCAGCCAGCACCAAATGTTTTTTTAAAATAAACAATTCCTAAGATGGTGATCAGAAAACCAATGCAATCCACTTCTCATTGCCACATTCGCGAAACTATCGTCCTAGGACGGACAAATGATCGCTTAAGCTTTGCTTAGGACATTAAGCTGGGGTAATAAATAGCAGTGGTGATGAATCTAGCTATATTCAGTTGTACTTTGTGGACAAAAAAGTGGGTTGACCAATGACAGATACCTATAAGATACGCTTAGCACCAGCCCTGCCAACTCGCTGCAATGTAGAGGCCAGCAGGAAAAATATTCTGGTCGAGAAAGCATTGAGACGTTGGATTGTCTTGACACAAAGTATTTATCCACATATTACGTATTTATGCTCTGATTGGGTCCAGTTTTCAGCGAAAAATGATTATTAGTATTGCGTTTTGAGTAAATGATGCACCATGCCAAGAACAGACAAGACATCAATATGAAATCATGTTTTGAATTCCCACACCATACTGAGAGCCTAAAAACCAATAGGAGGCCCTCTTCCTCTTTCGACCTGCCCCCCTCCCTCCCCACTGGAAGAATTTCGTGGTGACGCCACTGTATAGAGGTGTATGATATATATATATATAAATATATGTATGTATATATATATATATATATATATATATATATATATATATATATATATATATATATATATATATATATATATACAAGTCCCCAGATTTCGTTGAATGTATTTCGAAAAGGGCCTATCCTTTTCTCGCAAAATCAGCTCTTCTTTCGTTCTAAAAGTGTGTTCAGAAGATTGTAATTGTAGTTGTAAGTATGCATAACACTTTTCTGAACAAAGAATGAAGACACCACTTCCCATCCAACTCTCCCCCCCCACAGCGCCGGATCCATGAATTTGCATGTGGCGTGGGGAAAACTTTCCTCTCATCCATTGGCCGAAAAGTGCGGGGGTAGGGGTGCACTCGAGTCTACCTGGAGGGAGCATCTTCCCGGTCAGAGGGGCGCCACCTTTCCATAAGAAGGCACCTTCCCGCAGTCTCCCACCCCTTCCCCAGTATCTGCCCCTGTCCCATCCCCCGTTCAACGCAATTTCCGGTTAGGTTCCCCGATTCAACACCTTCACCAACTACAAAAATATTCGATTGTACCCCTGAATTGGCACCTTCACCACTCAAAACACTCTGATAACCATAGGATCCAGGAATTGCCATGAGGGACCTTGACTGAAGGGGCGAGATTGCTATCAGCTGCCAGTAATTACCTAAGTCAGTCTCAGCTTTTCCTAAGTGAACTCCGGCAGATATGCCTACCTGCCGGAGGTGCCCCGTTTCGCCCACACAGCCCAATTCTCGCTAGCTGTTCTTTTATACTAAACACTGAATCATGCATGTAGGTAAGCAGCATATGAAGGCTCCATACTTGATGGGTGGACAAGTGGATGTGTGGGGGGGGGGGGAGAGCTGGATGGGAAGTGGTGTCTTCATTCTTTGTTCAGAAAAGTGTTATGCATACTTACAACTACAATTACAATCTTCTGAACACACTTTTAGAACGAAAGAAGAACTGATTTTGCGAGAAAGTACTAGCAATGACTCAACAGGAGAAGGATTTAGGCGTTATTCTAAACACAAATTTGGGGGCATCAGAGCAGATCAAGGAAGCCAGGAAGGAGGCACTGAGAATGCTTGGGGCAATAAATAGGAATGTATCATATAGAAGTGAGGAAGTCATCAGGAAGCTTTACTGTACATGTCAGGCCATATTTGGAATACTGCATGCAAGCTTGGTCACTTAGATATGGAAACGATTGTTGGCTTTTCGAGAGAGTGCAAAAGATGGCTACACAAATGGTTAATGGTATAAGCAACCTGGCATATGAGGAAAGATCGAAGAAATTTAATACGTTTCACTTAGATATAGAAGGCTGAGCGGAGATCTCATCGTGGTCTTTAAATTTGTCCATGGTCTGGAGAAGGGATATCCTGGGGAAATGTTTGAATTTAACAGAAGTGTTGCAAATAGAGGTCATCAATTCAAAATTAAAGTAATCACAGCAGAACAAGGTTAACACTCGCACGTCCGGCGGTCCGCGACAACTTCGCATGTCCGAGGGTAGGAGACGTCTGCCCCCCGTAAGGTCTCTAAACCTATGCTAGCTAGCGAGAAACGGAAAACGGCGTTGGATAGCTAGTGACAGGCTCTATCGAAAGTGCTTCGGTCATTTTTTTCGCTCAGGTCAATATTCAGGTCACTGGGCCATCATAGGTCAAATTCGACCAGATCAGGTGGGGCTCTCAGATATTGACACATATCTCAGGACCTGTAACAGATAGAAACAAACGGCGAACGCCATTCGACAGTCCTTGAAATGTGCTATCGACAATGGGCGGTGTGATTTAGGGTCAGGTAAACCAAAACTATGACCTCAGGTCAAGGTCATGAAGTAGCCTAGGGAGGGCCTGTGATGTACCAATCGACACGTCTTGGCGAAACAAGCAAAGTGACGGTAATTTTAGCCTTCTGACTCAATGCAGTGCGATATAATGCGCAAAAATGTGCTAGTGATCTCAGATGACTTCAGATGACCATGGTGAGGTCACTGAGCAAAAATGTCACTGGTACCATTGAGCATAGCTTCCAATTGCATGCCACAACTGTTGTGAGATGATTTCGAGAGCAGATATGTAACCAGGAATATTTGTATATTTTATCAAGGGGAGCCATGGCCGGGACCTGACCTAAGGTAAATGCCACTAAAAACAACCCGATATACATGTTATGGTCCCTGATGAAATCATGACGCGTTAAAAGTTTGAAATAAATCGCCCAATTATTGTGGAAGTTATGCCACCTAGAATTCCGAGTGTAGTTGGGTCACTTCGCCTGACCTGGTGACCTGACCTAAGATGACCCAGGGTTAAGAATGGATGAAGACATGCGGAAAAGACTAATGAGTAGCCATGCGAGATTTGGCTTTGCTAACTCGATTAGTATGGCGGCAAATTAGGAAAAAACCGCAGAGTGGGCAGATATCTACCCCCCCCCGGACGTGCGCGGGTTAAGACAGTTTTTCTTCACCAACAGGGTAATAGAAAACTGGAATCAGCTGTCAGAAACCATTGTCAGTAGCAGCACATTGAACATTTTTAAAAACAGCACAAACAATCATAAGAATAGAGGGCTTACTTTTCAGTATTCCAGGGAGGGCTGATCGACGGATTTGGTGGGCAACTGGTTGAGTGTCCAGAGTGCAACCAAGAAGGGCCCTTGTGGCTCATAGTTGCCTTAATCATTTATATCTTTATGTCTTTATGTCTAGGTACACGATTTCGATTGCCTTGCACTAACTGACTACATTCAATGGTTCTTAGCAATATCAAGTTTGCTTATTCCCCATAAACAATTGGTTGCAATTGATCTTGTTATTAAATACACAACATGCGCACTGTGTTCGTGCTTCTCTACTATTACTATAAACGATGAGATGAGGGCCACGCTGTGATGTAGTCTTATGATGTAGCGTCAAATAAAAAAAAAAAATATTTACCTAGCAAGGACGTTTAGTTATGAAAGTCGTAAGGGCATAATGCATGGAGAAAATAAGCGGGTCAAAATGCATTGGGAGTGGGGGAGGTACAATCCATAGGGCTTCATGTTTAAGGTTGGAGTTACTGTGGAATGCTTTCCTATATTATGCACTTCTACATTACTCAAAGGCAATTTTTGTGCTATTTTGCGCATAAATTGAAAAATAAGCATTTGCACGGAAAATGAGTGGCCCCCATCTTAGTAGCATTCATAAACACTACATTTGAAAAATAGATTCCAAGAATCCATTAAAAAATTAACGCATAAATTTACCAATCTGCAAATGATATCATTTTCATTTTACTCCCAATAGGACAGTAAAAATGGATATGAGGGTTACTGTTCTCTAATAACGGCCACAGTAATCTGCCATTAACTAATGCAACCTAATCTTAATTTATACTTGGAATTTAGGCAAGGTTTTAGGTTAAGGTTTACGCTAGGTTAGGAATTTAGATTATGACTTTTATGTTTTTAGGTTGGAATTAGTCGAGGTTTGTTTATGTCCGGTTAGGTTTTAAAAGCTTACAAAAAAATGTTTTGGGGGATTTTCCACTCAAAACCAACTATTTCATTACATGCGAGGTTAGGCTGGCTAGCTTCGGTTCGGTTTTTTCTTTAACATTCTTTTTATGCCGCATTACCATAGCCAAGCAAATGTCTGTGTTATTTTTCCTCCCAGTTGAAAAGTAAGCATTTGCAGAAGAAATTATTGGCCACATTATGTTAACAAAATTTCAACAGATTGGAGAAGGGCAAAAATAGTTCCTATTTTCAAGAAAGGAGAAAGAGGGAAAATTGACAAAAACATAGGCCAATAAGTCTCACATCCCTAGTCTGCAAAGTGCTCGGATCAATTTTCAAGGATAGAATAGTTAGTTATCTGGAAGGAAACAGATTGATTCAAGATCTCAACGTGGGTTTAGAAAAGGGAGATCATGTCTCACAAACCTCTTGGACTTCTTTAAATTCGCTGCAGAACAATTTGATCAGAGAGATCAGGTGGATGTAGCATATCTTGACTTTAGTAAGGCCTTTGACAAGGTACCCCATAAACGGTTAATGATGTAGCTTCAGGTCCATGGTATTGCAGGTATCATCGTAAAATGGATATAGATGTGGCTTTCAGATAGACAGCAAAGAGTAAAGCTAAATGGTACACAGTCAGCATTAGAAAATGTTCTTATTGGAGTCCTCCAGGCGTCAGTACTGGGGCCACTACTGTTCATTATATTTGTAAATATCATTCAAAGTGACCTGAGCAGCAAGGTTTTGAAACTTGTGGATGATTTGAAGGACTTTAGGGCAATAACAGGTCACAATGAGCATATCTCGCTGCAGAAAGTCTTAGACGAACTTGTGAAGTGGTCCGAAGAATAGCAAATTAAATTTAATATCGATAAGTGCAAAGTCGTGTATGTAGCTAGACAGCATATGACGGCTCCATACTTGATGGGTGACCAAGTAATATCGGTGACTCAACAGATGAAGGATTTAGGTGTTATTCTAAACACCAAATTGGGGCATCAGAACAGACCAAGGAAGCCAGGAAGAAGGCACTGAGAATGCTTGCGGCAATACATAGGAATGTATCATACAGAAGTGAGGAAGTCATCAGAAAGCTTTACTGTGTATATGTCAGGCCACATTTGGAATACTGCATCCAAGCTTGGTCTCCTAGCTATGAAAAAGATTGTTGGCTTTTAGAGAGAGTACAAAAGATGGCTACACAAATTGTTAATGTCATAAGCAACCTGGCATATGAGGAAATATTGAAGAAATTAAATATGTGTTCACTTATATATAGAGGTCTGAGCGAACATTTCATCGAGGTCTTGGAATTTGTCCATGGTCCAGGGAAGGGATATCACAGGGAAATGTTTGCATTTAACAGAAACGATGCAATTAGAGGCCATCAATGCAACATTAAAGCTAATCACAGCAGGACAAGGTTAGGACAGTCTTTTTTCAACAACAGGGTAATAGAGCACCGGAACCAGCTGGAAGAGATCATTGTCAGTAGCAACATAGAAAATCTTTAAAGACAGCATAGACAATCATAAGAATAGAGGGCTTGCTTTTAGGTGCTCCAGGGAGGGCTAATCGACAGATTTGGTGGGCAACTTGTTGAGTGTCCAGAGTGCAACCAAGAAGAGCCTTTGCGGCTCATAGTTGCACTGATTATTTATGTCTTTATGTCTTACACATTGCATTGAAAAATGAAATGCCAATTATTCGCAAACTACCTGAGAGCACAATTTTGCCCATTTCAAGTAGCAAGCACAAAAACACCAAAATAATGGCCTTGAGTGGGATAGCATATGATACTTCGATTTAGATGTCATGAAAAATAACGTAATGAAAAAATGATAATGTCCTGAAAAATAACGTGAAACAAAAGAACATAACATAACAAAGCATAGTTCAACCTCCTTTTGAAGTAACCATTTCCCCACTCCAAACACAAGTGCAAAAAAATCAAACAAGATAATTGTTATCAACTTTTCCAACTATAAAAATACTAAAACCTAACCTACCATAGCCTAACCTCATCCAACCCACCGTGCATTAAAAAATAGCAATAAAACTAACGGGATTTTTATTTAAATTTCAAATTTTGTAACTAAAAAGCCTATGCACTAATGTAGCCCAACCCAGTTGTTTGCTTCATGGAGGAAAATGTGTGTAAACCTTTTCTCATGCACACCTTAAGTGACAATAATACCAAATAAACCAACCCACCCTAACCCAGACAATGTCTTTCATTTGCTATACAAGCTCTACATTTAGCCCAGTTTAGTCTTCCATGGCACAGTGCGAGTCATGAACAATTGGTGAGATAAAGAGTTGATCCAATGCCTACATAATTTTAAAGAAACCAATGTAATCCATAGTAATGCCATCAAGCCACAACGTGTTAAAAATTTTTTTTTATAGAGCCTACTAAAGTTTTCTTTCTTCAGCTTAAAAATTCGGTATTATTGTCTTAAAAAGTGCTTTGGGATCCTTTGGATTTTTTTCTTCTCAGAATACCATGGTTATGATGGTGACTACGATGATGGCATCATTTATTTACGGTACAAATGATACAAAATTGTGTGAATTTGCCTTTGCTTTTCTAAAGTGCACCTAAAAGACGTAAACTAACATAATCTGACCAAACCTATCCCATTTGTTTGCTTCATGGAGGAAAGTGCGTGTATTTTTCTTCTTATTGCTACCTTAAAGCAGAATAATACCCAAATGTTTCGAGAAATAAAATTTCATGTTTTTATTGGATTTCCTTTCTTCAAAAGTACCTTAGGTTAGGTTAGGTTAATGTTAGGTTAAGTTAGGTAAGGTTAGGTTAGGTTTGGTTAGGTTAGGTTAGGTTAGGCTAGGCTGGGTTAACTTCCTCTTTAATTGTGAAAATTTTCAGGAAATAAGATCCTTCATATATTTTTTTCTACAAATGTATGTTGTACTTGGTTAGGTTAGGTTATGCTCCATTTTTTAAAAAACGTTTCTTTTTATGCTATATCAAAGCCATGTACTCAAAGCCCCTTTCTGACATTATATTGTTCACAACCTGAAAGGTAAGCATTTGCAAATCAAGTAAGGGGTCCTATAACCTTAGGTTACCTTCAAAAACATCTGATTAAAAAAAATTCCCCCAAAAAGCACCATAAATTGCCATACATTTACCATAAATTCTGAGCGACACAATGCAACGCAAAAAAAAAACATCGTTTCAGAAGTGAATTTTTAGCCCCATAAAATAAGTTGCAACTGGTATAGCACCCTAACCTTTTCAGCGTTCGTAGCTGAATAATGACGTCATAAAATAATCAGTAAGTTTAGACATCAAGACATACAAGATTAGTGCAACTATGAACCACAAGAGCCCTTCTTGGTTGCACTCTGTGCACTGAACCAGTTGCCCACCAAATCTGTCAATCAGCCCTCCCTGTAATACTGAAAAGCAAGCCCTCTATTCTTATAATGATTGTCTATGCTGTTTATAAAGATGTTCATTGTGCTGCTACTGACAATGTTTTCTGGCAGCTGGTTCCAGTGTTCTACTACCCTGTTGGTGAAAAAGTCTGCCTTAACCTTGTTCTGCTGTGGTTAACTTTGATTTTGAATTTATGACCTCTAATTGCATAATTTCTGTTCAATTCAAACATTTCCACAAGATATCCCCTCTCCGGACAATGGACAAATTTAAGGACCCCGATGAGATCTCCTCTCAGCCTGCTATATCTAAGTGACAACATATTCAATTTCTTCAATCTTTCCTCATATGCCAGGTTGCATATGCCATTAACCATTTTTGTAGCCCTCTTTTGTACTCTCTCTAAAAGCCAAGAATCTTTTTCATAGCTAGGAGACCAAGCTTGGATGCAGTATTTCAAATGTGGCCTGACATATGCACAGCAAAGCTTCCTGATGACTTCCTCACTTCTGTATGATACATTCCTATTCATTGCCCCGGGCATTCTCAGTGCCTTCTTCCTGGCTTCCTTGGTCTGTTCTGATACCCACCATTTTGTGTTTAGAATAACACCTAAATCCTTCTCCTGTTGAGTCACTGATAGCACTTGGCCACCCATCAAGTATGGATACTGCATATGCTGCTTACCTACATGCTTGATTTTGCACTTATCAAAATTAAATTAAATTAGCCATTCTTCGGACCACTTCACAAGTTCGTCTGTCTTTTTGCAGCGAGATATATTCATTTTGACCTGTTATTGCCCTAAAGACTTTAAAATCATCCGGAAATTTCAACACTACTGCTTAGGCCACTTTCAATGTTATTTACAATTATAATGAACAATAGTGGCCCCATTACTGACCCCTAGGGGACTCCACTAAGAACATTTTCCCATGATGACTTTGTACCATTTAGCATCACTCCTTGCTGTCTATCTGAAAGCCACAACTCTATCCATTTTAAGATGCTACCTGCAATACCATGGGACTGAAGCTGTATCATTAACCGTTTATGGGGTACCTTGTCAAAGGCCTTACTAAAGTCAAGATATACTACATCAACCTGATTTCCCTGATCAAATTGTTATGTGTCAAAGTCAATAAGTCCAAGAGATTTATGAGACATGATTGTCCTTTTCTAAACCCATGTTGAGTATTTTTAATCAATCTGCTACCTTCCAGATAACTAACTATTCTATTCTTGATAATTGACTCGTGTACCCTGCAGACTAGGGATATGAGACTAACTGGCCTATAGTTTTCAACTTTCCCTCTTTCTCCTTTCTTGAAAATAGCAATTACATTTGCCCTTTCCAATGGGTTGGAATTTCATTTTGTGAAACTGATCTACAAGATATTATACTAAGTGGAAATGCCAGTTCCTTTTCAGCTTCCGGCAATACCCTAGAATAAATTTCATTAGGTCCTGCTGCCTTGTTTGGCTTTATTTTCCTGATATGATTGTAAACAACATCAATATCAATGAAATCAACATCATTTGTCAGATCCCATGTCACTGAACTATGGTGTACGGTCGGCAGATTAGTCATATCTTCCAATGTAAACATTGATTTCAACTGCTTGCTCAGCTCCTCAACTATCTCACTATCCTCACCCAATGTAGTCCCGTTTACTTCCAGTGGACCAATTGTGCTAGAAACTTTACTCAGCTTATAAAAACTAAAGAACTTTTTCGTGTCTCCATTACAGTTTCTAGCTAAATCCAGTTCTTTTCCTCGCTTTGCTGCTCTGGTTTTTTGCTTCACAGTGACTCTAGCTTTTCGATACGCCTTTAGATTAACGACATTTGAAGCTTCTTTAAAGACTCTAAATGCAGTTTTCGTAGCTTTAATTGCTTTTATGAAGTCTGGTGTAAGCCATGCTGGCTTTCCTACCCTTCTTTTGTATCTTTGTTTTTGGGGGACATGTCTAATCTGAATTTCCTTGAAGTAAGATTTCAACTTTTTTTAATTAAAAAAACTTTTCCCACATTTCACAAGCATTTAAATTGGAGAATTCTTCTTCCCATCCGATGGCACTTAAAGCCGCTCTCATGCAGTCAAAGTCTGCTCTGTTGAAATTTGGAACCTTTACCAAATTATCCTTAATAATTTCCCCGACATGTGCCTTGAATCTAACTATGTTATGGTCACTTCTTCCCAGAGTTTCTCCTAAGTCAAGTCTTGAACCATGTCACTTAAATCCGAGAATGCAAGGTTCAAGAATGAGCCTCTTCAATGCCCAAATAATCTTATCAAGCTCCAGTTGCTGAGAATGTGGCAGGGTTCCTGATCGGTAGAAAGCTCCTATCCTCAGAGTATCGCTGTTGCCTTTTCCACAGTGACATCAAGCCAAATGGACTCGACAGACAAGTTTATATTCCCACTTGCTACTTTTTGAGAACTGAATAAGCTATTCATATGGAGCACCACCCCCTTTCATTACTGGACCCCTATTGCACGAAAACATATTGTATCCCTGGATCTCAGAGTCCTGCAAGTTATCTCCAAAATACCCTTCACTGACCCATGCATCCGTAATGCAAACAAAATCTGGTTCCTCCTCAGCAACATAACACTTGAACTCATCAAATTTGGACCGGATACTCTGAGCATTAAACATCATACACTTAACAAATGCTCCATAAGCACCTTTGGCTTTTTCATACTGAGGAGTTCGTTTATCACTAGATGAACTATCACTCTGTCTCCTTGAACTACTGCTGTTCCTATTTGCTGACTTTGAGGTTACATTGCCTTGGCTTACACTATTGGAATATTCCTGAGTTGGCAATGCAAGTTCATCCTTCCCCACCCCATTTCCTAGTTTCCCTGAAGGACATGCTCATATACTTTGCCTAACACATGGACCCCCTTCTCCGATAAGTGCAGGCCATCCCTCTGATAGAGGTCCCACGATGCACAAAACCTGCACCACTCGTCTACAAAAGTGAAACCTAGCTCATGGCAGAGCTTACCTACCCTGGCGTTGGCTGCCGGTGCCCTAGAGTTCCACTCAGGGGAGGCTCTAGCCCTAGGCAAAATTGCTGTTACAATGACTCTACTGTTACCCTTCAAGGTGGCCAGAAGGGCCCTGTAGTCCCGGAGAAGCTCCTCACTCCAAGCAGGACCAATGTTGTTTACCTCTACGTGCACCATAACTGTACTAAACTGGTGACCACTGGTGACCTGTGCCACTACTGGTACCAGGTCCTTCACCTTGGCACCAGTCCTGGTGATGCACCTTCTGTCCCTCCTACCTTTACAGAATACCCGATCTAAATGTCGCACACGAGAGTCCCCTAAGACCAGCACTGACTCCTTACTACTATTATCCTGGGGTCAATCCTCCAATGCCTGGAACCTATTCGATGTTAATATGCCTGCCCGCTGGGCCGTTCGACTAAGCTTCCTCCCGCTCCTACCATCTGCCACCTGCGACTCACTGACCCTTTCCTGAGGTTCGCGTCTCCAAATCCTCCATCCCCTGACCTCATGCCACTTCCCGTCCTGTGACCTACGAGAACTACCCCTCCTCTGTTCACTATTAACACTCCCCTCTCGAGAAATCCCAGCCACCTTCACAGTAGGGGAAGACTGAGCTACTTGACCTGCGACCACATGGGCATATGATGTACCTGCTATGGAGTGACCCCTTGTTGCTTTTTCTTCCCTATCCTGTGCAACAATGGCAGCCTTGAGCTTGGAAAGCTCTGCCTTAATGGTCCTAATCTCTTCCTCTAGTGCCTGCATCCTGGTCGAAACCATCCTACAGGCTCCAGCTTATGCCTAGATTTAAATTCAAATTAACTCGCTAAACAACCGACAAAAAACCAAGTATCATTCACTATCAATGACTACCTCCTATACTGTCAGTTATTTATCTAAGTACCTCAAGAATACCAAGACGCTAAGGAGAAACTATTTAACAATTGTTTGTTTGCTTTTGTTCTTGAAAAAAAGAAAGAAAAAAGGCTAATCTAATTGCCCTCTAGACAAGTAGACAACTATATGAATATCCCCATTGATATCACTGATGGCTCGACAGCACACAGCACTTATGAATACCACCAACTTAGTACCAGTTAAACTCTATCTTAAACGTAAACACCCAACACATTATGCACCACAAAAATAAATAAAGTATGTTAGGATGGTATTAATGTTGTCTAATGTACTTATTGAATCTATACACTTGTAATATCTCCAACTACACAAATCGAAGCGACGAGAAAGCCCCTAAAGCCACAAGGCCGCGCCTAAAAACAAGATGGCGCTCGGCAGCCTCGCTAGGTTGATATAGTATAATTTGCGTGCTACGAAAATGGTCATCAGATAAAAACTAATGAAATATAATCACAGAAGTAATTGCTAAACACCTATCCAGAGCTTATACTAGAGTACTGCCCTGTTCTGCAACGACTTATCTGGAAAGCTGGAGCTCCAAACGGACTGTCCTTCCACCGTGACACCTGGCGGCTAACTGATGACAAAGTTTGTTTGTCAAAGAGCAATACCACATATGCCTTGCCAAGCTTATCAAGTATTATATGTTGTCAAGATCAGGCACGTTGGTTATTGTAGCTTGAGGTTGCATGAACTGTGGAAGTCATAGAGCGCCCGAATTTCAGGGGTGTATGTAGCGAGGTTGGCAAGATGCTGACATAACTAGATTGATACCATGTGGAAATATATTTGGTATCAAGACCCACCGACCTTCTTCAGACTATGACTGGCTTCTGACTGGATTCAGAGGTTCTCTTGATCCCAGAGCGACTTCTCTTTTTCACTGAAATCTTGCCGCACGACTGCACCGAACCGCACGCCATCGAATCCCAAACCAAAATGGCCCAAAGTTCGCAGTTGTTTCGTTAAGCGCTAAGGTGCCAATGTTCCCGCCATTTTTCCACGCTGCTCATTTTAGCTACCCAGGTGGTAACTGTGAGTAGCCATAGAACGTTCAAATTCCCGCCAAAAAAAGCGAACTGTGATAGTGCTAGATATAAGCAGTTGAATCATTCTGGACTGCTTGACATAACACCCATGGCTGCTAGGATCAAGCAACCTCATTCTTGCAGTCTAGCATCTGCAGGTTAGAATTGGCCCCTTTCCAGCCGAATAGTACCTACGGTGCTTGTTATTGCTTGAACGGTGCTTGTTACTAGCATCCCTAGCGAACAGCGTTGGTGGAAGCAACCATTTAGCACGCGATAAGCAACAAAAGTGCTAATAATTTTTTTTTACAGTGTATATGCAACTGACTGCCATGCGATTGCTGTTACTTTGTATGTTGCTCCCCAAGCATCCTGGAAACTACTGTTTTTACTGCAAACTACTATCATTGTGAATCTAAGCGTTTCCATACTTTATTCATGCACTTCGCTCCTTTCTTTGCGAAGCCGATTGCGCCGCGCAGCCCAACGGAGCAGTCGGGCGAGCGGCCCGGTTCCAGAAACTGGAGTAAGTAGTGACCTGATAGTATTTCTATGTAGGTGATCTGAGGTCAAATACCGGGTCTAGCATCTGTATTGCATCATTAGTAATGTCCAAAACATCTTTGATGCTCACTTCGAAGCATTTAAACACGATCAGAGCGATCCATAACAATGACAAGCCAAGCCACGCAAAACCAAAAGAAAGAAGAAGATATTTTACCTCATTTGACCTTGAAGATATTGACCTAAGGTCATCCAATTCGAGCACAATGGAATTATCTAACGTATCCATCCACCCTGCAAATTTAGTTGCTCCAGCATTAACCCGTGCCGTCTTTCCGGTCAAATCCTCACACCCCGTCTCGGGGGGTCCGGTTGAAGATCCCCCTGTAAAATCCAAACTAAGCATCGCATGAAAACGAAAGAGGTGTCATCGGTAAGCGCTCGATGAGTAGGGTCCGGGTCCATCCCCAAGAAATTTCTACCAAAAGTGACGTCACCAGGGGACTAGCTTTTCACGACTTTTTACGACTTACATTATGTTTTTGACTCTGGGGAGTTCATTTTGTGGGATATATGAAAAGCAAATTTTATTTGGAATGAGAACAGGACAGAGAAATCGACGAAGGCTATATTTTTTGTCCCCCCAAAGTAACAAGTTTTTTTTGGAATTTTCAAAATTTTGAGTCTTCAAGTTTTCTTTAATTTTCATTTTCCAATGGGTAGAGCAGACCGAGAAACGTTGTTGGAAGTCAACTTGTACTAATACAAAAATGCTTACTTTAGCCAGAATCCTGTATTTAAACTGCAATCTGGCAAATACGCAAAATTTATAGGTAGTCAAAAACGAAAAAAAATCAACTCGTACGTTTTGTTGCATCCGTAAAGATAAGCAAACGCTGAAGGTTTCATTAAAATATTCGTATCTGTTAAAGCGTGACGACTAGTTGAACGCTTTTAGAGGTGACCTCACTTGACCTTGACTAACTCGTTGACCCTAAATGATCCGACCTAAAATTTTGGATCAGTTTGTCAAATTGATGTGGGAAAAGGTAGGCCAATTTTGAGCGCGCTGCCGCGCGCCGTTCGTCCGCTATCCACGAAAAACCTGAAGGGGGGGGGGGACGATTGAAGACCCCCGGAGACGGGACGGGTTAATAGGAGCCGAGATCTTAGGGGGCGGAATCCGTCCCCTCCAGTACGCGTAATTTGCACAGGCCTTCCAGGGCGCGTGCTAAAGGCGTTCGGGCGTAGCACGTTCCAGTTTTTTCGGCATTCGTGAAATTAAGTTGAAAGCTAAAACTGACCTCAAATTCAAAACCTAATAACAATTCACCGAAATCTGTGGAACCTGGATTTCTTCTTTTTTCGTGTGGAGGGATGTGGTGGTGGGGGTAGACGACAGGAAAGTACTCGAACTTCCTCAACAAGCGCTTTTTCGGAACCTCCCCAGAATTTGGAGATATTTCTAACCGTGCCGAAATGTTTTTTTTTCTTGAAGGAGGGAAGGAACATTGAGCATGCTCTCCCAAAAATGAGCAATTTCTCCTCATGAAAACATTCCATGTGTGCTTTGGGCTACCATGCATCTCACCTTTATGAGCATGACACCTTTGTGCTCACATGCTCTTTAGAAAATGCGGTGAATCAATCCCACACAAAACCATACAAAACAATGCCTTGCACTGCATCAAATAATATTTTTTGGAGGGATGGGGGTGCGGTCATTCCTTTAAGGAAGTCCTGTTGTGTTCTGGCCCGGCAACGTCCTGCCAATGCACCAAATTCATTCAGTCATCCCGCCATGAGAGGGAAACTACCTCGCCCCAATAGTCTGCCCACCGACATTGATTTCTTGATGATTGATTACCTATCTCTCTATCTTTATCTTTATCTTGAAATAATTGGACGGGACGAAGTACATGAGGGCAATGGTCAGACGAGAATGAATTGGGAGCATATTTCATTAGCTCCCATGCTAAAAGTTGAAGTATTTGCGGGAGTGGATTCACCGAACATTGAGGTAGTAGTTCCCCTCAACGGTATATAAAACAACACCCCTAAGTCAAACGACTGGCAAGTGGCAGCCATTTGGCGAGAGGTAGTGGCGTTGCAACCTAGGGTATGTTGCAAGGCCTGATCCAAGTGGGAGGAAGCGAAAGTGGGCCCTTGTAACCCGAGGAGCGCCTCTCTTAGATTTTCGAGTGTACCCCTTCCCTCTGATTTATCAGCGCAACGCGCTCCTCGGCCTGGGAACGGCAGTCATCTGGGAACCCAAGCGCACGCCTCGAATTTTTCGGCCAAACGCACTCCTGACAAAAACAAGTGTTGCCCCTCTGGGAGATCGGAGTGTATCCCGTCCATGCGGTCTGGAACAAGAGTCGCCCCTCTGGAGAAAAGACGGCTCCTTGGCAACATTTTATATCTGTCAGTGGTATGGTGTAGGGGGAGGGGGCTTGCTCCATCCATGCAACTTCTGCTCAATCCTCTTCGCGGATTTGTGGGTACGCCGAAATCTGTACTCTCCCATTCCGTTGTGTAAACCACTCCACCGGAAAACATCAGCCACACATCTAGAGAGCAAGGATGGTGGGGGCGAAAGCCCAACAGCCCATTCTTATCTTTGTGGGTGGGGGACTGCTCCTTCAATACTTGCTTCCCCTACCCGCAATAAATTCAACTTATAACACGGGAGCCAATGGAATGTGCCCCCTATGAATTTTTATCTGCTTATTGCCTTCATGCACTTTGCACCCCCGATCATTTCAGGAAATCAACATCGGTGGGCTGACCCTTTCGGCGAAATGGACTTCCTCTCTCAGATGCCTTCACTTCGTATCACAACATCGGAACAGAGCTTAATAAATCAATAGGAAAGATTCCTTGATCGACAAGGTTCCTTGATGAATTCTGTATAATGAAAGGCAGATGCAATCCTACTGAGGTAGCTGAATGGATTGGGAAAAATGTCAATGCGAAATGCCTGCCCAGAGCTCCCATAGGCGTACGGCCTAAAACTGGCCGCGCTTCAGTGCTTCTACTTACCCTCAGCTAGGTGGTAGGTTTGTGCCGCTGATGGTCCACATAGTTTAGTTCCAGAACCAGAGCTTAATTTTTTAGTCTCTAGAATCTGAAGAGATCCTGAACCGTGTCGAAACATTTTGGGTGAAGGGCATTACGCAAGTTTCCCCAGAAGTCTCAATGTTCTCCATGATCAAATGTTGTGTGTGCTTCGGGCTGAGAAGCATCCAACCCCTCTTTCCGAAATGTTGTTCAATATTCCCGCACAAAAACGTCCAAAATATTTATCTTCACTGCATAAAACAGCATTTTGGGGGTTGCTTCCATAAGGAACCAACCCCCAAGCTGCTGCGCCCTGCCCAAAGACTCGATGCCAATGTAGCAAATAATGGACTTTATTCTTCTGAAAATCCATCACTAAATCCGTCTGTGTGTTCTACAAGATTGCACCCTTCCTTGGTTACGCTTATCCCTATGACAACTGTCGTTTGGTCAAACTTACCTTGCGAAATTAATACAATATATATATGGTCAGCAGAACATTTGAATTGACCTGGGCGCTTATCTAAGGGTACGATCACGATATGCGAGATAGCATCTGACAACCCATGTTTAGATCTATGCGCTCATGATAATGTTTGGCTACTGCCGGATTTGTTTGACATGATAGTGCACTTGAACCGAAAACGTCCGATCTTCTCGAAGCGTTCACCTTTAATCTGACCTCAGTACGGAACGGCTGATATCATGAAGTCATATTGGGCGTCGTTAGATAGAACTTGGGCAAATGATTACGCTGGTTTATTGTTACCTCTCTCTGACTCAAATAGTGATGAAATTGCGCGCGGGATGATTGCATATCTCCCCTCTCGGCAGTGGACTATAGCAACATGCTGTCGGTACTCCAGTGTTCATAGGGCGTGCAGAAATATATGATAAGATGATGATATTTGATCACAGGTTGTGTACACTTCACTTTCCGAATTGTCATCTCAGAATAAAAAGTACGTTGGTACACACAAAATGGCCTTGTTTCTGGCTCCACCTTTGAACGCAGGCATTACATCTGAAGAACACATCCCCGCCCTCTGTCCGGCATCACCGCACGGCGCCCTGCCGAAGGGTACCGCAGGGGAACCATACCGGTCAGCAGTCAGACGTTCATGGGGAAACATGGGGGTTTTCTCGCTATCGTGATCGTCGGGTCTTCACATCTCCACTCTTGACACTGCTCAATGCGAATCGGAAACTGCACTTTCGAAGTCCGTATCCTGGCTCGATGTAGCACGACAGAAGCTATTCGGGAAATGACCGCAAATGCCCAGGTCCGTACAGTCGACACGCAGCGCGATGCTACAGTCGGTTATAATACCCGGCCCGGTGCGTGGGCCGGATGAACAATGTGACGCACGAGATAAGATTAGTCATCCGCTCGGGTCGCCGACGGAAGTACGACGCGTAGTCGCGCTCGTAGCTGACCCGTCTGCCCACTGGCCGTCTTCGATAGACAAAACACGGCGGGGTCACCCGGACCAATACTTGGGAACTCTTTACGGAACTACCGGCTCCCTGACACATCAAGCATCATACCGCACAACTTGATGTCGAGTAATTCACTTTGTTTAACGGGATATCTTCCCGTTCTTTAAGGTTTGACGCCTCAAGCATCATACCGCACAACATGATGTCGATTAATTAACCTTGTTGAGCGGGTATTTTCCCGTTCTCTAACCCTCGCCCGTATAGGGGGTGCAACCCCCTAAGGTTTTTGTGTATTCCTTCCAAACCGACGAACGGATCGCTCTGAGATTTTCAGTACCATCTTGGGCAACCTTTTGACGACTTTTGTGAACTTTTTGGAGGTGATATCAGGTTACGGAGATATGAGGTCATAAAGGGTAGCACCTCCGAGCAGTTTCCCACAAACTCGTGATTATCGCGTTTTTTTTAAACGTATTTAGCATAATAATCGGCATATAATGAAAAAATACAGGTGCCCAGATGGATTCCAATTGAAAAATAATGTTCCAAAAATCGGTGACCACGGTTGACCTCGGTTGACCTCGTTTGATCTTTCGACCTACCTTTTCTTAACCTACCCACGGTAATTTTTCGTACTGAATTCGAATTCAGCGTCCATGTTTCCTAGGGAACTTTAAACTTGGAAATTATAACCACTTTTTAAAAAGTTGGATATTTGGGGTCACGGCTTTGACCTCATTTGGTGCATGACATATTGGTCCGACCACATTTTGCTCATATTCAGGAATGCAACAAATATCACCGAAATAATTTATCTTTTCGTTTTTGAAGACTTTGTGTTTGTATATTTGTCCTGTAGAGTCTAAATTATTATTTTAAAAAATTTTTAATCCGAGTTGTTGCTGGAGTGGCTTCAGGAACCAGGGATCTATTGCTAAGCAGGGCTTGTTGCGTGAACCCTGGCCCCACCACCCGATCCATGAATTCCAGTTCAACGGCAGAATTTTGATCGAAAGTTTAGCGTGCCGTCAATGCACCGACACGGCCGCCCGGTAGCTCGTCCCGGGCCTTATCGGGCCAGCTGCCAACTGACACTCCCGGCCGGGGGCTAAATGCCAGCGCGCGAAGCTTCTCGAACCCTGCGTTGCCAGGACAGGGGAGACCAGAGCAAGCGAGCGCTCTTATCAACTGAGCTACGGGGGCGGCTGAACATCCTCGCTCCAAATTGAACATCCTTGCTCCAGTAAGCACTTCTTATGAGGCTAAGTTGGCTTAAGACAAGTTTCTGGATGAACCTAACTAACCCATAAGAAAGAAAGTTTAATATGTTGAATTCCGAAAATGTGCTGTGTTTTTAAATGTATCTACGGGGAATCGTTTTCCGGCCATGGTTGATTTCGCCCTACTTTTCTGATTCCAAATAAATTTGTTTCTAAAAGTTTAAAAGTTAAAAGCTTTTAGGAGTTCTCCTAAAATATAGTCCCCAGAGTCAAACTGAGCTGAGCGACCAGAGTCAAAATATGACGTCAGTCATGGCTACATTACTCCCTAGTGACGTCAGTTTGATAGCCGATATAATTTTGTGGGTATTTCTGGACCTACTCGTCGAGCGCTTTCCGATGACACCTCTTTCGCGTTCGTGCAATGCTTAGTTTGGAGATTAGAGGGGGTATGTAACGACCCCCTCCAGAACGGGGTGTGAGGATCTGACGGAAAGACCGGAATGGGAATTATTTCTTAGCGTATATTTGCGTTGATCGGACAACGATTAACCGGTACAAATACTTTTCCTACCATGCTGACTGTCAACAAGCCATTGGCAACTAACAGGAAAAAGAAAGGATTCATCGGTACATAGCACCTTGCCTTCCAGTGGGGCACGACTCTGCTGTAAATGGACTTGTAACGGAAGTTATAATTAAACATATGAATCGTGTATCAATAAAAATTAATGAGGCACCGCCTCATACTGTTTCGCTTGGCATGAATTGGTACCGCTGATTGTCAGCTGCGATAAGCCGAAGAAATACTTGCCATATCCACCACATCATGGGCACGGTAGGATAATGTGTCTTTTTCAGGCGTGTGAGGCCCTCGATTTCAGTCTGACCCCGGGTAGACTTTTTGTCGGCCGACTCTTATCTAGGAGATAGCAGTAACTGTGGAGTGTTCTCCGTATCACTGGATTAATGCTGAGCGACCAGCGCCCGCGGCATATGGTGCACGATAATGGTCTGCCCTTAAACAGACCCTTCGGTTCAGTGTCGCACCCCGAGGCCACGACCTCGCCCCGTGTTACCGGGACAGTCCTCTGCTCACAGGACTCGAGCAACCAGAACTGCCCTGTTATGTGCACATCATGCTATACGGCGGGAAATATGAGATCAAGCGTACGGACAGCACTGACCTGCGATGCGGCAATGGGACCTCACTCCTGTTTAAACCGTACGTACTTCTTGGTGTGTGGGTGGTACAAAATGTTGCCCACAGGGGGACCAACAAATATTTATCAAATTCAAATGAAAAGGTCATTATATGCCACGTATTTATCTCCAATCATAATGTAATGAACACAGCAAGGATATACAGCCTTCTAAGACAAAGACAGGAGGGTTTAGAGCTTCCGGAACCAACAAAAATCGCATTGTAACCGCAACATCGCATTGGGAACCAACGAATTATGTTAAGGATACCGAACATTCTTGCCGGGGGCCTAAAGAAGTCCAATAGTGCCCTCAATGCCACCAGGAATCTGAAGACCTACCGGAACCTTCTAAATCTCTCGGAAAAAACGACAGAGCTTTATAGCTTGTACCTAGAACCTGGATAAAAACACTGGAGTCCTCAAAAACACATCGGAGAACCACAAAACACGGTGTGAGCCTCAAAGCACACCGTAGCCACAACGACAGCATGAGGACCTGAAAAACAGGCCGGAGCCATCCAAAAGTAACACGGTGATAACGCACCGGGAAGCTAATAAACACCTCCAATCCCTCGAAAGCCTTCGATCTCTTAAAATCCACAAAATAAAGAAGCTAAAGAAACTTAGAATCCAAAAATAAAGAAAATAAATAAACAAAGGAATACGTCATGTCTGAAAATGCGTTTACGGACCGAACACTAGCGCTGAGGTCATAAAACACATCAAGAAACTAGACACAAAGGCAACGTATCCAAAAAATGGACACTGAATGCCAACATATTTAAACCAAATGACGAGGTACGTACATCAATGCTCAGAGAGGTATCTGAATTCCATTTGGACAATAAGTGAGAATAAGAAAAGTTTTGTCCACATGACTTCAGGGACGTTTCCCACAAAACGACGATACGAACAATTTATGACGTTAAGCATGGCACAAAACCATAATATTGTAGCACTTATCAAAACGCAAGGGGCCTGACAGAAGCTACAGAGACCTAAAAAAATGAGTTTTTTTTTGTTCACATGCTTAAAAAACATGCTTGCAAATTTTACCAACAAAAAGAGAAGCCTAATTTAACCTAACCTAACGAAACCAAACCATTTTGCATTCTTCATGGAGGTTAAATGTGTGCAAGACGTGTTTTGTGAACACCTTAACACGCGCACTGTAAGGGGGTGGGGGGGGGGAAATCCGCCCACCCCTCCGGTTTTTCGTAGATAACTCCAGATTTTACCGGCCGATATACGCCATTGTTTGCATACCTGCTTATAAATGACCGTCGCGTTGCATAAAGGAAGAAAAATGAAAATGGACCGAAAATTTTTCGAGTTAGGGTCGCTAAATGAAAAATGTATCAGCGCCAGACCATAAATATCGGCGCTGATGCGCTTCCCGTATATTGGCAAAAATGAAGTGTTCTTGGCAAAACTAGAGACTTGTTTGAAATACATTGTCATGCTATATTGCATTCAAAATCATGTCAGGTCACCGAGGTCCAGCCAGGTCAAGTTCATGACAGGCTAACACACACCCTTGAGGGGGAGCGCGAAATCAGCCCACCCCTCATACATAACTCCCTATTGTATCGTCCAATATACGCCATTTTTTACGTACCTGCTTAGAAATGACGGGCGCGATGTTTAAAGCAAGAAAAATGAAAATCGGCCCATTTTAATTCAATTTAGAGCCCGTTAGAGCAAAATCAATTTGCAGCGCCCGACCACAAAAATCGGCGCTGATTTGCTTCCCGTATATTGGCAAAAGGGAAGTGTTCTTGACAACACTAGCTACTTGCTTGATGCATATTGTTATGCTACGTAATTTAAAAGTCATGTCAGGTCGCTGAGGTCAAGTCAGGTCAAGTTCATGACAGGCTAATGGAACCAATCTTGGTCAACTGGAATGTTGTCATGAAAGGAAATGACCGTCATGCGATTGATGTCACTTTGCATGTTACTCCCTATGCATCCCGAAATCTACTGTTTGCCATTGTATTCCTAAGCATTTCCATACTTTATTCATGTATTTTAAACATTTCTTTGCGAAGCCGATTGTGCTGAGCCGCCCAACGGAGCAGTCGGGTGGGCAGCCTTGTTCCGGTAACTGGAGCAGTGCTCCTATATAGGTAGCCTAACGTGCTCCTATATAGGTAGCCTGAGGTCAAATGACGGATCTGGCATCTGTATTGCATCATTAGTGTAGTGAAAGTCCTTCTTCTTGGCTCGTGATAGACTAGAGGACCCGCGCGTCGCGATAACTCCGAATGCCAAAAATGATATGTTCTCTGCACGATATATTGTACAGAAAGTATAGTGAATATATAGAGACACTCGCAATAATGTTCCAGGCCGACAGCAATCACTTTCAGTTCTCAATTTGGAGGCCGAAATACAGTTGTTAATTTACGCACGCGACCGACAGCGACAGGTCCGCGTGGCTCGACAGTCCAGACACGTCTCACAGCGGGGGTCTGGCCACAGCCCTGGCTCAGACACGGCCGGAAGGCCGGTACAGGTCGCAGCAGCCGGGCGTTGGCCCGAAAACGCTGACTCGGTTCCGACGAGGGCCGGTGACCGCGTCGCCGGCACCGGACGGACATGTACGGGCGTGACATGTGCCGGGCATGGTAGGTCGGCTGATTTACGGGTCACAACACCCACAGTTAGATATTATACGATTAAAACAGTACGTGTCTAGCAACTCTGTTACATTAGTAATGCCCAAAACATCATTGATTGCAATTTTGGAGCATTTAATCCCAATCACAACGATCCATAACAATGACAAACGAAGCCACGTAAAACCAGAAAATTGTGTTATTTTGACCTCATTTGACCTTGAAGATATTTACCTAAGGTCATGAAGTTTGCACATAATAGCGGTTTCTATCGTGCCCATTCACCCTGAAAATTTCGTTGCTCTAGCCTTAATGGGAGCCGAGATCTTAGGGGGGCTGAATCCGATACCCACTCCAGTGCGCGTAATTTTCAAAGGCCCTTCAGGGCGCGTGTTAAGCTGCAATAATACTGGCCAGGCCAGGTTATGTAAGATTAGAGTTGAAAAATATAGTGATGTATTTTACATTCTTAAAAAATACATTACGGCATTGAAACCCATCTTATTTGCATGATTTTGGCATACGAACTGACAAATAAGCATTTCCGATGGAAATCAGTGGTCACATCAGCTTAATAGTGCTGGTAAACAAGACATTGCAACATGCTGCCCTCAGGATGCAATACGTCCATGCAAATTAGAATTTACTCATATTAGTTTTATTCCCTTGTATCACAGCACCAGTCCTAGCCAGTCAGTCAGTCATATTTATTAAGGTCTCCACAATAATATGACTTTTCAGCCCTCTCGTAAATACATTTCTGTAAAACTATATGCATAATCCTATTTCTCATGTCAATAAACAAGAGTCAATTAAAAATCATCCAGACTTAAATCACGCTTGATCACCTCGTGATCGTTCGATCACCCCGTGATCGAACGCGCCTCCAAACGGCCGTTCCACGCGGCTACGGCTCTGAATGGGTAGCTCCGCTTAGCGAGTACGGATCGTGTCCCATGTATCTCTCATGGGTCTCATCTCTCATCTCTCAGTATATCTCATGGGTCCGTGGGATCCGAATCCATCTGAATGTTTCACCACCATCTTAACCCTTTAGCTTAAAACTTGCTTCCAAGCCCAAGGGCTCAACACCACTTAGAAACTGAAGGTAATGACGTCATTGCATGATGGTCTGTTTGCCTCTCTTGACCTTTCTCAGTGGATTTTGGAGAGCAACTCCTTAGTTCTGGCAATGCCTCAGCTTTAATATATACATAGCATAATATGATCCATTTGGCTGCACTGGGTCCAGTGTTCGGCCAGTGGAAAGGCTTAAGAGCAGTCACGTGTTCGTTTAGGCGAAGAAATTTGTGGCGGCCACTCTCGCCCGTGAAGTGGCGCCGCACTGCCATGTTGTTCAATACACCACGCCTTTTCTATTTTCCTTCAGGATGGCCATTGGGGTGAAAGAGTTGGTCTTTAAGGGTAGACCACGACCGGTGTCCACTGATGCTTGCTGTCCGATGCTGCCGTTACGACCCCATGCTGTTTGGCCGCACTGGGCCAATGCGGCCAACCGTTCGACTCGTCTAAGACTAACACTCCGGAAGTAGAGTCCTGGAGCAGACGTGTATATGAGAGGCCATTGGAATGTGTGTGTGTGTGTGTGTGTGTGTGTGTGTGTGTGTGTGTTTGCACTTAACCATATATAAAGTTGAAAACACCCAACCACTGGTTCCTCCCACATTCCACCCAGCAACAAGTCCATGCTTAGCTGGGTGGAGTTGTGGGAGGAGCCAAAGTTAAAAAAACACAAAACAAATCAGGAGTGCTCACCACCATCCGGCCACAAACCAGCGTCTAACATTATAGTTTAGACCCTAATTTCTTGTTGGGATGGATTCAGGGTCAGTCATATGCCTCCTTTGGATATGACTACTAACAGCATTATTTATTATTAGTCTTACTGCTCTAATACCCGATGCTTTGTATGCTTATTTATATGTTTTCCATCTCTTAGCTGGGAGTGCCGCGACTTTACTGTTTATTTTATGGTGTTAACGTAAGGTGCTTGCAGTCGTTGGGTAAGGGGAGGGGGCGCTCCTGGTCACCTGATCTTGGGTGGCGGAGATTAAAATTTATTTAAAAAAAAAAAAAAAAACGGCTGCACTCGCCACCTCTGAGCCGAGGCTTGGGAACTTCTCCCTGAGCCCGATATGAGACTGCACGCTGCGCTTCCGACGCAACTGTTAATTTGTCGGTTGAAATGGGCTTGCACCCTCCGAAGCCGAATAATCACGTTGTTTCATGTGATATTCGAAGTGAGATGGGCGACCAGAATTCAAATGTCCTTCAGTGATGCCCGAAGTGAAATGCTTGCGATGCCCCCATGCATGTCTAAGTAGGTGTCATTTTACGGCATTATGCTCCAGCCGTTCCTTGTATCAATGTAGTCGATTGTTGCAACCAAAAGTGACTCGAATTAATTTGTGTGTTCGATAATGTAAGTTCCCTTCAATGTCAGGCTTTACCTCAATAGGTTATGTGGTGTTCACAATCTTGACTCATCGATGGCTTGACAAGACAAGCTGGAGTACAGGCATTTCGAAACATCTATTTATATACTTAATTGAATTACGAAAATCATTCAAACACGACTGATTCCCTTGGATCAAGTGACCTTTAAGAACTACCGGAAACATTTATTTTGGTCACATTTTGGCGTCTAACTGAGATATCTTAAAGAAATGTGAAAATGAGCTTGCTTACCAAAAGCTGACAAACGTCCCTTCACAGCGCGTTTCCATATTGCTTCATTCACAGGTCATATGTACATACTGCATCAACATATGGAGCGAAAACAGCACTGGTTGTTTGTTTCAGAGGAGACACAGCGTATCCTGATGAATCTCTACAGCGTATCCTGATAAGTCTCTAGCCGCCGATTGGCACTCTCCGACAGTCCCGACACGGTTGGAGACCGTTGGGCGGTGGCAAAGGCTCTACCTGTGGCAGGTTTTCCTCCGTGCCCCATGTGCTGTTCCAATATTATCTGTCTGTGGATAAAGGAGGCCCAGAGCGCGGCGTGGGAAACAACGTGCGAAGATGTTGCGTTCTATCTGAGCTTGCTTTCGGCGTAAATCCTTGGAACCTCCGGTATCTCCTTTGTGCCCGGGCAAGTGAATAGTCTCCTGTATGCCCAGGCATAGGTCCAAGTCCAGGATTATTGTCTGCGAGTGACGTAGCCAATAAGCAAACGACGGTGACGTTCGATGCAAAGTCATGCCTGCTCCTATGGTACATTTTGGAATGCATTTTGCAAATAAACAGAATGTTGTGGTGCTCACAGGTCCTCTTCAATGACTTCGCTGGCCATCGTCAGGCCATTATCCCCGAGGCAGCAATGAGCGGCATGTGTGGCAGATGACGCCGGCGATAAGTGTGGGGCGCTCTAGAGCTGTACGTTAAGAGTATGTCATGTGACACTGGGAAAAGACAACTGCTCATCTGTTCTGCTTTAACTGCGATACAAAATCAAGCGTGAAAGAAGTTTCATATGAGAACAGTGAGGTACGTCTATGACAATAACCATTCTCATTTGAGGCACGTGTTGTTCAAATGAAACTTGAAGCTAGTCCTATTTGAGTAATAGCATCGAATATTGAAACCAATAGCTATTATGAGGTGACCTGGCTGCAGCGAGAACAAGCTTTTGCTTGTGGCGACTCAGAAGTGGTTTAGCACGAGTACATTTGCAACCCTGTATGAATAGTCAGGGTGACACCTGGGACTGTAATCAACTGAACATAGCTGTTCAAATATAGACCAATTGCTGTTCTCAATCTAACTGGTGTCACTTGCGATCAAATGATATTCTCCTTCCAGAGTCTTGAAAGTGGTTTCACATGAGCACACGTGTAACTCTCAATCCATAGGCATTCTCTCCTAATAATGGTGTTCCCAGCATATCGTGAACAGAAAGCTCCTTTCGTGTGGTTTGGTTTGGACAGAGAGAGTGAACGTCTGTCATTCTCAGATAATATCTACTCTTTTTTTTCCTCATTTTTCTGAGCATTTTTCTAACTATACTAGATATTTAACAGTTCATGTCTGTAGGTTCGAATATCAGTTCAAAGAAGAAGAAAGACAAACTTTCCTCAAAACAAGCCATGGAGCTCCGTCTTGATTTGGTTGTATGTCTAATGTTGTCCCTGAACCCTGCTATGTTAAAGTCCCTTAAAGGTCAGCAACATACTCCTACCATGCGCTCCCCTATTTATCCCTTCCTGCATCAAGTTGCCAGGGTTTCCACTTTGGTCTGGTGACCTACAGTATTCCCCAATCCTTAATATTGCTCCATTCTGCATCATGACATCTAACCACAAAGATTCTACTCCTTCATCGTGTGCCCTATCCTCCAGGGTATGACTTTTCATTACTTGCCTCACATACAAGAGTATCCCATCTCCTGCCATTGACTTCCTTTGATGAGCCTACATAATGTAGCCCGTGAATTCAAATTAATGCAAGTTACTTTGACAAAAAT
This sequence comes from Imbricaverruca yamaguchii, assembly GCA_034440575.1. NCBI lineage: Eukaryota > Metazoa > Arthropoda > Thecostraca > Neoverrucidae > Imbricaverruca > Imbricaverruca yamaguchii. The sequence goes on from JAOTOL010001384.1 coordinate 254,819, forward strand.
GCTTTCATTAACCCATGCATATATAAAATGCCGTCCCGGTAGCGCAGTTAGTTAGAGTGCCGGCCTGCTTTGGTCTTCCCTGTCTTGGCGACACGGGATTCGAGTCGCTTAACGCGCTCGCATTTAGCCCCAGCCGGGAGTGTCAGTTGGCAGCTGGCCCGATAAGACCGGGGACGAGCTACCAGGCGGCCGTGTCGTTGCATTGACGGCACGTTAAACTTTCGATCAAAATTCTGCCGTTGAACCAGAATTCGTGGATCGGGTGGTGGGGCCAAGGTTCACGCAGCAAGCTCTGCTTAGCAATAGTACCCTGGTTCATAAAGCCACCCAAGCAAGAACTCTGATAAAAAAACTTCAGTTATGCATACTAAATTTAGTTTTTTCCAGAAAAAAACATGCCGAGGGATATCAGCATGAAGCATGAAGCATGAAGTGAGCATGAATCTATGTGAGCGAACACCACTAATCATCTAAATGCCGTTTGAATGTTGTGTGTAAAAGCAGTCATGCTTCATCTCGAAATTCTTCCCGTCTTAGCACCTGCAACCAAAACATTTTGGACTGCAAGTTCAAAATAAATCGGCATACCAGCGAATTCCCCATACCGTGTGTTGTGTGTCCCCTCCCATACCCTATTTGTATTCTTACACTCTTCTTGATACATGTGTTTTCCGTTTTCGGAAGAAGGTGACTGGTGTAATAGATGTCCGCCCCCGCCCCCAGCACCTTAGCAGCACAAGGTGCGTACAGAAGTTAGTTTGTTTCACCAAGCCAGCACGAATGGTCCTCATGGTATAGCTCACGCCCATTGACCAGCAGATAAGTCCACTTAGGGAAGCGCTAACGGTAGCATAGCGTGCACAGATCTCCGGTGATGTCGCGAGAATTCGCCTGGCCAGACATGCGAGCATGCAATGACGTGGAAGCCGGGCCGTAACGCCAGTGCTAATTCTAGGACGCTATCCATGTACCAAAAAAGCATCAAGCTGACAACACCTGAGCTCCGCCCAGTGGGAGGAGTTACAGCGTCGCGGTCGATTGCATAACGATCATCGTTTCAATATTCAGCCTTAGACACGCGTGCGAAGAGGAAGAGGCGGGGTCGGACGAATTTGATTACAGTGCAGCACGCACCTGTAAGCCAGGAATATACAGGTAGTTCCCGGTGGATAGTCACGTGGATGCCGTAGGTATAAAAAGCAGCGGTAGCCTCTGGCATGATGACATTCTACTGGAGCGGTGCATGCCCTGTGGTCCAGCCCGCGCGCTCGGCTGTGGTTCTGCCTCACTTATCAGCGTGCCGGCAGTTCCCACAGAGGTTGAGTTTGATCCTGGCGGGATCACTGCTCACCGTCCAGCCAGCTGGCTCGGCCGCGCCACCCGACAGCTCTGACTGAACACACGACGAGCCAGCCGGTCGACCCAGCCGCGAAGGGAGCCGCCCTGCCGTCTGACCGGCGTCCCGGTGTCCGGCTGCGTCGCCATGCCGGTCGTGTTGTGGGCGACGCTGGTGGCGGTGACCGCCATGCTGCGCGTCGCGCGACCAGCCGCTGTCGTCGCCGAGCCGCCGACCGACTGCGACCACCTGCCGCCACGGCACCAGCTCCACACCCGCTGCGTGCAGCTGCGGGGACGCAGCAGCGCCGTTGCTGGCCGCTCCCGGCGCCACTCGGCCGACCTGCCGGGCGACCTGCCGGCCGACCTGCCGGCCGACCTGCCGGCCGACCTGCCGGCCGCGTGCCGGCCGGACCCGGCCAGCGCCGAGCAGCACCTGCGCGCGCTCTGTCCGTTCCGGCTGCACACGCGCACGTTCGGCGATCGTGCCGGCGAGCGGGTGCAGCTGGACGTGGCCGAGTGTCTGTGCGCCGGCCACTCGTGCGGCGACGGCATGCAGTGCACGCCCGTGCTGGCGGCCATCCGGTACCGGCTGGCGGGCCGACTCACCACCGACCTGGTGAGCGTGGCCTGCGTGTGCGCGGCGCCGGGCCGGGGGGCGGCCGCCGCCGCCGCCACGCCTCGCATGGTGTGGCAGGGCACGGTGCCGCCGCCGGCCGCCGCCTCCGACGGGGCCCGCTGGGCGAGCCGGCACCGCACCAGACACGGCCGCCGACGCCAGCTGCTGATGCGTAGCTCGTGGCGCTTCTAGGCCGGCCGTGGCGCCAATGTCAGGCTAGCTGGTGTCAGGTTACCTGGTGTCAGATTGACCGGTGTCAGGGTGGCCGTGGCGTCGGTGTCAGACTGGCTGTGGCGCCGGTGTCAGGCTAGCTGGTGTCAGGCCAGCTGGTGTCAGGCCGGCCGTGGCGCCGGTGTCAGGCTAGCTGGTGCCAGACTGACCGGTGTCAGGCTGACCATGGCGCCGGTGTCAGGCTAGCTGGTGTCAGGACGGCCGTGGCGCTGCCGGTGTCAGACTTACCGGTGTCAGGCTAGCTGGTGTCAGGCCGGCCGTGGCGCCGGTGTCAGGCTGGCCAGTGTCAGGCTGGCTGGTGTCAGGCTGACCGTGGCGCCGCCGGTGTCAGGCTGGCCAGTGTCAGGCTGGCTGGTGTCAGGCTGACCGTGGCGCCGCCGGTGTCAGGCTGGCCAGTGTCAGGCTGGCTGGTGTCAGGCTAGCTGGTGTCAGGCTAGCTGGTGTCAGGCCAGCCGTGGCGCCGGTGTCAGGTTGTCCCGTGTTAGGCCGGCCGTAACCATGTGTCCGTGAGGTCCCGGCACATTGTCAGCGGTAATTAGGACGCTGGAGAGGTAAGCTGGAGGAATGAGGATACCGACAAGTCTTTGGATTCTGACAATGCCGGGGTCTGGAAGATCCTACGAATCAGGTAAGCCTGGTGTTTTAGATAACGTTTGTGTTTGTGTTCAGTCAGTGTCCTGCATTTTTATTTTCTTTTGGCTGTGTTGAGCGTCAGTCCAAGATGTCAAACCTGCCACGACATCGAAAAAGCTGACGGCATGGCAGTTATAGGATGGCGTTCAAATATGCTGAATTATTTATTGACAAGGTCATGAATGTCTGAATTGAATGTCAGTGATAATCTCAGCATAACATTCTGCAGTTAAATACTGTCACATTTCAACGAGATCATTTCAGGTCACAATTCATCGAGGTCAATTCATGAAGTAAAAAATGGGAGGCAAAGGTAAAAACACGTTCCTGCAAAGTGTTGGTTTGCACTTGCATCTTAACTTCCAAGACGCTTCACGTAATGTCTCAAGGAAGGGACATGGGATTGAACAAACTATCATCATTCAAAGCTTTCAGAGTACATTAGTTGAACTTATGTTATTAGTGATTCACTAAGGCACGTTGCCATGTTTGAGTACTTGCATGCATTCGTGTAGTATCATCAAGCATCCACGGAGCTTTGTTATATCTTTGTGATGGTCGTACACTGTATTCATTTACGCTGCATCATGGTTCTGCCGGACATGCATCGGTACCAAAGTACATTAAATTATTTAATGTATAATATAGTAGGCACTATGTGACCGCAACGCCACTGTGACAAGGGCATTGTTCGATATCGACTGTTGTGTGTTTATATATATTTTACTTTTTAAAAACTATTTATTAAACATATTCAACATGAGCATATTCGGCCCAATGCCAATATTGCGGTGGCGGGGTCCGTAAGTTTTCGATTAAGGGAAGCAAGTATGTAGTACATGTTGTACAACTTCAATGCATAATACATGGTTGAAATCGTATTGCTCATCGTGTAGTACAGTATCGTATGACTACTGAAGTTGGACGTGAACGACAAAAATAGAGGAGGGGGAAGTAGCGCTTCAAAGAGATGAAGGATAGCTAGCGCTAACCACATGCCGAAGCACAAAAACGAGTACTTGAAGCACGCCACTCCACCCATCTAGGCTGCTTTTGTCGTCGCCTGGAAGGGAATGCCTCAAGGTGCATAAAATGTACATTTATTGGGTCACGACGAAAACCATAGTACCACAGGGTTTACTTCATGGGTCTGTATTATCATGTCAAGCTAAGGGGGAAATTGCTTCCCCAGAAATCTTGCAGTGGCAGTGCCACATCTCCGCGCCTGCTCCTCCAGTTTTAAAGTGTCCTCACTCCGTCACACAACGACAAAAATCCTCATGCTCCGAACTCAAGTCTCATTTGAAACTTGAAACGCAGACCTCATGTTGAAGGTGTTGAACTATCACTATATTTGACAATGCTACACATTATGTTCTTCCTCAACAGGAATTGTTCTCAAAGGTCTTGGTGTCTAGCATCCAATCGACGACAAAATCCAAAGAAAGCTAAAATTAACAACTGCTCGTATGCCGGAAACGCTTTCAAATATTTAACATATTCAAGCACTATTTTGCTCTTCATGCTCAAGCCTGACAAGTCGAGCTACGCATGGTTACAAAGCTTTAGAACATCTGATAACCATTTTTAAAAACAAATTCGATATGGATCACCCCGAACGACCTTTGTCTGCGTTCGCGCCTGAGGCGTCACCAAAGCAACACATTGTTGTGGGAACGACTACAGTTATCAAGTATACAGCTGTCAAGAGTAAGAGTACTGTTACCAGCTGTTCAGAGGAAGAGCACTGTTGCCAGCTGTTAAGTGGAAGAGTACTGTTGCCAGCTGTTCAGAGGAAGAGCTCTGTTGCCAGCTGTTAAGAGGAAGAGCACTGTTGCCAGCTGTTCAGAGGAAGAGCACTGTTGCCAGCTGTTAAGAGGAAGAGCACTGTTGCCAGCTGTTAAGAGGAAGAGCACTGTTGCCAGCTGTTAAGAGGGAGAGCACTGTTGCCAGCTGTTAAGAGGGAGAGCACTGTTGCCAGCTGTTAAGAGGGAGAGCACTGTTGCCAGCTGTTAAGAGGGAGAGCACTGTTGCCAGCTGTTAAGTGGAAGAGCACTGTTGCCAGCTGTTAAGAGGAAGAGCTCTGTTGCCAGCTGTTAAGAGGGAGAGCACTGTTGCCAGCTGTTAAGAGGGAGAGCACTGTTGCCAGCTGTTCAGAGGGAGAGCACTGTTGCCAGCTGTTAAGAGGAAGAGCTCTGTTGCCAGCTGTTAAGAGGAAGAACACTGTTACCAGCTGTTAAGAGGAAGAACACTGTTACCAGCTGTTATATTGTGCACTGTTGCTAGTGTCTATATTCCACTTCATCGAACGACCCACGCTTGATCTCATTTGCCGATAAGCCAAAGGCAACAAACGTGGCAAACTCAACACTAGCGTTACTGTTGGCAAAATTAGGAAACTGACGGATACTGCTGAATACTGAAGTATTTACACCATTCAATGAAATGAACATTCAATGAAATGAACACCTAGAGGAGATTCTTCTAAAACTTACCACTAAATCCGCATGCAAAACAAATGGGTCGTGATATATCTCATTTTATAACACTTCAATTTGGTCCCGTGAGATACCGAGGTTATATCTCACCGCCGGAAAAGGAACACAAGTAATTACTCTTTTGAACAGTTGTGGGGTGATGACCAAATCCGCAGACCATGTTGAGCGTGACATGCCTATTGGAATCTTCCGTGTGTTATGGATCGTATACTATTTGCTTAGCTGAAATGATCGCAGGCGGATGGGTGATGTACAGGAGTGCACTGTTGTCCAAATTACTATGATCAAGAAACTGCGATATTTTCAAGCTCGCCTTTTTCTGTGTACTCCCAGAGGCCTATTCGCCAAGGATGAGCACCACTGTGGTTCAAGCCCCTCAAAATATTTCTATTTGCACCCTTAGTGAACTAAGGACGCACAGCGAAGTCGACACGATGGCCTGATGCCGCCACTGTCCTCTCAGCCCACGACAGCCGAGCGTCCTCTATGGTCCCTCGCCGTGAGCCCACCTTCGCCGTAACAGCCCGACTCGCCGTGAGCCCACCCTCGCCGTAACAGCCCACCCTCGCCGTAACAGCCCACCCTCGCCGTAACAGCCCGACTCGCCGTAACAGCCCACCCTCGCCGTAACAGCCCGACTCGCTGTGAGCCCACCCTCGCCGTAACAGCTCACCCTCGCCGTAACAGCCCGACTCGCCGTGAGCCCACCCTCGCCGTAACAGCCCACCCTCGCCGTAACAGCTCACCCTCGCCGTAACAGCCCGACTCGCCGTGAGCCCACCCTCGCCGTAACAGCCCACCCTCGCCGTAACAGCCCGACTCGCCGTGAGCCCACCCTCGCCGTAACAGCCCACCCTCGCCGTAACAGCCCACCCTCGCCGTAACAGCTCACCCTCGCCGTAACAGCCCGACTCGCCGTGAGCCCACCCTCGCCGTAACAGCCCACCCTCGCCGTAACAGCTCACCCTCGCCGTAACAGCCCGACTCGCCGTGAGCCCGGCGTCGGCGGCAGCCAGAGCTTCCAGACTACAGTTACAAGGTCGCCGTGTCTTCCAGACTACAGTTACAAGGTCGCCGTGTCGTCCAGACTACAGTTACAAGGTCGCCGTGTCTTCCAGACTACAGTTACACGGTCGCCGTGTCTTCCAGACTACAGTTACAAGGTCGCCGGGTCTTCCAGACTACAGTTACAAGGTCGCCGGGTCTTCCAGACTACAGTTACACGGTCGCCGTGTCGTCCAGACTACAGTTACAAGGTCGCCGTGTCTTCCAGACTACAGTTACAAGGTCGCCGTGTCGTCCAGACTACAGTTACAAGGTCGCCGTGTCGTCCAGACTACAGTTACAAGGTCGCCGTGTCGTCTAGACTACAGTTACAAGGTCGCCGTGTCTTCCAGACTACAGTCACAAGGTCGATGTGTCTTCCAGACTACAGTTACAAGGTCGCCGTGTCTTCCAGACTACAGTTACAAGGTCGCTGTGTCGTCCAGACTACAGTTACAAGGTCGCCGTGTCGTCCAGACTACAGTTACAAGGTCGCCGTGTCGTCCAGACTACAGTTACAAGGTCGCCGTGTCGTCCAGACTACAGTTACAAGGTCGCTGTGTCTTCCAGACTGCAGTTACAAGGTCGCCGTGTCGTCCAGACTACAGTTACAAGGTCGCCGTGTCGTCCAGACTACAGTTACAAGGTCGCTGTGTCTTCCAGACTACAGTTACAAGGTCGCCGTGTCTTCCAGACTACAGTTACAAGGTCGCCGTGTCGTCCAGACTACAGTTACAAGGTCGCCGTGTCGTCCAGACTACAGTTACAAGGTCGCCGTGTCTTCCAGACTACAGTTACAAGGTCGCCGTGTCGTCCAGACTACAGTTACAAGGTCGCCGTGTCGTCCAGACTACAGTTACAAGGTCGCCGTGTCGTCCAGACTACAGTTACAAGGTCGCCGTGCGCCGGCCGCTGGGCGCCGCGCGCGTCACGGAGCCGCGCAGAGCCACGCCGCCGGCCGGGGCTGCCCACGTGGCGGCGACGTCATTCCTCCAGCGTGTGACGTGGCTGCGGTCATGTGTGACGACACACGGCGGCGGCCGCCTGGAAACCGCCCGCAACAACTCGTCCGACCGCTCGGTGGGATGGCCGACGTTTTTGCGAAACGCGCGTCCGAGGTGTGCTATTTGTGTCGTGTGCGTAAGCTGGCGGGAATTTCTGCGATTAATTGTGGATCAGAGATGCGTGGGAATGCGTGGGGAATTCCGTTGCCCACTTGGCTCTGCGCGGCGCTGGCATGCTCTGTGGCCTGAGTCGCAGCAAGCAGAGCCTTCCTTAGTTTCTGATCGTGGCACCTGCCCAAGAGCTGACCGTATGTTTCGCTACTTCGCTACTGCGTCATGGTACATGGAGCCAGCAGCATCACGCATATCATCAACATTCAGCAGATCGTCAATTTCTCCGCCTGTGACATTTCTGGACGCAGAAAATCTTGCCACGTTCCCGATGTCTCAGCACAACTAGTCTCGCCTCTGAAAAAAAAACATGTACTTACTTGCACGTCCATAAATGTGTTGGAACGAGCCATGCTATACAGTTATCCACTTCACTTGCCAAATGCACTGTTTCGAGACATGACCCACCGTACCATGCGACATTCCGATGATCTCCATACCTCCGCCATCAACACGAACTACTCGACTGTGTGATGGCATCCGTCATAGATACATATTCAACCATCTCCATACCCCCGCCATTGAAATGAAGTCGTGGAGGCACCGAAGTACCTACTCTATGGTGACGTATGCATTGCGCTTCCGCAGTGCATGCGGCAGCTAGACCAAGTCTTGGTTGCGACGTTTGCAATGAACTTCGGTAGAACAGGCGTCAGCTAGATCCTGTGCACTTCAAAAAGGAGTTGTAAAAACACCCCTTACAAAGTCAGCGAAATGACGTCAAGCTACATTGTGAATACTTGGTAGATGTCTCACACCCGTTATTTTGTGTGAAGCCGAATTATGTGTTGAATGTGTTCACCATGAATGTCGCCCTGATGAATATTGACGCGATACGTAGAGCGGTCGTTCGGAACGGATTTTCAAGATGTGTAAAAATATCAGCAAATTCCGGCGCGACTATATGTATGCCGTTGCACGGCATGGTTACATGCTTGGTTAAAAATGTTTACACCAAAAGGTGTAACCAGAGGTAAATGATAACTTTAAGCCACTGAACGGACCAGTTGCATGAACGCTTATCATCGATGCACAGTGGGCTTCGATGGGGTGCACTCGAGTGTAGCTCATCAGTCAGCTTTTTTTTCTAGCTTTGGTAATTGTTTTAATTTTCGAGTTACTGTACATCATATGTACATTGCGCCATGGGTGAAACCACTCGCGGGCTGAGGGACATGTCCCCCCTGATTTCCGAAAAGTGGCGATTTGTCCCCTCAATTTTTTTCCATGTTCCCCCCCCGAAGCCTCAGCTACCTCAGTATCATTGCCCGAGCATTTTACGTAATCATACAAGATAAGTGCACCTATAAGTCACATGGGCCCTTCTTGGTTGCACTCTGGACACTGAAACAGTTGCCCACCAAATCAGACGATCAGCCTTCCCTGTAATACTGAAAAGCAAGCCTTCTATTCTTATAATGATTGTCTATGCGGTTTTGAAAAGATGTTCAATGTGCTGCTACTGACAATGGTTTCTGGGAACTGTTTCCAGTGTTCTATTACTCTGTTGGTGAAAAAGTCTGTTTTAACCTTGTCTTGCTGTGGTTAACTTTATTTTTGAATTGGTGACCTCTACTTGCATCATTTCTGTCAAATTAAAACATTTCCCTGATATATTCCTTCTCCAGACCATGGACAAATTTAAAGACCTCAATGAGGTTTCCTCTCAGCCTTCCATATCTAGGTGAAAACATATTCAATTTCTTCAATCTTCCCTCATATGTCAGGTTGCTTATAACATGAACCATTTGTGTAGCCCTCCTTTGTACTCACTCTAAAAGCCAACAATCTTTTTCATAACTATGAGACTAAACTTGGATGCAGTATTCCAAATGTGGCCTGGCATATGCACGGCAAAGCTTCCTGATGACTTCCTCACTCTGTATGATACATTCCTATTTATTGCGCCAATCATTCTCAGTGCCTTCTTCCTGGCTTCCTTGGTCTGTTCTGTTGCCCCCTTTTGTGTTTAGAATAACACCTATCATATACAAAGTAAAATATCTATGCAAGAAATCACCAAAAATGCCAAAACCAGATCTGGCCAATCAACGACCTTCACAGGCAATGTAGCTTGACAGGCAGAAATTTCTGCTTCCAGTCCATTCTTCAATGTTATGAATCTTGACCATCTTATGTTTTCGCTTGGGTGGAAATATATGCTATGCTGGGCAACAAAATTTGCATTATCGCAAGGCAATACACATTTTAGGTTGCATACCCGAGTACATATATTGATATATATTGAACAAATGCGACTCTGGGTATCCTCGGGTATCTTTAAGACCATTGAGGGAAGTCATGGACAGCCGAACGTTAAGTTAACGCATTCGTATTTGTATTCAGCGACGAGTTCGCCACAGGCGTATTTGTACTGGCATCGGCACGAGCTTATGGTCGTTCAAATCACTTACCACAAATGCTTGTATTGAACACGTTGGAATGAACTACATAGGTCTGACATTACCACTTTGACGGTAAATGTTCAACGCAAACAGGTCTCTTTGCGGTCGCCTCCCATTTTTTCCTTTTCATCCAAACCTGCCCAAATCTGGCACCAATCAATAGCCTGTGGTGAACCATCATACAACATTTAAAAAATCGGTACATGTCAAGGTCAAACTTCTTGGTTAAAGGTTAGCTTCATTCATTAGATGGCGATATAGAAGCGATATCGACCGAACGCGTGGTTCGGTTGCTATCGATTCTATGTCCATCAGTTGGGCATCATTTGACCTGGCTTGATAAGAGAAAGCTAAACAATATTTTTTTTTCAAGAACAGAGGCCATGCTGATCGTCTAATTTTTGTTTTCCTTTTTCTCTCAAACCTAACCAAATCTGGTATCAAGCAATAACCAGTAGTGAACACTCGAGTATCATTTCAAACGGGGTCAAGGTCAAAGATTTGATTGAGTTCTTCGATGTCCTCGCATTTCGTCTTTATGGCTTCAAGTTGCAGAACATGGATGCCATTCGTGTTGTCATTTGTGTTGTCTTGTTGTGCAGTACCAGAAAGTTAATATTTCGAAGTAATCTCGACGTGTCAAAATTTAAACTGATTTCTTCACCCAGATCCAGAATCAAGCGACAGCCCATGGTGAAGCCTCGAGTAACATTTTAAAGCCGGAATATGTCAAGGTCAAACCTCGATGTCAAAAGATAGTTTGAATTTTTTAAGTCCTCACGATTCATCGCAATGGATCCGATTTGCAATAAGTGGGTGCCATTCAACGTGGCTTATGCCGTGTTATAATGTTACCAAACAGAACTAATTTCTAAGGTCAAAGGTCAAACCGGTTTAATTTGTCCTCTCGCATTTTTATTTGCCCTAACCTACCTATATCTGGTATCAAGCAATAGCTTGTGTTGCCTAAAATGTTACCTCGAGTAATAATTCAAACCGGGACATGTCAATGTCAAACCACAAAACTGGATGTTAGCTTAAATTGTTCGAAGTCCTCGCACCTCGTCGCTATCTTCAATTTCCATAAAGTGGAGTTATTTGACATGCCGTGTGGTACTCTTGCAAACTGTTCAGTAATCACATTAATTTTCAAAGTTAAAAGTCGAACTCATTTCTTCGGTCGCCCAGCGTTTCTTCGTTTTCTCCTAACGCTACCCATGGTTGGTGTCAAGAGATAGCCCGTGGGCAACCCTCGAGCAACATTTCAACCCGGGACTTGTCAGATCAAGTCTCAAAGTCAAAGATTAGTTAAATTTTCAAAGTCCCGTGTTTTGTGGCTATGGCTTCAATTTGCATAATGTGGGTGTCATTCGACGTGGCTTGCCGTACGGTATTTTTTTTCTTCTTCTAATGTCGACCCCTGTTTCGTATGCAGTAGCCTATCCTATTTGGCTACACGCACTGTTACAGGCTCGATTGCTATTGGGCTTTCATCGCCAACTATTCAAAAGTTAGGACAGCCAGCTTAGGAATGCCTCAGGATGCCAATATACATGTCATTGCTTTCCACACCTACAGTTCACTATAACTATTTGCATCTTTTTATTTGTCTTTTTTTTTGCAGATAGGCCACCACCCGTTATTAGTAGAAGTAGCCCCAGGAGCACCTCAGCTAGGTAGCAAGCTAGTAACGCCAAGGCACTCCTGGGGTCACAAAGTGAAAAGTGTTATGAGGGGAAAAGTGTACATACATGTGCACTATCACACAAATATGTGTGACACTGTCTCAGCATATCCACACACATGAAACATTTATACCTAAACTTACTTCACATGCATAAATACATGCACTCACACATACATACAAATATATACATACAGATATACTAGCATGTACATACATAAGTATTAGAATGCTTAGACATCAAAGTAATTTGAAAAGTGTCGAAGGCCCGGCGTGTGTACAATGATTGAGTGTAATAGGAGGGTCAAATCGGTTTTGTTTGCAGCCGTTGTGATAGCAAGTATTCGTATATCCTATATTACTAGGGGCTTCCCAAAGATATCCAACATAATCTGCTCGTACGGTGCTCTCATCGCTGGTTTTTAATTTACGCCTACATTGCTTTATATACCATTTACGCCGCCCCGGCAGCTCAGTTGGTTAGAGCGCCAGCTTGCACTGGTCTCCCCTGTCCTGGGAACACAGGGTTCGAGTAGCTTTGCGCGCTCGCATTTAGCCGGCCGGGAGTGTCAGTTGGCAGCTGGCCCAATAAGGCCGGGGACCAGCTACCGGGCGGCCGTGTCGGTGCATTGACGGCACGTTAAACTTTCGATCAAAATTATGTCGTTGAAATGGACTTCATGGATTGGGTGGTAGGGCCAGGGTCTGCTCTGCTTAGCAATAGAACCCTGGCTCTTAAGGCCACCACAGCAACAACTCGGATCAAATTTTTAAGAATTAAAAAAATGAAATTGTTGTTCAGGACATATAAAATATAGAACTTTTTCAAATTGCTTGCTTTCCTATTAATAAGACAGAGGAAGTTTTCAAATTTGCAAGAGAAGCCATACGTGAATGTGCACAATTGTATAACTAGCCGGAGTACATAACCGCAAGAGAGCAATGTCGCTATCAGGGTAGACCCAGTAATTGTCACGGGGCGCTTGTCCGGACGGCAGCCATTTTTGGGATGAGCGGCGCTATCGCGAAAGCATCTGGAGGGGCGCCTCTAGCTGGAAAATTTGAGGGGACGAGTTGCACTCGGCCCTTTCTGAAGTGGTGCCTTTCTTTCCAAGGGGGTGCATTTTTATTTCTTAGGGGCGCTTTCGGCTGAAAAAGTATAGCGGTTACACTGGGATCTATTCAGAGGGACTCCTTTGTTGGCCTGAGTGACGCCACCTCCCACGTAGGGGTGCATGCTCTCAGCACCACACCCGTCAGCCAGCCTGGTTGTCATTGCATCGAAACGTGCGACTGTACAACAGGAACGCACGGAGAAAGGTAATTGCATGTCCATATTTGCTACCATGAAACTGTCGTCAAATATTTTACGTTCTTACTACTTCAAGAGGGCAACATTTAACGTACCTACGGCATTGCTCTATGGTGATCGTGAAATCTATTCCAAAACATAAGACATATAGCCAGATGGTCATGGGCAGTGATAAGTAGTGAAACTTGCCAATTTGGTGGAACTTTTAGTCCCGAAAATATCATTTTTAACAATGGTAAATCAGAAAAATTAAAATGCACTGAACATTGAATTGAAGTGGCTGGAAATGACATAAAAAAGATGGCTGAAATCCAAGGATTGTTTTGGGGTAGGGGAGGCTGGGCTAGGGCCCCTCTATCCCGTTCAAACTTATTGCGTCCCTGGTTTGTTCCCCCAATTTCGAATTCGTGGTTACACCCATGCATTGCGCTAGCTCCAATGTCACACCAACCGCACCAAAGGCCACTTCTCCTTTTCCGATAAGGTATCCTCGAATCTGCTGTACCTTCAGTCCGGTGAAATACCAATTGATAACTTGGTATTCACTAAAATTGAGAGACAATGCATGTTTTGATATCACACAAATTTTGAATCCAGTTTCCAGTCCTTGTTATTCGAGGCTTGTTTATATACTATACATTGAACAACTTTTGGGATGGGTGGAAGGTTCTATAAAATGGCAAACTTGTACGTTAGGTTGTAAGGTTAATTTGATGAATTGATTGCATATGTGTGGATTTTTTAACCCGTCCCGTCTCGGGGGAGGGGGCCTTCAACCGCCCCCTTAGGTTTTTCGCGAATAGCGGAGGAACTGCGCGCGGCAGCGTGCTCGAATTTGGCCTACCTCCTCCCACATCAATTTGACATGTTGATTCAAAATTTTAAGGTCAGGTCATCTAGCGTCAACGAGTTAGTCAAGGTCAAGTGAGGTCACCTCCAAAAAGGTTCAACCAGTCGTCACGCTTTAACGGATACAGATATCTTAATGAATCTTTCAGCATTTACTTATCTTTGCGGATGCCACAAAACGCACCAGTGGAATTTTTCATTCTTTTCGTTTTTGACTACATATACATTTTGCGTGTTTGCCAAATTGCAGTTCAAATACAGGATTCCGGTTAAAGTAAGCATATTTATTATGGTAAGTTGACTTCCAACAACGTTTCTAGGTCTGCTCTACCCATTGGAAACGGAAAATTAAAGAAAACGTGAAAACTCAAAATCTTGAGAAAAAAAAATTTGTATTTTTGGTGGGCCCAAAAAATTATAACCCTGGTCGATTTCGCAGTCCTTTTCTCATTCCAAATAAATTTTGTTTTTCACATCCCAAAATTAACTCCCAGAGTCAAAAACATAATGTAAGTCGTGAAAAGTCGTGAAAATCTAGCTCCCCTGGTGACGTCACTTTTGGGGGAAATTGTTTTGGAGGATGCACCCGGACCCTACTCGTCAAGCGCCTTCCGATGACATCTCCTTCGTTTTCGTGCGATGCTTAGTTTGGATTCTAGAGGGGGACTTCAACCCCCCCCCCCACGAGACGGGGTGCGAGGATTTGACCGGAAAGATGGCGCGGGTTAAAGAAGCATGGTTATTGATATTTATTAACCTCAGTGTGTCAATAATAAGTACCATATTGATTACCTTTAGCAAGACAATGTTACCACTTATTTCTGCCCAAAATGTTTACCATTCAATTGGAAAACAACATAATACCTGCAAGGGTGAGGTAATATATAATTACAAATCATGGATATTATTGCAGCTCAAGTTGGATGCAAGACAGGTTCATCACATGTTTTGCCCCTTTGACCCGCACCATCTTTCCGGTCAAATCCTCACACTCCGTCTCGGGGGGGGGGGTTGAAGACCCTCTCTAAAATCCAAACTATGCATCAAACGAAAACGAATTAAGTGTCATCGGAAAGCGCTCGATGAGTAGGGTCCGGATCCACCCTCCAAAACAAGTTCCCCAAAAAGTGACGTCACCAAGGGGGCTAGATTTTCACGACTTTTCACGACTTATACTATGTTTTTTACTATGGGAAGATCATTTTGGTGATATATGAAAAAAAAAGTATTTTGAATTAGGAAAGGGCAGCGAAATTGACCAGGGTTATATTATTTTTGCTCACCATTTTTTTTTCTTCAAAATTTTGAGTGTTCAAGTTTTCTTTAATTTTCCTTTTCCAGTGGGTAGAGCAGACCGCGAAACGTTGTTGCAAGTCAACTTGCTCTAATAAAAAATGCTTACTTTAGCCAGACTCCGGTAATTGAACTGCAATTTGGCAAGTATGCAAAAGTTATATGTAGTCAAAAACAAAAAAAAAATACAAAATTCCACTCGTACGTTTTGTTGCATCCATAAAGATAAGCAAACACTGAAAGTTTATTAAAATATTTGTATCCGTTAAAGCGTGACGACTGATTGAACTTTTTTGGAGGTGACCTCACTTGACCTTGACTAACTCGTTGACCCTAGATGACCTGACCTAAAAAATGTGGATCAGCACGTCAAATTGATGTGGGAAAAGGTATGCCAAATTCTGGCGCGCTGCCGCGCGCCGTCCCTCCGCTATCCGCGAAAAACCTGGGTGGTGGGGGGCGTTGAAGACCTCCCTCCCCGAGACGGGTTGGGTTAAAGCAAGAACAGCACATATGTCTAGGTCATGTTCGGTGAAGTATTTAAAAAAACATACTTTTGACTAACTTTTGGTGATTAAATAGTTTTTTTTTCGGAAAAAGAACCTATGCTTGTTTATTATCGTTTTATATCTTCCATCACTCTTCATTGGGTATTCCCATACACAAAGACGCCATGGTTGGCATTTGGTCAAGCGATATTCAGTTGTATTCATGATCAAACGATGTAGTAAACTGAATGCTCCTGGATTTAACCTGTAATCACACCGAAAGCATACAGTCAGTATAACGCAGAACAAGGTTAATGCACGTGTAGATCAGGTCAGTCACGACAGCATTATCTTGCTCGCCAACCGAAAAGTACTATATACGAGTATGCCACTACTCGTATGTGCCAGAAATAAATGGTCACATCATTGTAATTATCTTCAGAAATATGATGGCACAATATTTTTATCTTCAAATGTAATTTTAGAACTAAGTTGCAAGTTTACTGAATAATGTAAATGTAATGTAAATATAATGCAAAGTTCTTATTATTTAATAAGAACTTAACGTAGCCCAGACTAGACAATATTAGCCCAGACTAGACAAACTTAGCCTAGCTACTTTTTTGATCCAGAGAGGTAAAGCGCGTATACAAATATATCTTGCGAATTCCCTAAGCTGAATTAGGGAGCGCCACACATGATCCAATAAGCATCCAACAGGAAAGCTATACTAGCAGACAGACATTTTACTCCCAGTGGCGTACCTACGACTAGCGATAGGGGAAAAGGATTTGGAGGGGGCCCACCTACCCCTCATTTAAAAAGGCATCCGGATTTCGACCGCTATTTTTACAGGGGCACATTTCTATTTTCTACACGCGCCCTGGAGGCCCCTTGACGATTACGCACACTGTCCAGAGGGGGGTTTGCGTATTCTGCCCCCTAAGATCTTGGCTCCCAAGTAAGCTAGGGTGAAAAACAAGGCAGATGGGTATCATGGTAACCTCTATTCCGTGAAAAGTCCATGATTTTAGGTCCATATCTTCAATGTCAAATGAGGTCGCATATGTCACATTTTGTTTGTTTTGTGTGGCTTGGCTTGACATTGTCATGGATCGCTGCGATTGTGTTTTTGTATGCTTAAAAATTGACATCAATGATGTTTTAGACATGACTAATGATGCAATGCAGTTGATAGATACGGCAATTGACCTCAGGTCACCTATGCATCAGCAATTTATGCGGTCAGTTATCGGTTCCAGTTACCGGAACCGGGCCTCCCGCCGAACCGGCGGACGGCTCGGCGCAATCGGCTTCACGAAGACGGAGCATGCAGGCATGTGCATGAATGAAGTATGGAAATGCTTAGGTTCGCAAAGACAAGAACAATAGTTTGCAGGACGTGCAGGGAGTAACATGCAAATATACATGAAACACATGCCGGTTATTTGAGTTTATAATAACCTTGTAGTTGACCAAGTTTGGCTCCATATACCTGTCCTAACCTGGGTGACCTAGTATGACCTTGACACAATATAACAACAACATACATCAAACAAGTCGCTAACACTGCCAAGAACTCTTCCCTCCTGCGCATCAGCGCCGGAGGGAAGAGTTCTAGGTAGTATTAGCGACTTGTTTGATGTATGTTGTTATGTTACATTGTGTCAAGGTCATTCCCTGTTCCCTCCTGAAATATGGGAAGCGCATCAGCGCCGATTTTTGTGGACTGGCGCTACGAAATGCTTTGATTTGACGGTCTCTAACGGGAATAAATTTCGGCCGATTTTCATGTTTCTTATTTTAAGCCAGGCGCCAGACATTTGTCAGCAGGTGAACCAAAAATAGCATGCATCGACTCGCATAATCTGGAGTTATTTACGAAAAACCAGAGGGGTTGGCGAGTTTCGCCCCCTCCTTCTAGTGCTCGCTTTAGTAAGATTAGTGACTTTTTAGGACACCCGCTGAGCTTTGATGCACCTCATCTCTTTAGTTAAATACCCTCTCCGATTGGCTACCGAACTGAGGCCGTAGTTGGGCGTTTTTTTTCTGGACCAATTGCTTGTTTTGTACGTCTATGGATGCATTTTAAGGTTCCAGGCATCTTTGTCTGAGCCGGTCACATTTTTGATACCCCGAGTCTTGTTTTAGAGTTGTGTTCCTTGTCCACTGACGGTACATTTTAGGTACCGGCACGTGCCCGATGACTCAAATGTAGTGCCCGGTCTGTTGGTTCAGTTCTTAGGACCAAATCCATTTTTTAGCCCCACCCAGTTTTCACAGCCTCCATGTGGTCCCATGTGGCACCACAGCCCCCATGTGGCCTTCTGGACCTCCGTTGTGGTTTCATAGAACCCCCGTTGTGCATATTTCGTGCTACAATGCATGTTTAATGTCCTGCAATGCATGTTTAATGTCCTGCCGGATTTTGCGAGACTGTGTACGCTTCGGAAGGCCTGGTGCATTTCTGACCTCCCGTTGTGCTCTTAGGTCCTGCTGTGTCTATTTGTGGCTCTTGACGCACATTTGTGGGACACTAGCATGATTTTGGGGTCTCCGGTGTAATTTCTTGGGGTCGTCAGATCCCAACGTCAGTTTTCTGGGCTGGACACGCTTTTTGGTTACTTCTTAAAAAAAATGTAAAGTCCAAATCAAGGCCTGATTTTTCGAGTCCTCCATACTATATTATTGTGTCCCGCCGCGAATTTTGGAGCTCCGTATCTGATACACTTCACATTTCGGTCCTAATCTCGATGTGTGGGGTGCTCAGCGCGGGTTTGCTAGGCCCGTTGTACTTTGCTAGGCCCGAGCGTGATTTTTGCTGACCCAAAAGCAAATTTTCGGTTCCGGTGGAAGCATATTTTGGTGCCTGTTGCATTTATCTAGAGACCCTGACTCGAATGTAATGTGCTTCAGAGCAATTTTGGGGGACCCCGCCGCGATTCTTGGTAGCCTACCCGTTCAGAAGACGGGGAGGAAAGGGGGAGGGGCATTCACCTCCTTGGCAAGCCACTGCGGCTGCTCAACGATTTTTTTCTTCAGCACCCTTCAGAATGAAAGGTTCCTCGGATAACTTTCTTTTGGGACCTGTTCTGAATTTGTCGGTGCTTACGTCGATTCGATGTGGTCCCTTTGATATTTATTGCTGTCTAGTTCTATGTTTTGCAAGCCGTATTTTTTAGCCCCGGTGCAATTCTGTTGGTACCCGTGCATTTTCGTCGTGAATTTCTCTTCGTTTCGTTTATACCCGCTTCTTTCACGGGGACCGACGCGTGTTTAGTCTTTGACTTGATTTTTGTGGCCGCAGAATGACATTCCGTGTTGATATTGTTTCTTGGGCTACGACTAGTGTTGATCCGGCGCGACGTTTCGGGCCCAGACTAATCTTCACAGGCAGCGACGCGAAATCTTTGGCTTAAGTGCGATTTATTATGGTTCCCATCGCCATTCGGAGGGACCCCTACCGCGAGTATTAGTGGCTTGACACGATCTTGGGGGTCCAACACATTTTGGGAGCTCTTGGAGCCATTATTTCTACACCAAAGTGATTTTCCATGTCTGGACTCTTTATCCGTTTTTCCAGTTTCATTATTTGGGTGGTCCCGATGAGACTTCTGTAGCCTCGGTCCGACCTGTCGAGCTCCCAGCGTGATTTTCAGCGGTCCAGTGCGTCTTTGTGGCACCTCGAGGTTCGACTTTTGTGGTTTTCGGCGCGAATTTTTGCTGGCCGGGAGGAATTTTCAGGGACTCAGGTTCCACTTTTTGGAGCCCACAGTGTCGCTTTACGGACCCTGGAACCATTTTCGAGCCACCAATGTGATTTTCAGGGGCCTTGGTGCATTTCGATGGGTACAACGTTATTTTAACTGGCCCCTGTCGGACTTGTTGGCCCCAATGGCATCTTTATGGAACCAGGTGCGATTTTTGGGCCCCAGCGGGTCTTTTAAGGAACTTGGTGCAATATTTTTTCCGAACCTCGGCGCGATTCTCAGAGCCTCCTAACCTCTCGGGGGGGGGGACCCCTCCCCTCGGTGCGTCACTCTTTACTCCACGTGCACATCATGTCGAAGGTAGTGCACATGATGAAGGCAAAAATATAAGCACTGCAAATACTGTGGTTGATGAGCACATTCTACTGCCATAAACAGCATAATAAACACATGTGATTACCATGAAGAGCAGGATGTACACACACTTAACAGCACATTAAGTGAAGTAAATAAATATCCTTTCCCTGAGACACTGCATCAAAACACCCAAATGCGAAATGCCCAATGATCCTAAATCCTAAATTACAGTTCTATGGTCCTAAAGCTTAAAATACATTTCGTCCTAACACAGGAATACAATTGTAAGCAAAACAAAGGCAGCAATCACAGGTCTCCAAGCGGAAGTACCTTTGTTCAGGTGCAGGTACTTCTCAAGCAGTTATTCTAGATTCTTGAATTTTTGACAGTTCAAATTAGCAAAGCTTGACCCTGAACTGTATTAAATTTCATAGTATAATTAGAACATAATTTCATTACAACTAGGTCCCACGTTTCGGTATTTTGCCTTCTTAGAGATAAAAAAGCGAAGAGGTTTTTCGTGAACATAACTTGTTCACTTTTTTCCCTTGAAGCCACAGTCAGCTATATATTTATTGCTATAAGCGAACATATGCTGTTCTAGTTTTGCCCTTGACGAAGAATTGATGCCAATACGTGGGACTTTGTTGTTATGAAATACAATTCTAGTCTAAAAATTAACATAAATGCAGTTAAGGTCTTTCCAAGCTAGCTTCGATTATTACCAAGTTGGGATGCTATTGGAAGCAAGTGCTCAATTTTTGCAGGAATTGGTGTGCGGCTCAGTATTTACATCATTATATGTACCATAATATGAACAGCATGAGAGACATCATAATCAACGGACATGCTAAGTCCGTGTCTGAGGTACCAGCATGGGGTCCGGGCGAATAATTGACATGAATATAGTTTGATTTGCCTGTGCTGCAGCAACACCATCCCCCACCAGATTCGGCTAACTTAATTAGTGGGATGGTGCCTTTCACTTAACCCTCGCCCGTATAGGGGGGGGGGGGCAACCCCCTCAGGTTTTCTGTGTATTCCTTCCAAACCGATCAACGGAACGCTCTGAATTTTTCTGTACCCTTTGGGGCAACCTTATGACGACTTTTGGTGAATTTTTTTGGAGGCCATATCAGGTCACGGAGTTTTGAGGTCATAAAGGGGAGGACCTGCGACCAGTTTTCAACAAATACGTGATTCTCGCACGCATTTTGTTACGTACTTAGCGTAATTATGGGCATATAATGAAAAATATAGATGCCCAGATGGGTTTCCATTAAACAATAATGTTCCAAAAGTCGCCGACCTCGGTTGACCTCGGTTGACCTCTTTTGACCTTCCTACCTTTTTTAGCTGACCTACGGTAATTTTTCGTTCTGAATTCGAATTCACCGTCCATTTTTACCCTAGGGAACTTTAAACTTCCAACTTGGAACCACTTTTCGAAAAGTTGGATATTTGGGGGTCATGGCTTGGACCTCATTTGGTGCATGATATATCGGTCCGATCACATCGTGTACATGTCGTTATTTCCGCAAGGTCCAAATTAACATATGTCCGGGCATTTCGTGGATATTTATACAGCAGTTTAGATACAACTGACGATTTTTAAAGAAAAATAAAAAAATCAATTTTAGACCTTTGACCTGACCTGGAAGGTCAACCATTGACCATAGAAGGTCATACTGAATTTCAATCGCGAAATCTTTCCCAGATCTATAACTTTGGTCTTGGGTTCGTTTTCATAACATGCACGGTTTCGAATCGCCAGGGCGGTCGTACCCCCCCCCCATACGATCGAAGGTGGTAAAATTCCGTATACTGGCAAGGGTTAAAGGCCATTGGCATTGGAACAAAATCAGATCATTAATCTTGAATCTTGAAACTTTAATCATTTCGCTTCATAAGCGGCGGGCCAACAAATCGCGTCCGTCGCAAACCGCCATAGTTGTGCTGAAATGATAAGAAGAAAAATCACCAGAAAATTATCTTTCACATTAATCAGGATGTTTAAAGCATGGATTATCACTCCCCAGCATTCTATAATACAGCACACCTTCCAGGATGTAGCGGCATCAGTTACGGATGCAGATCAGTCGCCGAAATCAAGCTAACATGCTCCCTATTCTTTACCAGGATTGATAGAGGCGATGGCGGTTTGGGCACACTCGTTCCGATCCGTGCGATAAGATAGGTGGAAGTTTTGTGCTGCACGACACAGTTACAAGCGAGCACTGCTGCTGAATGGGGACTGTTCGCTACTTGTCAGTAGCGGAGGCGGAACTCTCATCGCAGACCACTTTCTCTTCAAGTTTCAAGAAGATAGCAAATCGCCACCGTCAGCGCCACGCAAACGGCGCTGGGTCATGTGCTCTGAAGTCTCGAGAACAGAACTTCGGTCCTGAACACACTGAGCCCCCGAGAAACCGAACACAGCCGCCTCCTGAAGTGTGTGCTCTGGAGGAAGATTGATCGAACTCGAGAAGGCGCCGCTGAAGATGAAGGAGACAAGCGGAGCAAACAGGAGCCCACCGGGAGAAAATCCCGCATTTGTGCCAGCTCCTGTGTTGCATTGTGCTGTTGGTTCGTCTGCGGCCGGCGGCACGCGGCGCGCGCTTCCTCGACGAGCGGGCGTGGGTCTGCGCTGCCGGACGTGGGTCTGCGCTGCCGGACGTGGGTCTGCGCTGCCGGACGTGGGTCTGCGCTGCCGGACGTGGGTCTGTGCTGCCGGACGTGGGTCTGTGCTGCCGGACGTGGGTCTGCGCCTCCGGATGTGGGTCTGCGCTGCCGGACGTGGGTCTGTGCTGCCGGACGTGGGTCTGCGCCTCCGGATGTGGGTCTGTGCTGCCGGACGTGGGTCTGCGCTGCCGGACGTGGGTCTGCGCTGTCGGACGTGGGTCTGCGTCGGCCGGGCGTGGGTCTGCGCTGCCGGACGTGGGTCTGTGCTGCCGGACGTGGGTCTGCGTCGGCCGGACGTGGGTCTGCGTCGGCCGGACGTGGGTCGGCGTCGGCCGGCAGCCGCCTGCCGCGCAGAGCGGGCTCGCCCTCTGCCCGCTCCGGCAGCGGGCGCGTCGGCTCTTCAGCAGCGACCTGAAGCGGCGGCGCGCCGTGCTGCGCCTGCAGCAGGCAGAGTGCAGGTGCGCCGGCAGCAGCCGCAGCGCCGGCCTCCAGAGCACGCCATCCAGCACACGCGTGCAGTACCTTCTGGACGGCCAGCCGCAGACGGAGGCCGTCACCGTCGTCTGTGTGCGCACGGCGCCGTACGACGGCGGCAGGCCGCGGGCAGCAGGCCGCCGGCAGCACCGCCGCCAGAGGCCGGCCAGCCGCCGCCAGATGCCGGCCAACCGCCGCCAGATGCCGACGGGAGGCATGGCCAGCCGCCGCCAGAAGCCAGCCAGCCGCCGCCAGATGCCGGCCAGCTGCCGCCAGAGGCCGGCCAGCTGCCGCCAGAGGCCGCCTGGGGCCGCCAGAAGTCAGCCAGCCGCCGCCAACAGTCAGCCAGCCGCCGCCAGAAGCCAGCCAGCCGCCGCCACATGCCGGCCAGCTGCCGCCAGAGGCCGGCCAGCTGCCGCCAGGCGCCGCCTGGGGCCTCCAGGGGCCGCCTGGGCCGCCAGGGGCCGCCTGGGGCCGCCAGAGGCCGCCATAGGCCGCCTGGGGCCGCCAGAGGCCGCCTGGGCCGCCAGGGGCCGCCTGGGGCCGTCTCCAGCAGACGGCCTGGGGCCGGCAGACGGCGGCCGAGACCACGACCGGGGATGGGAAGCGCCCGCCTGACAGGACCTGGTCTAACAACACTGACTGCGGAAGGAGTGGGTGGGGGTGGATGACGATATTATTGACTCAAATTGAGGCCGGATGCCTGGCTCCTGGGCTCACTCCCCGTAATGTCCAAACAATGACAAATGCGAGACTTGGCTGAGGAGGGAGCTGTCACGAGCGCGACCACGGTCGTGCTCTAGCTACCATGACAGATGTCTGCCGCTTGGGGCCGCGTCTCGCAGCGCCATAGCGGGAGGCATGGCCGTCGGCTAGCCGGCCAACCAAGCACCGATGTATCGGGAACAAAATGGCGCCCGTTCGGCCGCATGGAGGAACACCAAGAATGGCCTGTTCCGTGCTTTCGTTTGTTTATCTTAGCGCTGGGACAGGGACCACAGTCCGGGATGGAAGTGTGGCAGCGAGGCGAAGACTGTGTATTTTCCTCACGGCAATGGAGAAGCTTCACGTAATGGATTTTGGGTTGCAAAAAGGTAATAATACTTCGTAAAAATAACTGAAACACTTTCCTAACACGAGAAACATTTACAGTATAATTTAGTTCCAACGCTCACATCAAATCACAATGCATGACCGCGAAGTATTCGTAGGAAACACGTAAATAGCCATCCCCGCACGGCGTCGGACGCACATGAGCCGATTTGCTTCCCAATTAGAAATATATGGTTACCTAGGAATGCCGTCGGAAGTAGATGAGCTGACTTGCTTTGCAACTCATAACGTAGCCAGCTACCTAGAGATACGATGGACGCAAAAGAGCCGAATTGCAAAACACCATACTAACCCAATTGACAACCATGCATGTCATGCCTAGACTAACCCGCTACTAACAGCCAACACGCGGCGGCCGGCGTGATAGGCGGTGTGGACAATTGCCTCCTTGTTCGCACGGTAAAGATCTATCTGTGCTCTTCGATAAGAGTAGGCTAAAGCCGGCACCCTAGCAAAATCAACTCGCCACCCTCAAAGGACCCTCACCCAACCCAACCCAAAATTAACACAATTTAGACATCAGGTAGATGTCCCCAGCCCAGCACAGCAGAGATGTGCCTTCAGCACCTAAAATATGACACAAACAATAATGTAAAATTCCCTTAACGTAAATGACCACTTGCCTGCACCTTGATCGCAAACACTCGCTTTTATAGACAGACGTGTGTGTATGTGTGTGTGTGTCGCTGTATTTGACAAGTCTGCCCCCTGGTGGTGATGTCGGCTGTTTCCGGTAGAGTAGTGGTGTGGATATATGTTAGTGCTGGTATTGTGTGTGGGCCGAGAGGGTGTGAGGAGTATAGTAATGAGGATACTGGAGGAAATGAGGAATATAAAAGCTGGCTGGTTGAGATGTCGTCTTAGAGTTCGAAGAGTAGAGATGAGTAGAGTTGAATTTAGTTGCCGTAGAGAGATGAGGTGGCAGATCTGGTCGAAAGCCGAAGATGGTGCAGAAGAGAAGAGTTGCCAGTCCTGCCAGCCAAGTTGTGGTATGGGGTGTAGTTGTGGGGATGGGGTCGGGTCATCGCTACAGTAAGTTAGCAATTCAATCATGTCACATGTAATCTCCTGGGGATTCGTGCAACTCTTTTTTATCTTTCGGAACGTATCTTTTAGTTTTTATTTTGCTGTTTTGCACGGTGTTTTGTTCATTTTATGTTTTTTTTTTTAAACGTATCTTTTCATTTCTTTTCTTTTCTTTTCCCCAATCCTATTTTTTATATTTCTTCGGGTAGGCGTGTGCAGTGGCGCACCGGAGGGGGGCAGGGGGCCCGGGCCTCCTCCCATGAGACCAAAGTGCCCTTTTGACCAAAATTGCCCTTTTGACCGAAAAGTGCCTTCTTGGCCGGAATGTCCCAAATTTAGCCCAAAATCACCTGTCTTATTTGCCCCGCCTGTGCCAAAGGTGTCCTTTGGGCCCAAAACTGCCCTTTTGGCCTAAAAATGACATTCCCCTGTGCCCTTTCTTGACCTATGCGGCATGGAAAATTGACGCCATCCCCCCCCCGGTCAACAAACCTTTCAGTGTGCCCCGGGCCGCAAAGAGCCCATTTGGAGCCGGTCACGTGCCCTTTTGGAACCGCCCAAGTGCCCTTTTCGGTCCGGGCCCCCCCATGGAAAAATCCTGGGTGCGCGCCTGGGCGTGTGATAGAGAGAAAGTGGAAGACATGTTCGTGTAGTGTTGGATGTCCATCGTTGAGAGTAGTGAGGTTTAGTGGATGTTGTTTGTGTTGCAGTAGTTTGTGATAGGTTGTCTTCGGATGGTGTATTTGGTGCAGTAGATGAGGATGTGTTTGATTGTAAGTGTTCGGTGACATGTTGTGCATTGTGGTCGTGGGTGTTGTAGTATGAGGTAAGAGTGTGCAAGTGTTGTGTGTCCGAGGCATAGTCGTGTTTGTGTACGTTCTTTGAGTCTGGGTTTGAGTTTTATTAAAATAGGCACTTCGGCCTACTCAGGAAATTTCGTGCCGCGAAATAAAGAAAATGTTATGCTGTAGAAGTTATGTTATAGTTCCTGTAGCAAATTTATTTGAGGAGAAAGAGGACATGTAGTTTGATTAGAAAAGGATGAAGAGCAATCAGAATGGAGTGTAATTCGGAAATTGAAGCTTGGTTTGGTAGGCGATGTTGTGTTGTGTGTGTACCCGGACAATGGCGTTTCCTGCGGTGTTAGTATCCTTAGATCCGTTAGTGATGATGAAGGGAACATGGCAATATCGATACCGAAGCTGGTGGAATTTTTGTTTGGCATATTCTGGACAAAGATGTGATTTTGGGGTGGTGGTTAGATAAAATGTGTGTCGTTCGTCCATCCGCCATGGTGGTGTGGTAAGTTGAGGAAGAAAAGTACTTTGTGGAATATTATATTGAAGTTGTGTAGAAAATATTTTGACACGTGAAGCTATAGTAAGACAGGTTCGTTTTTCGGCTGGATCTAAATAGTTGTGGTGCAAGTTTGGGAGAATTGATAAGGATGCGTGAGTGCAGTGGTGTTCTTCAAAAATAATTTTTGCGGCATACCTAAGTATTTGTTCCATTCTTCGTAGAGCTATTGGTGGAATTCCTGATTCGGTTTGTAGAAAGATGATGAGAGAAGTAGTCATTGTACCGAGTGCTTTGCGAATAACTCTATTTTGTATGTTGTCCAAAAGTTTCAAGGCGGAGGTACTGCCACCTGCATAAACTACCGACCCATATTACATGGTGGGTAGAACTAATGATTTGTGAAGGTGTAGAGGTGTATGGCGGTCGGCTCCGAGTGAGGAAGAAGTAATACAACGAAATAAGTTGAGTCAGTTAAAGCATTTGTTCTGGATGTGTTCAATGTGTTTTTGCATTGAAAGCCTACGGTCTAAAAGAATGGCTATAAATGTAAATGAATTTGCAAAAGGTATGCGTTTGTTTCCGAGGTGAAGCGGTGTGTCTGGTTTTGGGCAGGGTGTTGATTTACTAAGTATCAGTGTTGCAGATTTTGGGGCCGAAAAAATGAAGCCGTACTTCAGGGACTATTCGTGTATTCTATCAAGTGCGTTTTGTAAGCGAAGTGAACAATGCTCATATTTTTTGCCGCAACACCAAACTGCATTATCGCCTGCGAAAGGTGAATACGATATATTTGGAGGCATGCCATTGAAAAGATCACTAATGATAATGTTAAATAATACTGGTGAAAGACAACTTCCCTGTGGTAGGCCGTTCTGAAGATAATGTGGATATATATTGGCTGATGGGCACCTGAAGTGGAATCGACGAGAACCAGATAAAAATCCTACTAAATAATGGTCCAATAATGCATGAGTTGTCCATGGTGAATTAAATCTGTACAAAATGCAATGCTTAGTATGATCCGCCAATTGCCTGAAAAAATAATATTGTAAGTTGTCGGGACCTACCGAAGTATCGCCGGCCAGTAGAGAAAATGGCTGTATCAAGTTGTGAAATTTGAAAAGGAGTATTATATATTTATGGGTTATCTGAATCAAATTGTGTGAGGTCGACGTATAAAGCGTGTTCGGCTTTTTCTATGAAACCCGGCCTGTAGTTTTCGTCGGAGCTATGGTGAGCTATGGTATCCGTTATGGTGTTTACTATGGCTTGTGGCTCCGTAATGACGATGTTGTGAAGTTTTGGGGCCGGTAGTGATCTACATGGGGATCGTTCGCTCAAACGGCGGACCAATCCCCATATTGTGCTTGACGGTATTTGAAATGCAAGTTGCTGTAAAAATAATGATCATGAACGGCGTCGAGCTTCGCGAATGATGCGGCGAGTCCTCGCACGTTCATGATTCCGGTTGACTAAATTTTGTTGATCTGGATGGCGTAAAATTTTATAAATGCTCTTTTTCTAGCGGCTATTGCTTCGGAACCTTTTATGAACCACCAGGGGACTGGGGCTCGTTTTGTAATAAGCTCTATGAGTGGAATTGCTAAAGTGCATGTTTGTAAAGGTGAATTAGTAATGAAATTAATGTTTTGTGTTGGAGATATTTCCGGGTTGTATTGCACTGATTAAAGCTCCTGAAATTTGGTCCAGTTGGCCTTCGAAAGTTTCCAGCGATGGATAGTATTTGGTGTGATATCGGCTGCTGTTGAAATGGTCGGCTTTAATTTGATGACGTTGTGATCACTGTCGTGAATGCCTGTGTCTATTGTCCAATCAAAATCGTTGGCAATGGCTGGAGAACAAATAGTTAAATCAATGGCAGTTTCTGTATTGTGACCGAGGTCGAAAAAGTTGGCTCACCGGTGTTGAGCAATACTAAATTTTGTCTGTCCATAACATGTTCAACTATGCGTCCGCGGGTATCTGGAAATGTGCATGTTCTGTCCTACGCTTGGCTGTGAGCGGTAAAATCACCAAGTAAAATTGAAAAGTATTTTAATTGCTCTATGAGGTTTTATAATTACGTCAAAATGTTTGTGTTGTCTGTAGATGGTGGAATATGTAATGAACATACCTCTATGCTCCTACCATGAAAACGCAAAGTGCAAGCAACGGCTTGTAAAGGTGAATTGAGTGCACTTTGTGTGTGTGTAATCATTGTTTATGTACAGTTCTGTGCCGCCACTGGGGCGCGATTCACGAGTCTCCTCGTGACGGTAAAGCGAGTAATTATAAATAGATAGATATTGAAATTATATCGATCGGTGGGTGAGAACCAGTTTTCCTGAAGCGCGATGAGAATGGGAGCGAGGAAACTAAAGAATGCGTTCATTTCTGCCCATTTCGATATTACATTTTGGCAGTTCCACTGTTAAAAAAAATCGGACATAAGACAGGGAAAATGTAATGTTTATCGGCAGCTTTAGGTGCATGCCGGATCCAGGAGTGTATTTCTGGCGGACATGTGGGCTGGGTGCGAACGGCGGCGGTGGAACCACCCGAGCCGTCCGGCCGACCGGTGACCTTGGAATGGTCATGACGATCTTGGAATGGACATGAATTTGCTTGAATGTGCGGTGCTGGAGTGGTCTTTGTGTTGGGAGCCAGGGTGGTTTGTGTCGTTGTGGTCAATGGTGTGAGTTTTTTAAGTGCAGCTAAGCGGGAATGATGTCGAGGTTTATATCGAAGTAGAAGTGGTGCTGACGCGAGGGGTGAGGGAACAATGCTGGTTGCCTGTGAGTACGATTTGGTGGAGGGGGAGGTGGCCTCGACAGACCGCCGGGCCTGGGGGGTAGGACACCCCGGTCGTGGCCTTCACTGCGAAGACCTCCTTGCGCCAAACTGGACAAATGGGTGGTGTGGTGAGATGGGCGGATGTGTTGCAGTTGAGACAGTGGGCGGTCTTGCAGCAGGTGGATTCTGGATAAGGTGTATCGCCGCATTTTGGGAATCGGGCCGGTTGGCGGCATGTTTTGCTGCTATGGCCGAAGGGCTGACAGTTAAAACAACGGAGATGATTAGGAATAAAGACGCGAACCTGGTAGCATAGGTATCCGGCGAGGAGGGTCTTGGGAAGTGTGGTAGAATCAAAGGTAAGGACTAGGAGACTCATGTCACGTGTGTGGCCATCTTTGAAGGACATGATGCGGCGGACGTTGGTCACCCCTCCGGCCTGAGCTCCGCTTGGATGTCTGTTTCAGTCATGAAGCGGAGCTCCGGCGCGAAGATGGTGCCCTTGGTCGTGTTATGATTGGAATGGAGAGTGATGGAGACGGATTTTCCACAAAATGTGGTGGTACGAAGGAGGGTTTTGGTCTGGGCTCGGGTTTGAGTCTTGATAACAAGGGCTCCGTTGGCTGGGATTTCAATGTCAGGATTGGCTAAGGAGCAGATGGCAAGGAGTTGTTTGTCTAGCAAGAAAACGTCGATATGACGAAAGGAGACGGATTCCTCGACAGGCTTTACTAAGATGTATGATCCAGAACTATCGAGATAAGGACCGATGGATTGGATAGGTTCAGGTTGGAAGGATGTGTCTGGTTCGAGCGTTGATCAGCGGCGTGGATAGTGATGGTATGGTCCGGTTCGTGAGGGGAGGTCGTGGTCTTGGGACGAGCATGGTTCGGTGAGGCACAAAGGGCTTCTATGGCATCATTCAAAGGAACGGTCCGGCGCGTGTCGTCGAGGGTCTGATCAAGTGGGGAAGCATCAGGGACCAAGGCCGTGTTCGTGCGATGGCCGGGTGTGGTCAGAGGCGGGAATTCCGAGTCGGGGTCAGCTGGCGAGCATGGGTCAGGGTCCTTCTTATTTTTTCCCCATCGTGGTGAAAAAGCCTAAACTAATGTAACGTAAGGAAATAAGGACACAGAAACACAGGGAACGTATTGTAACGACGAAAGGAAAAAATTGAGTGGGGTAACGGGCGTCACCCCCAGAAATAAACGAAAAGAGCGACGGGTGTCACCCCACGAAAACAAAAAATATACTGCTTTAACCAGCAGTCAGCCGCGCCAAGACTGACGGGACGGAGTTATCAGGGGTTCTGGATATGATCGAGCGAATAGTACTGAACACTCCATGTTGAGTATGGAGTGTTGATTGATGATGTGCCAGTGTTCGTGTTTGGGGTGTATTTCGTGGAGTTGAGTTTTTGCTGTGTCTCATGTTTGTTGAATGTGTTCACTGATTGCCTGATGTATTATGGGGTAGTAATCAGATTGTGAGAGTGGACATGGTGTGGTTTGTTGCAGTGTTGTGGCTATGTTTGCTTCGGGGCATGCGTGTTCGTTGCCTTGTAGATAGATATGTAACGTAGTCGCTTTAAAGGCAGCGCAAATGACCTTTATAGTCCGGCACGCCTAAAAAATAGCTCTCCACATCCTCCCCCAACCAGAATTCAGGGAGCTCCGACGAGAATTTGTGGGGCCCCAGTGCGATTTTCGGGACCACGGCGCGATTCTTGGGAGTTCAAGAAGAGAACTTGCCTCTTGTGCTCCATTGCAGCTGCTCAATGAGCTGTTTTTGTTCAGCTGATGGTACCATTCAGAGTATAAAGGCCTTTCGGAGAACTTCCTTTCGGAACCAGCCCAGCATTTTCCGGTGCTCAGGTCGATTCGGTGGAAGCAAATGCGACATTTTGGGGGTAGAGTTCTGTTTTTGTAAGCTCCCTGAGCAAAAGTATTGGCTCCGGTCCCATTCTTGAGGCTCCCTGGTCTCTCAAAATCATGCTGGAAGCCCACAAGTTTCCGCCTTGGCTCCTTCAAATCGCGCTGAGGGGCCCAAAAAGTCGTGCGGGTTCTTCAAGCCACGACGGGGACACGAAAAAGTCAGGTCGGGGTCCTTGAAAATATACTGAGCCTTGGAGTACCAAAAAATCGTGCCTGGGCACATGACAATCACACTAGGGGCTCAACAGATTGTACCGGGGCCACACACGTCTCATCGGCCCCGGCCATTAGCCCCCGGCCGGGAGTGTCAGTTGGCAGCTGGCCCGATAAGGCCCGGGACGAGCTACCGGGTGGCCGTGTCGGTGCATTGACGACACGTTCAACTTTCAGTCTAAATTCTGCCGTTAAACTGGAGTTCATGGATCGGGTGGTGGGGCCAGGGTTCACGCAACAAGCTCTTCTTAGCAATAGGACCCTGGCTCCTCAAGCCACCCCAGCAACAACTCCGATTTTTTTAAGTGCATCGAAAACCGAAAAACGTGTCGTGCCCCGGAAAGAAACGTGATGGGGCACCAAAATAAATGCAACATATCATTTGTTGTGATTACTAGCGCAAGTTAAAGTGGCCTCGACAGGCTTTTTTGGGGGGATCAACATGTTTTGGGGGGATTTGGAGCGATTGTTCGGACTCCAGAATGATTGCCATGCATTTTTGTTGCCCCAAAAAAAAAAAATGAAGCCCGGGACAGATTTTTTGTTGTCTTAGTTTCATTCTTTTTTTGTGTGGGCCCGATGAAACGAGTGTGGCCCCGGTATGATCTGTCGAGTCCCTAGTGTGATTTTCATGGGCCTAGGCACGACATTCTTTTAGCTCCGAGGCTTCGTATGTTTTCATGGGCCCCGGCACGACCTTTTCGTGTCTCCGTCGCGACTTTGAAAAACCCACAAAGCTTTTTTTTGGGCCACCAGCACAATTTTCATGAGCCAAGGCGCAAACTTATGGTGCCCCCAGCGTGATTTTCAGACCACGGTCTGGCTTTTTGGAGCCTGAAAGTGAATTCCAGGGACTCCAGTCTGATATTTTGGGTCTGAAGCGTTATTTCTAGGGAAACAACACTTTTTGGGGTCACCAACGTGATTTGCAAGGCCCGGACCGATTTTCTTGGCCCCAGCGTGATTTTCAGGGGACCAGGTGCGACCTTTTGAGGCCCCCAGTTTGACTTGCAGAGGCCTCGATCCGACTTATTAGGGGCACCAGCATGATTTTCGTCGGGGGGGGGCTAGACCTGTTGGGTGCCAGCGTGATTTCCCGGGGCACGGGACATGATGTTTGGTCCCAGGGTCATGTTTAGGTGCCTCAAAAACTATTTTTGGGGCCCCGATGTGATTTGCAGGGATCTTTGTTCGATTTTGTGGCCTCAGCGTTATTTGCAGGGGCCCATCGAGTCTTTTTGGGCCACAATCAATATGATTTGTATGGGTCCCTGTGAATTGCATTGGGACCACAGGGCGACTTTTTTGGAGCTTGGCTCAATTTCCCCAAACCTCGGCGCGATCCTAGGGGGGCACACAACCTCTCAGGTGGGGGGGGGGTGGCGACTGCCCCCAATGTCTCCCCTCTCCTTCGATAGATCACTGGCTCTCAGGAGGCCCCGATCCTTCAGGTGCCCATCCCAAAGCTGAGGAACACCACAGTCCAGTCCTCTCTGGCTCTCAGGGGACAAATCCATCCGTCATGAGCTCTCTCCAACTGACATGGGCCAATCCCGCCCACAAAAAAAACATTCTCTATCATTCAGGAGAAACCTGCAGCTCCAAAACAGCCTTCACACTTTCTAGCGAAAATCGCCAGCTCTAGGAACTCTAACAAAGTATGGAGCAAAATACTGTGGAATGTCACAGCCAATCTTGACGCGAATCTTTGGTTATGTTGAGCTCACTGACGCGAGCGAGGCGCGGCCAATCGGTGCCTGCACCGCCACCTATCGGTCGGATCCGAACTACCGCTGTCCGAGGAGCTCGGCCAATGATCAGGCTGGCATCACGAGGGGATCACCCGATGTTCGTCCTGACTCACCACCGGCGGGCCGCCGTTGCACCATTCAATGCCATGGCTAGTACTGACGGGGACATACCCCCGAGCGGTCGCGTAGGTGTATAAAGATGGCCCGTTGGAAATGGGGCCCAGCAGACCTAGTCCGAGCTTCGACCGCGAACGAGTGCGTGAACAGCCGGTGCCTCTCGTTGCCGGACAGTGTGCCAGTCGCTGCGAAGTCTGCGCCAGACTTGAATCCGTTGCCGGAGATAGCAGCGCGATGCCGCTCGTCAGTATCCTGGTGCACACTGCGCTGTCGGTGCTGCTGCTCGTCGGCATGGTCAGCTGCCGTCCGTCGAAGCTCGGCTCCTGCCAGCCAGATCTGAGCAGCACCAAAATGGAACAGCGCACGCTCTGCCCGTTCACGCTGCATGATCATTTTGTGGGAGACGTCATCGTGCAAGAGGCACGGCGCGTGGGGTGTCCAAAGTTCGCGCAGTGCGGCAACGGCGGCAAGTGCACCCCTGTGCGCAGCACCATCAAGCCGGCCGGCCAGCAGGCCGAAGACGTCACTGTGGCCTTCGTGTGTGCGATGGAAGGTACGAGCAATCTGAAGCCGGCCCTTAATCCGCCGCCACTCGTGGACCGCGATGTGAATCCGCTCAAGCTCTGAAGCCAGAGCTGACGTCCCCGCCACTCGTGGACCGCCGTGAGAACCCGCGACCAGACTCGTAAGCGACCCTAGCCAGGCTAATTGGCTTGTGGAGTATTGTGGGCATTGGAGACGTCGGCTCTCGAAGTTCGCTACAAAGCATGCCCTGGACACGACAGACTGGCATGCGATGCTGAGCGTCCAAGTGCGAACTGAATGTGCTCCACTCACCGGTGCCAACAAATCAAGCATTACTCATCTGGCCAGTAGCACTGGTGAGCCGGCACTGCGGAGGCGCAGGCGCCACCTGGTCCAGAGCGGCCACACCCTGGTCCAGAGCGGCCACCACCTGGTGCAGAGCAGCCACCACCTGGTCCAGAGCGGCCACCACCTGGTCCAGAGCGGCCACCACCTGGTGCAGAGCGGCCACCACCTTGTCCAGAGCGGCCACCACCTGGTCCAGAGCGGCCACCACCTGGTCCAGAGCGGCCACCACCTGGTCCAGAGCGGCCACTACCTGGTCCAGAGCGGCCACCACCTGGTACAGAGCGGCCACCACCTGGTGCAGAGCGGCCACCACCTGGTCCAGAGCGGCCACCACCTGGTGCAGAGCGGCCACCACCTGGTCCAGAGCGGCCACCACCTGGTCCAAAGCGGCCACTACCTGGTCCAGAGCGGCCACCACCTGGTCCAGAGCGGCCACCACCTGGTCCAGAGCGGCCACCACCTGGTCCAGAGCGGCCACTACCTGGTCCAGAGCGGCCACCACCTGGTCCAGAGCGGCCAGCCGGGGTGGCCGACACGACACGTCTCACTGTCAGCTGGCCACGCTGTGGAACGTTGGAGCGTCGTCGGAGCGCTTCCGCTCAACACTGGACCAGTACTTCCGCCAACAGTACTGCTACAGTGAACCACCGTCCAGCCAGGATCTGAGGCGTCACATCGCGGCAGCATTGTGCTGCTGGTGACCTCTGGTGACCTCTGGTGACCGCTGGTGACCGCTGGTGACCGCTGGTGACACTTGGTGGGACGATCAGGGTGTCAGACACCCGCTGACGGTGTGTCAGACTCCTCCTGACAGTGTGTCAGACACCTGCTGATAGTGTGTCAGACATCCGCTGACGGTATCTCCAACATCTGCTGGCGGGGTGTCAGACATCTGCTGGCGGGGTGTCAGACATCTGCTGGCGGGGTGCCAGACTCCTGCGGACAGCGTACCAGACACTGGTACCCATACTCCTCCGACTAGGCTGCTTCTAGCCCTCCTTGTGTCGTCATTGTGTCATTGTGTCATTGTGTCATTGTATCATTGTGTCGGGTCTTGTTGTCTTAAACGTGCGGCGTGTTGTGAAAGCTTGAGCAGTCACCGTTATCGATGGTACAAATTGCATTGTGATATTTGATTGCTGTAGCTTTCCAATTTGAATTATTATGTATGGTTTTGACGGTCTACGCTAGCCTCGTTTACTGTTGTTTTGTCTGCTATTTATTCCGTATTTATTGATTGCCTTATTGATCAGCTATGGTTTGAGGTTTTGTAATCATACATGTATCGTATATTTATTATAATTTATTGTACAGCATCACATAGTCATGACGTTGTGATAGGAAGTCTTTACATGATGACATGCTCCAAATACATGTCACGGCCATGCCAATATTCTGGAGAGGCACGAGTACATGGAAGAGTATGTACCGAGGCAGACTATTGCAGTTTGGCAATTGTCAACTATGAGGATTTTGGTGGAAATGACAGCCTGCGGCCTGAAGCTGTTCCATTGACCGTGTCGCACCATATCTCACATGTCATGACGACAGAGAAATTATATACCTATTCGTGTCTCGCTCCAGCTCCATGGTGCCGAGAGACAGTGTTCCAATTATCGCCGATCGGCTCGCAACCAGCATCGGCGTTTCTGTAGTTGTTTGATGCTCACTTCCAGTGAGGCCGTCTTCGATCGACTTCTATACTGTGGCCTTGCCATAGTATAGGCCAACATTAGTTGATCGGTAGTCGTGGCGTTCACAGTTCTGGAATTTCGGGAGCATAATCATTGTGTTCACCGACCAAACCAGGGAAGCCCGGCTATTGTCCCATGAGACGGCGGGTGACTGTACGGTAAAGTGTGTGTCGAAGAGCCACTGCATCACATCGGCAAGCTATCCAAGCAACATGGTAGCTGTTCTAACATGCTCAGAGAAAAGCGACAGTGGACCAATGACACTCTCATCATAAGAACCACAAACTGCTGTTGTCTATTGTCCATTCGGAAGTGAGGAGTTGTTACTTCCTTACCTCTGATCTCACAAGGCAGGAATAACATGGATCGTTATGGAAAGCTAAGTATGACATTTTGGTGTGTATCCGAGGTATTCATACCTGCCTAGTTGTAACACCACGGGCACATTCGGCATCATAGTCTCGCCACCCCGCCGCTTCAATTGCAACTATTTATTTTAGCAAGCATTGCAGCGTGAGCAAACCGGGAACTGGAGGGAGCAAGCAAATTTCGGGGCCACCGTTTCCAGTCAATGCCATGTGGCTACTGGTTAAGGTTTGGCAAATTGTGAATGAGGGAAGGGGTATGCACTGTAACGATCCCCGTTATCTGCACAATCCAGACAATGTTACCTAGCACTGCAGGTAAACATGTGTTATGCCCAGGTCCTCGCCACCATGCACTCACACTCAGCCACCTGAGCTGACATGTGCCGAATCGCGCTCCCCATGGTCAGAGACGGTGCGTGTATTTGAAGCATACGACGACACAGTTCCTCTATGGTAATTCCCCCGTGGTAGCGGACGACTGCACGGCACAGTATGTGTGAAGCAGCTATTGCATGAAGCTGGTGGAGCACTAGCAACATTGGGGCAGTCCCATGAAGTTCAGGGAGAATGTAACAACGGCGGCCTTATGAGACTACCGCCGCAGGAACCACACGTTGCTGGTGTCTTCCAGTCTCGGATCTCAAACCATAGGGAGATTGTGAGAACACGTATGTTCAAAAAGCTTGCACTTTTGAAGATCAACTGCAGTTTGACACACTAAGTTTGCTCCAGTAAACAAGAAGACTGATATTGCTATCTTGCCTGCAGAAATCTGAAAGTTGAAAAATGATGGAAAAGTACACACCAGACCGGACATACAACAGCAGTTGCAAGCGGAGTGTACCAAAGGTAGTCATCGGAGCTCCACAGGCGTCCTCACCCATGCTTTAATATGGCAGCCCGAGAGTTGTGGGAAATGGCAACATCGTGATCGGAGGAGCTGACGGGAAGGTACAACGCAATCGATGCGCCCGTAAGCAAAAATAGCCAATCAACCTCGGGAACGTACGGCAAATATTGTCGTATGAATCACAGTGTAGTCAAGTCACCAGAGGTCCCACAGCAGAGCTAAAAGTTCAGGTTAACAATCTTATGCGGCCAATGCTGAAGGAGATGTGCATTCACAGAGAGTCGTTGGTGAGCATAGCCTGGATTATCTATACGGCAAAATTAAAACGCATAAATTTGGGGCGACCATCGAGCCTGTAATATCAAAGACCCCCCGACGAGGCACCACCTTTCCGTGGTGGTGGTTGTGATGGTGGGGGGGAAATTGTGTGTCAAAAAGACCCGGTGACCATCATACCGGCGAGGGGTGAGACCAAGAGTGCCTCACTCGCCCTTCCATCCATACTCTCCCATTCCAATCCCAGTCTCATCCCAACACCCATGTCCTTTATCTGGCCCTGCAACACGAACTACCCTACTATTAGCAGGCAGGGCAACTTCCTGCCACCAGCTCAGTTTTATCGGGGTAGCCGCGCCCCCTCGACCCGTCCCCCGGGGTTGACGGAGTCCTGGAGGTTGAGGTCCCCCGTCGCACAGTGCTAGTTGTGACGGAGGACCAACAACACACCTCTTTGTTCCCGATATCTCTGAGGGGCGGGCGGGCCAGTGGGGCCCCACGCGGGCCAAGTGGCTAGTCGCCTCGGGCCGGGGACCTGGGATCCTTCCCAGTGTCTGCCGGCACGGCCGGCTGGGGTCAAGGGGTGGGCGATGCTGGATCCCGGTCGGGGTGGTGAGCATCTCTCGCCCGGCCGGGCGAAGGCGCCGCTTGCCCCGTATACCTCGGGCGCCTGGCGACTTCCCGTCCGTGGGACCCAGGCGTCCCCCTGTAGGGCCCTTATGTGGTGGCGCGCTCGAGGAGCCGAAACCAAGAAACAGCACATGGCACCAACGACAACAACAACAACAACAAAAAAGAATACTCCTGGTCCCTCCCGCGAGGGCCAGAACCGCTATTCCTCGGATCATCATTTTTCGCGGTCAAACACAGAATATCTCTGGTTTGAGAGAAGAGACGAAATAAAAAAATCGGAAAAATTATTCACTGCGAAAAGTTGAAAGTTAGAGGTTAAGTTTGTGTGAGCGGAGGAGGTGGAGAGAGCGTTGTTGTCGACTGAGTTTATTTATGGTGTACGGAAGGGAAGCAAGCATGTCGATGAAACTATTCCAATTCATGTAGAACCACACAAAACAAAAAAACTCGTCGCGAGACCTCATCAACTGTTTTGATTTGAGAGATTTGTCTGAGGAGGAAATTGTGGATGGCCTGTCAGAGTTTGGGGTAATAGAAGCAAGGAATGTGAAGGTTAGGAAGGGCTCGGAGATGATATTAACGAACAACGTAATTTTGACCTTTAACACTACCGATCTCCCCACTGAAATCCGTGTTGGCCACGTCCGTGTGGAGGTTCAAATTTGTATTCCAACCCCATGAGATGTTTTAAATGTCAACGATATGGACACACCAACTAGTGCTGCCGAAATCGCCCTGTATGTGGCAGGTGCGCGTCAGTTGAACACTCAAGTGAGATCTGTTCTTCAGAGATAAATAATTGTGCAAACTGTTGCAGGGGACAGAACCCCACACTTCGTACGATCGGAAATGCCCAATTTACACAAAAGAGAAGGAAATCATATCAATTGAGCATACACAAAGAGTTACATTTCGGGAAGCGAGAGACATCTACGAACAAACCCATTCTAAAATATCGTACGCGTCCAGAGTTAGAAATACCACGTCGATTTCGCATAGCATTCAGTCTGATATATCTTCTGAGTTGATTGAGAAGCTGTCGGCCCTTGTCCGAGCTTTTGAAACGCATCTCGAGTTGCCAGCGGCACGAGAGCGGCCAACCCAAAGGGACGACAACCCGGCCGAGGTACTACCTTCGAGTGGACGCGTCGTTCATCAGGAGACCTCCCGATCAACGTCGGATGGTGGGGAGTGGACTCTGGTCCAGCGCTCTAAGAGGCCTCCCCGGTCCTTTCCACCAAATTCCACCCCTCCCCCACCTACTTCAAAGTCCCTACCTCTCACTTCTCGTCAGCTCCTTAACCCACACTCCTCTCCCACACGTCCCACAACCGCCTCAGAGTCAGAGTCAGAGTCAGAGTCAGATTTATTAGATCTTCACACTAATATGGCCTTTCAGCCCTCTCGTCAAAACATTGCTGTAAAACTATATACATAATCATATTTCTCGCGTCAACAAACAAGAGTCAATAAAGAGCATCTAGACATGAATCACGCTTTACCTAGTGATAGAACGCGCCTCCAAACGGCCGTTCCACGCAGCTACGGCTCTGAACGGGTAGCTACGCTGAGCGAGTTCGGAGCGAACTCGCGGGAGCTGCAACATCCCCGGGACTGCGCACCGAGTTCTCCTGGACACACCTCCGCACGACGCTTGATAGAGCACGCCAGCGTAGGTGGGACACCAGACGACGTTAGCTTCCGGATCATTACTACCTCGCGCTCCTCCAACATGGCGTCAAATTTCAACCATCCAAGTGCCTCTGGCGTCGGGGTGATGTGTTCTCATCGGTCGAGGCCGGATACTATACGGGCACCAAAATGTATCGCCTTCTGAATCCTATCTCTCTGGGTTTTATTTCAACTTCCCCAAACTGTCATACAGTAGTAGAAAACCAGTGCCTGAATGAGGAGTTTCTTCGTTTCTGAGGGTAATTTGTGTCAAAATTTTGACAGGCCAACGAGAACACTATAACACCGCCGACCCACCTGAGACACCTGTCTATCCCAGGTCAGAGTCGAATCGACGTGCACACCGATAATTTTTGCGTTCAGTGACGACTTAATTTCAGCCTCTCCAAATTTGATCGATCAGGTGTCACATTTCCGGCGCCGAGATTTGGCAACCAGAAGCTCAATCTTTCCAGGGTTGATTTTAAGCCGATTTTGTGTGAACCAGTTTAGAGCTGTATCCGAGGTGTTTTCTACACGTTGTTTCAGCACAGACATGTTGCCTTGGACGTCAGAGTCCAGAAATTGAGCATCATCAGCGAAAATTACGAGGTGGCCATATTTTAGATGTGATGCTAGGTCGTTAGTGAAAATCAAACACAACTTTGGCCCGATTCAGCTTCCCTGTTCTATACCGTGCATCACCGGGAGTGGCTCAGCGGTACTCCCCTGAATTTTCTGGCTCCTCCCTCGCAACCAATCCTCAGACCAGTGAACGTCGATCCCATACCAGCCTAACTTTTCTAACAGGCGACTATGCTCCACGCTATTGAACGCGCGAGACGTATCAGCAGCAAGCAGAGTAGACACATGACCACAATCCATATTTTTGGTCAGAAATTGTACAATATCAAGCATTGTTGTTTCGGTTGAGTGACCGGGACGAAAACCATATTGATTTGAACAGAGTATGTGGTGTGAGTCGAGATAGAGTGAACGTTGCGTGTTTGCAATTTTCTCACACAGTTTAGAAACAACACTCAGCAAAGATATGGGCCTAAAGTTTCCGGGGTTGTCACGATCACCTTTCTTGTGCAACGGAATAACGCAGGCCTCTTTCCACTGAGGCGGCTCCTCACCAGTATGCAGTGAATAGTTTATCACATTCAGTAAAAGAGGCCCTGTGACTGCATACGTCGCTCTCAGCATATGAAGTGTTGTTCCGTCGTTTCCACTGGCGCGCGTATTTCCCATTTGATCGTGTGCCAACGACAATTCTGGTAACGTCACAGTGTGCACGCGGAAGGAACTACTGCACACCCGAGGTGGTCTGGGCGGCTGCCGCACTCCCTGTGGAGCCGCCGATAACGCGGCAGCAACGTCAGCTCCCGCGGTGACAAAGTGACGAGTTAGCTTGTCAGCCCAGGCGGCGTCGCTCAGGTGGGGTGGGTCGATCCTGGGCTCGGCCTTCTTGGCCGCAAGCAGAAATCGGCGGATGTCGGTCCACGTCTTCGTTTTCTGGAGACGGTATGACGTGGCGTAGTAGTCTGCGCAGGCGTTTTATTGCGCTCGTTTTACGGCATTTCTGTTGTCCTTATTCGCCTGTTGTTTCACCGTGTTATTCTTGTCTTGGTCTCGGGCCTCTCGGCAGCGATCCCGCTTCTCCATGTGCTCTCTGAGCTCTTCATTTTCATGAAGCCAGGGAGCCGGGGGTATTGTGATCCGGATTGTTCGGAGAGGCATGTGGTGGTCGATAATCGGATGCCAC
Organism: Imbricaverruca yamaguchii; assembly: GCA_034440575.1. Lineage (NCBI taxonomy): Eukaryota > Metazoa > Arthropoda > Thecostraca > Neoverrucidae > Imbricaverruca > Imbricaverruca yamaguchii. The sequence goes on from JAOTOL010001384.1 coordinate 295,987, forward strand.
GCCTCGAGCCAGGCGCGCCACTTCTCAGCTGCAGAGTCTGTGCTGTACACTTGGCTCTAATCGGCCTGGAGAAGGTCTAAGCAGAGCGCGCCGTTGTTTACACGCCTGGTGGACCGGACCGTGATGGTTTGTGGTTTCGGGCGCGTCCGTTTGACGCTGATGTCAGATGTGACGAGGTCGTGATCGTTGAAGTTACAGGCGATCACGCGAGGGCTACAAACTGACTCTGGTCGAGATGTTAAAATGTGATCTATGAGGATAGACGGCGTGTCAGTGATGCGGGCTGACTGACAGACAGACATACTTTATTGAGGTCATCCACAATTGACTTGTGGCTATTACGACATCGTATTATTACGGCTGGCGATGAGATCAGCTGCTGGAAACCCAGGTCTTCCAGCATTGTCACGTACCTCCGCACCCCCGCAGCTGACGGCTGGAGCAGGTCCAGGTTCATATCACCCATGGCGTGTATTGGCAGCTGCTTGGCAGCCTCACACCCTTTCCTCTCCACCTTCTCCTTCCAAGGGGAGAAGGGTCAGCCCTTCTCCCCTTCCGGTGAGCCACTCCTCAACTCCACCTCCAACATCCACTTCCGCACCTTCATCGCCATCCAGAAGCACCAGAACAATCAAAATCCCAGATAACAACCTCCACTACCAGGAGGTCGAGAGGCGCACCCGCGATGCAAAGCGGGCGCGGCTGGCAGAGATGGAGAGGGCTCGGGCGACGGGCCGCCAAGGGCATGATAAGGCCCTCCAGCAAGGCCGGCTACTCCATCGCCACGATGGCGAGTTGGGGGGCCGGCAGGAACTCACGTTGCACATGAGATGGGCTCTCCCCGCCCCCACCCCGGCTAGAGCCTAAGACGCGATTCCTACCGTCTACCGGTTCCCTACAGGACCCCAATTGCCTTCCGCAGCAATCCTACGACTTGTAGCCGATCTACATCCACCAATTTTACTTTTGGGTGACTTCAACGCCCACCACACTGTATGGGAAAGTGCTGACACGAATCTTCGTGGAAGCTCCCTCGAATCACTAATTCTAACACGCACCCTGGAGGGGAGCGAAGTCCTCCCACCCCTCCGGTTTTCATAGATAACTCCAGATTTTACCGGTCGCTATATGTCATTGTTTGTGTACCAGCTTATAAATGACCGGCGCGTTGTTTAAAGCAAGAAAATTGAAAATCGACCGAATTTTTTTTTCGAGTTAGGGGTCGCTAAAGTCAGAAAGTTTTCTCAGCGCCAGACCACAAATATCGGGGTTGACGGGTTTCCCGTAAAATCGCAAAAAGGAAATATTCTTGTAAAAACTAGTGACTTGTTTGGTGTACATTGTTATGCTATGTTGTTTCAAAGTCATGTCAGGTCACCGGGGTCAAGTCAGGCCAACTTTGTGACAGGTTAACATACGCCGTGGGGGGGGGGATGGCGAAATCCGCCCACGCCTCCGATTTTTCGTACACAACTCCATCTTGTCCCGGCAGATATATGCCATTTTTGGCGTTCCTACTTGGAATTGACCGGCACATGGTTCAAAGTAAGAAACATGAAAATCGGTCGGATACTTTTCAAGTTAAGGGCCGTTAAAGTAAAAACAATTCGCAGTGCCAGACCACAAAAATCGGCGCTGATGCGCTTTCCGTATATTGGCCAAAGTGAACTGTTCCTGACAACACTAGCGACTTGTTTGATGCATTTTGTTATGCTATATAATTTAAAAGTCATGTTAGGTCGCCGAGGTCAAGTCAGGTCAAGTTCATGACAGGCTAATAGAACCAAACTTGGTCCACTGGAATGTTGTCAAAAATGCAAATGACTGTCATGCGATTGATGTCACTTTACATGTTACTCACTGCACATGCCGAAATGTACTGTTTGTCATTGTGTTCCTAAGCGTTCCCATACTTTATTCATGTATTTCACTCCTTTCTTTGCGAAGCCGATTGTGCCGAACCGCCCAACGGAGCAGTCGGGTGGGCAGCCCGGTTCTGGTAATTGGAGTAGGAAATAACCTGTTAAAATTATCCTATATAGGTGACCTGAGGTCAAATGGCGGATCTGGCATCTGTATTGCATCATTAGTAATGTCCAAAACATCATTAATGCCAAGTTTGGAGCATTTAAACACAATCACAGCGATCCATAACAATGACAAGCCAATCCACGCAAAACTATAATATTTTGCTATTTTGATCTCATTCGACTTTGAAGATATTGACCCAAGGTCATGAAATTTGCACACAATAGAGTTCACTATAGTGAACATCCACCCTGCGAATTTCGTTGCTCTAGCCTCAGTAGGAGCCGAGATCGAAGGGGGGGGGGTCGGAATCCGCCCCCGTCCAGTGCGCGTAATTTTCCGAGGCTCTCTAGGGCGCGTGCTAAACGAGTCACTATGCATACTTAACCCGCGCCGTCTTTCCGGTAAAATCTTCACACCCCGTCTTGGTGTGTGGGGGGGGGGGTTGAAGACCCCCTCTAAAATCGATACTAGGCGTCGCACGAAAACGAAAGTGGTGTCATCAGAAAGCGCTCGATGAGTAGGGTCTGGGTTCACCCCGAAGACAATTTTCCACAAAAGTGATGTCACCGGGGGGGGTAGATTTTCACTACTTTTTATGACTTACATTATGTTTTTTACTCTGGGGAGTTCATTTTGGGGATATGTGAAAAACAAAATTTATTTGGAATGAGAAGAGGACAGCGAAATCGACCAGGGCTATGGTTGTTTGGCGCCGCCAAAAAAAAAAATATATTTTTCCAAAATTTCAAAATTTTGAGTTTTCAAGTTTTCTTTCATATTCTTTTCCAATGGGTAGAGCAGACCGAGAAACGGTGTTGGAAGTCAACTTGCCCTAATACAAATGCTTACTTTAGCCAGAATGCTGTATTTGAACTGCAATATGGCAAATATGGAAAATTTATATCTAGTCAAAAACGAAAAAATAAAAAAATCAACTCATACGTTTTGTTACATCCGTAAAGATAAGCAAACGCTGAAAGTTTCATTAGAATATCTGTATTTGTTAAAGCGTGACGACTGATTTAACGTTTTTGGAGGTGACCTCACTTGACCTTGACTAACTCGTTGTCCCTAGATGACCTGACCTAAACATTTTGAATCAGCATGTCAAATTGATGTAGGAAAAGGTATGCCAAATTTGGGTGCGCTGCCCCGCGCCGTTCGTCCGCTATCTGCGAAAAACCTGAGGGGGCGGTTGTAGACCCCGACACGGGACGGGTTAACACTGGCGCACGGACACATTTATTGACACCATCGGGAATTACTTCTGTGCTGGACCTCAGTATCACTAGTCCGGATATTACAACTTGTGTCTATTGGTTCGTCGATGACGATCCCAGAGGCAGCGACCACTTCCCCGTTTGGCTGGGATTCTTACAAGGATCAGTTCTTGGGCCCAGGCCACAACGTTGGAACTTTAAAAACGTTCCGTGGCCGATATTTACCGATCGGATTCAGACATATTTTAATGCATACGACACTTCATGTGTGATTCCTGTGGATATTTTTATCTCCATAGTTATACACTGTGCTCTTGGATGTATTCATCGTACCACCGGCGCTCCACGACATACGCCCGTCCCGTGGTGGACCGAGAAGTGCAAAGTGGCCATCAGTGAGCGGCGCCGTGCCTTGGAAAGTTTGATCGTAACAGCACCACCGAAAATCTATTAGAATTTCAGAAAACAAGGGCCGCGGCACGCTACACCACTCGCGAGGCAAAGAGGAAATTTTGGATATCTTTGGATAGATGTAAGGTAAACCGATCGACGCCCTTGTCGCAAGTGTGGGCACAAATTAAACGCATTTCAGGCCGCTTTAGGCCCACCCCACTGCCCACTCTACACATAAACGGTGAAGCCGCCGTGCATCCACCACATGATGCCGATAAAATTACTGTAGCATTTCCGGAACTTAGCGCAAACAATGACAACAATCCCGTGTTGATGCGACATAAAGCCCAGTGCGAGGCCACGCCCGTTTATTTTCAAACTGAGGAACACTACTCCTATAATCCGCCTTTTACCAAGGCGGAGTTGATGTCGGCGATTAGTACATTGCGGTATGTGAGTGAGGGGCCGGATACCGTACATAACGAGATGATTCGTCACCTCCCACTGATGTGCTCGCAATATTGCTCAATACGTTTAACGCCGTCTGGAATGGAGGTGAGTTCCCTCCCTCCCGGTGAGAAGCCACCGTTATCCCCTTATTAAAGCCAGGTAAGAGTGGCCTATCTCCCCTGCACTATAGACCGACTTCACTCACATCATGCCTTCGTAAATTTATGGAAAAGCTTGTAGGCCTGCGACTGATGTGGTTCTTGGAGGAACGAAAATTTTTACGGCAGCTCAGTGTGGGTTTCGAGAACATCGCTCTACAGTTGACCATGTTTTAACATTGGACACTGTAAACCCAGCCAGTTTTAAAGAAAAACGACATGCTTGCGCTGTCTTCTTCGACATTGAGGTTCCATGCGATACCACGTGGAGACACGGTGTGCTTTTGAAGCTCTGAACTGCTGGTGTGCATGGCTGTGTGGGCCGGCCCCTGTCAATGTTCAGTGGCAGCCGGCGACGTCATCTGGGCGCTGATTTTGGTTCAGTAGGTTATCACGACAGCAAGAAATGGTACTTTTCCGCGTACGTTCCTGACTAACAAGTATACGTGACAAGCATATAATATACGTCATCTGAAAGCTTGTTTCGTGGTATTTCGATAATCATGGCAGGTTTTTACATGGACGTGTTAGTTATCGTGTAAAATGGTGTCATTTAGACCCATGCCATAACCATCGACACTATTCAGCTTTAGCACCGTGAGGCACCCGGTGTGGTAGCGCGGTTGGTAGCGCGTCAGTTTGCCGATCCGGAGGTAGCCGGTTCGAGGTTGGAGGAAAGCAACTTTCTGTGCGCGTCATGGGAAGTCCTTTTAATATGCGACAGTGGATTAAGACATTCACGTAAAGACATAAAGACATAAAAAAATAGTGCAACCATGAACCACGGGGGCCCTTCTTGGATGTGCTCTATATACTTCAGTTGCCCACCAAATCTGTCAATCAGCCCGTCCTGTAATACTGAGAAGCAAGCCCTCTATTCTTATAATGATTGTCTGCTGTTTTTAAAGATGTTCAATGTGCTGCTACTGACAATGGTTTCTGGCAGCTGGTTCCAGTGTTCTACTACCCTGTTGGTGAAGAAAGTCTGTCTTAACCTTGTTCTGCTGTGGTTAACTTGAATTTTGAATGTATGACCTCTAATTGCATCATTTCTGTTAAACTCAAACATTTCCCCAAGATATCCCCTCTCTAGACCATGGACAAATTTAAAGACCTCGATGAGATCTCCTCTCAGCCTTCTATATCTAAGTTAAAACATATTAGATTTCTTCAATCTTTCCTTATATGCCAGGTTGCTTATGCCATTAACAATTTTTGTAGCCCTCTTTCGTACTCTCTCTAATAGCCAACATTATTTTTCATAGCGAGGAGACCAAGCTTGGATGCAGTATTCCAAATGTGGCCTGACATATGCACAGTAAAGCTTCCTGATGACCTTCTCACTTGTGTATGATACATTACTATTTATTTCCCCAAGCATTCTCAGCACCTTCTTCCTGGCTTCCTCGGGCCGTTCTGATGCCCCAAATTTTGTGTTTAGATTACCACCTAAATCCTTTTCCTGTTGAGTCACTGATAGCACTTGGCCACCCATCAAGTATGCAGCCTCCATATGCTGCTTACCTACATGCATGATTTTGCACTTATCAAAATTTAATTTAATTTGCCATTTTTCGGACCCCTTCACAAGTTCGCCTAAGTTTTTTTTGCAGCGAGATGTGCTCATTTTGACCTGTTATTGCCCTAAAACACAGTTTGTCGCCAGGTGTCACGGTGGGAGGACGTCCATTGGAGCTCCAGGTTTTCCAGATAAGTCGTTGCAGAACAGGGCAGTACTCTAGTCTAAGCTGTGGATAGGTGTTTAGCAATTACTTCTGTGATTATATTTCATTAGTTTTTATCTGATAAGCATTTTCGTAGCACGCAAACTATACTATATTAACCTAGCGACGCTGCCGTGCGCCATCTTCTTGTTAGGCGAAGCCTCGTGGCTTTAGGCGTGTTCTCGTTGCTTCGATTTCTGTAGTAGGAGATATTACAAGTGTGTAGATTTCATAAGTACATTGGACAACATTAATACTATCCTAACACACTTTATTTATTTTTGTTGTGCATAGTGTGTTTGGTGTTGAAGTTTAAGATAGAGTTTAATTGGTAGTAAGTTGGTGGTATTCATAAGTGCTGTGTGCCTGTTTTTCTGTCTAGCCATAAGCGATATCAAAAGGGATATTCATATAGTGTCTACTTGTGTGGAAGAAAATTAGATTAGACATTTTGTTTATTTATTTAAAACACAAAACAAAACAAAAATTATTTAATAGTTTCTGCTTATCGTGTTGCTTTTCGTGAGGTACTCAGATAATTAACTGACAGTATAGGAGGTAGCGATTAATAGTGAATGATAGTTGGCTTTTATGTCGGTTGTTTAACGAGTTAATTTGAATCTAAATCTAGGCATAAGCTGCAGCGTTTAGAATGGTTTCGACCAAGATGCAGGCACTAGAGGAAGAGACTAGGACCCTTAAGGCAGAGCTTCCCAAGCTCAAGGCTGCCATTGTTGCAGAGGGTAGGCAAGATAAAGCACCAAGGGGTCACTCCGTAGCAGGGACATCATATGCCCAGGTGGTCGCAGGCCACCAGGTAGCTGAGGCTTCCCCTACTGTGGAGGTGGCTGGTATCTCTCGAGAGGGGAGTGTTAATAGTGAACAGAGGAGGGGTAGTTCTGGTAGGTCACAGGAGGGGAAGTGGCATGAGGTCAGGGGGTGGAGGATTTGGAGACGTGAACCTAAGGAAAGGGTCAGTGAGTGGCAGGTGGCAGGTGGTAGGAGCGGGAGGAAGTCTAGCCGAAAGGCCCAGCGAGCAGGCATATTAACATCAAATATGTTCCAGGCATTGGATGACTGCCCCCAGGATAGTAGTAGTAAGGAGTCAGTGCTGGTCCTAGGAGACTCTCGTGTGCGACATTTAGATCGGGTATTCTGTAAAGGTAGGAGGGACAGAAGGTGCATCACCAGGACTGGTGCCAAGGTGAAGGACCTGGTACCAGTGGTGGCACAGGTCACCAGTGATCACCAGTTTGATACAGTCATAGTGCACGTAGGGGTAAGTAACATAGGTCCTGCTAGGAGTGAGGAGCTTCTGCGGGAGTACAGGGCCCTTCTGGCCACTGAAGGATACCAATAGAGTCATTGTAACAGCAATTTTGCCTAGGGCTAGAGCCTCCCCTGAGTGGAGCTCTAGGGCACTGGCAGCTAACGCCAGGGTAGGAAAGCTCTGCCATGAGCTAGGTTTTACATTTGTAGACGGGTGGAGCAGGTTTTATGCATCGTGGGACTTCTATCAGAGGGATGGCCTCCACTTCTCTGAGAAGGGGGTCCATGTGTTAGGCAAAGTGTACGAGCATGTCCTTCAGGGAAACTAGGAAATGGGGTGGGGAGGGATGAAATTGCATTGCCAACTCAGGAATATTCCAATAGTGTCAGCCAAGGCAATAGAACCTCAAAGTCTGCAAATAGGGACAGCAGCAGTTGAAGGGGACAGAATGATAGTTCATCTAGTGATAAAAGAACTCCTCAGTATGAAAAAGCCAAATGTGGTTATGGAGCATTTGTTAAGTGTATGATGTTTAATGCTCAGAGTATCCGTTCAAAATTTGAGTTCATGTGTTATGTTGCTGAGGAGGAACCGTATTTTTTTTTTGCATTACGGATGCATGGGTCAGTGTAGGGTATTTTGGAGACAACTTGCAGGACTATGAGATCCAGGGATACAACATGTTTTCGTGCAATAGGGGTCCAGCAATGAAAGGGGGTGGTGTAATGCTCTATATGAATAGCTTATTCAGTTCTGAAAAAGTAGCATGTGGGGATAAAAATGTGTCTGTGGAGTCCATTTGGCTTGATGTCACTGTGGGAAAAGGCAACAGCAATACTCTTAGGATAGGAGCTTTCTACCGATCAGGAACCCTGCCACATTCTCAGCAACTGGAGCTTGACAAGGTGATTTGTGAGGAAATCAGTAGAAACTTTAAGAGGAAGTGCCTTATTCTTGGTGACTTTAATCTAAAAGGTTATGAAAATGCTGGTGTTGGCTCCCACCATGCAAAATGTTTAGGAAATGCCTTGAAGAGGACCTGTTCTTACACCAGTTTGTATCGGAACCTACCAGGCACGGTTCATTCTTGGACCTTGTATTCTCGGATTTAAGTGACTTGGTTCAAGACTTGACTGTAAGCGAAACTCTGGGAAGAAGTGACAATAACATAGTTAGATTCGAGGCACATGTAGGGGAGATTGTCAAGGATAATTTGGTAAAGCTTCCAAATTTCAACAGAGCAGACTTTGACTGCATGAGAGCGGCTTTAAGTGCCATCAGGTGGGAAGAAGAATTATCCAATTTAAATGCCTGTGAAATGTGGGAAAAGTTCAAATCTTACTTGAAGGAAATTCAGATTAGACATGTCCCCCAAAAGCAAAGACGCAAAAGAAGGGTAGGAAAGCCAGCATGGCTTACACCAGACTTGATAAAATCAATTAAGGCTAAGAAAACTGCATTTAGAGTCTTTAAAGAAGCCTCAAATGTCGTTAATCTAAAAGCGTATCGAAAGGCTAGAGACACTGTGAAGCAAAAAACCAGAGCAGCAAAGCGAGCAAAAGAACTGGATTTAGCTAGAAACTGTAATGGGGACAGTAAAAAGTTCTTTAGTTTCTACAAGCTGAGTAAAGTTTCTACCACAATTGGTCCACTGGAAGTAAACGGGACTACATTGGGTGAGGATAGTGAGATGGTTGAGGAGCCGAGCAAGCAGTTCAAATCAGTGATTACATTGGAAGATATATGACCAATCTGCCGACCGTATACCATAGTTCATTGAGATGTGATCTGATAAATGATGTTGATTTGATTGATAGTGATGTTGTTTACAATGATATAAAGAAAATAAAGCCAAAGAAGGCAGCAGGACCTGATGAAATTTATGCTAGAGCGTTGCGGGAAACTGGAAAGGAACTGGCATTTCCACTTAATATAATATTTTGTAGATCAGTTTCACAAAATGAAATTGCAACCGATTGGAAAAGGGCAAATGTAATTCCTATTTTCAAGAAAGGAGAAAGAGGATAAGGTGAAAACTATAGGCCAGTGAGTCTCATATCCCTAGTCTGCAAGGTACTCGAATCAATTATCAAGGATAGAATAGTTAGTTATCTGGAAGGTAGCAGATTGATTCAAGATACTCAACATGGGCTTAAAAAAGGACGATCGTGTCTCACAAATCTCTTGGACTTTTTGAACTTCGCCACAGAACAATTTGATCAGGGAAATCAGATTGATGTAGCATATCTTGACTTTAGTAAGGCCTTTGACAAGGTACCTCATAGAGGGTTAATGATACAGCTTCAGTCCCATGGTATTGCAGGTAGCATCTTAAAATGGATAGAGTTATGGCATTCAGATAGACAACAAAGAGTGATGCTAAATGGTACAAAGTCATCATGGCAAAATGTTCTTGGTGGAGTCCCCCAGGGGTCAGTACTGGGGCCACTACTGTTCATTATATTTGTAAATAACATTGAAAGTGGCCTAAGCAGTAAAGTTGTGAAATTTGCGGATGATTTGAAGGTCTTTAGGGCAATAACAGGTCATGATGAGCATGTCTCGCTGCAAAAAGACTTAGACGAACTTGTGAAGTGGTCCGAATAATGGCAAATGAAATTTTGTTTTAATAAGTGCAAAATCATGCATGTAGTTAAGCAGCATATGAAGGCTCCATACTTGATGGGTGGCCAGGTACTATCAGTGACTCAACAGGAGAAGGATTTTGGTGTTATTCTAAACACAAAATTTGGGGCATCAGAACAGACCAAGGAAGCCAGGAAGAAGGCACTGAGAATGCTCGGGGCAATAAATAGGAATGTATTATGCAGAAGTGAGGAAGTGATCAGGAAGCTTTTCTGTGCATATGTCAGGCCACATTTGGAATACTGCATCCAAGCTTGGTCTCCTAGCTATGAAAAATATTGTTAGCTTTTAGAGAGAGTACAAAAGAGGGCTACAAAAGTGGTCAATGGCATAAGCAACCTGGCACATGAGGAAAGAATTAAGAAAGTGAACATGTTTTCACTTAGATATAGAAGGCTGAGAGGAGATCTCATCGAGGTCTTTACAGTTGTCCATGGTCTGGAGAGGGGATATCTTGGGGAACTGTTTGAGTTGAACAGAAATGATGCAATTAGATGTAATAAATTCAAAATTAAAATTAACCACAGCAGAACAGGGTTAAGGCAGACTTTCTTCACCAACAGGGTAGTGGAACACTGGAACCAGCTGCCAGAAAACATTGTCAGTAGCAGCACATTGAACATCTTTAAAAACAGCATAGACAATCATTATAAGAATAGACGGCTTCCTTTTCAGTATTACAGGGAGGGCTGATTTATAGATTTGGTGGGCAACTGGTTCAGTGTACAGAGTGCAACCAAGAAAGGCCGTTGTGGCTCATAGTCGCACTAATATTTTATGTCTTTATGTCTTTATGTCTTTTTACAAAAATGACCTAACCTAACCAGCTGATGTTGGACCTCCTAAAACATACTCGTGTTCGGTCATCTAAAACCTACTGATGTTGTATGCTGGATGTTGAACGTGATTCACCAAGGAAATTGTAGATCCATTTTACCTTAATTACACCATTGCATCAATTGTGCACCGTATATTAATGAACCTAGTGGCATGGAAACTCAGTAAATGAAAATATATTTTGCATCCTAGCCTGAATCTGTCATCATTATCCCATGTAGAAAGGGCTGACCATTATTCTGCTGGAGTATCATGATGAAAAAGGCTAAATATAGCCACATTTAAATTGATGCATTCATTTTTATAATTAAACCTGGTTTGGGTTTTTCATGCATGACTGCCTATCCTGTTTTTTTCCCATCTTTCAGTACTCCCAAGTAGCCAGCCTGGTTCTTCATTTAACACAGTTTATCGAAAAGTGGTTTTAGGATACTGGGAAGAAGTTGTCAGTAAGCCTTAAGCTCTTGAAAGCCTAAAATGGCACCTGTGAACTTCACCAGCTCCATGCACAAAAAAGTGGTATAACTATGCAATCTGACCTTCACATTTTGGTAGAGACAGGTCCATCATTTGTGAATACCATCAACTTTGTTGTTATTTATGTGCTGAACATGATGTAGGAGGCATCCAAAGGTAGCTGTTCTGGAAACAGAACGTGCTCAGATACCCTCTTCCTCTTCTCCTACTCAGATACCCCCTCTTCTCCTACTCTGGTGCCATTTTCAGGCTTTTGTGAGCATTCAGTTCACGAAAACTGCAAGGAAGTGACCCCTGATTTGTTTTGTGCAATTACACCAGCATTTTTAATGGCTACAAATAATTGGTACCACAACTGGTACAGTGAAGTAATTCTGCACAACCACATTCACATTCAGAATAGTACACAACACTACAGAACAATTATATGTTTCAAAGTTGCTCTATGCAAGTGATTAGAGGATTTTCATAGAAAGGACCATGTGAATATAGATACCTTGTTCATTTTTCATTCAGTAAACAGTACAATTACTAGTTTGGCCATACAAAAACAGCAGGAGAGCAATTTGTTGCATGCATGAAGTGTTTGGAAACCCCCTCTTACACTACTACCACTACTGCCCAGCCATGATGCAATGGGCAATTACGAAATTTTGCATCAGTTAGTGAATGGCACAGTATGGCATGATTCCATATAGCACATAGGAATAATATGATAATTGATAGGGGACAGATGCACATGCTAACATTAATCACCAGATTGTGTCAATGACATGTTGACCAAGTTGACATTGTAGGTATAGAGCCTTAATTCGCATGAATTGTCTCAGGTGTGTGTTCTCAATATCAACCATGCCATAATAAGTTAATTCTGGGGATGGTGCCTTTCGATTCAAAGCCACTGGCATGCTAGCAATAGAAGATAAATCCTTCAAGCTTCAATTAATTATATATATGCTTTATAAACGGCGCGAAAACTAATGGTGGGAAAAGCGCCATAATAGCGCTAAAATGAAAGCACCATATTTAGTAGATTTATCAGTGTAGTCCAAAGCTAGAATATAATTCAGTAGCATTCTGGAATAAAAATGCGCTTCTGGTATATGATGTCACGTGGCGTAGGCTTTGTCTAGTTTAAGCTAACTACACTAGAACTGCGGACTTTGGGGTACCTGCTGTCTCTAGTTATCTTGGTATGGGCATCTTTTTGACGAAATTTCTGGCCGAAATGATGTTTCGCGTACGAATGGGAAATGCCGCGTCTGATCTCTTCCTTTTATGCAGATGAACGGTGTTCCTCAGGGAAGCATTTTGAATATGGCCTTGTTCGCAGTAATGATTAATGATATTGGAGATAGTCTGGCGCCTAGAATCGGGAAATCTTTATTTGCTGATGATCTTGCAATCTGGGTATCTGCATTACGAACATCGCCTTATCGAGACAGATGCAGCTTGCCGTCCCCAATCTGGAGAGGTGGAGTATCGCAAATGGCTTCCGATTCTCCAAGGAAAGGACAGCGGCCATACATTTCTGCCGTCGTCGGAACTGCGTAAAACCAAAAATCCAGTTCCAATGACGCGATATGCCTTTCGTACCAGGATCAAGATTCTTGGGTGTACTAATTGACAGTCGTATGACATTTAGAAGTCATATTGTAGCTCTACGGGAAACATGCGGAAAAGCTTTAAATATCATGAAATGCCTGTCACGCACGACGTACGGATCGGACAAAACTACCCTTTTGCGATTGTACTGATCATATATTAGATCGAAATTCGATTATTGTTGTCTTGCATGCGGCTCTGCCAGTCTTTCAAACAAACGTACCCTTGACACAATTCACCATGCAGCCCTGAAAATTGCTACAGGAGCTTTTCGCACCTCCCAAATAACGAGTCTCCTGGTGGAGGCCCATGAGCTACCACTATCCATGCGAAGAGCAAAACTCTGACTGCGCTATGCTTGCAGGATCAGACAGTTCCCCACGCACCCCGCTTACCAGTTCGCGCTTTCAAATCGTATGCTACGGATGTTCCGGCGTGGAAGGGTCACCAAATTGAAACCATTTTGTGTCCGCGTGTGGGAATTGCTGCAGGAGAGCAGCATTCGTCTGCGCAGCATCATGAAAGTGGAGTTAATCACTACTCCGTCTTGGGAGCTTATCCCGCCTACAATTGACACCCAATTCACTGGCAACCGTAAACATGATGTTTTACCGGATGTTTTTCGTATGAGGGCCCTGAAACATCTAGAATCTTATGATGGATGTGTTTTTACCTATACTGATGGTTCGAAGACTGCTGATGGTGTGGGATGTGCCTTCGTGAGTGGTTCCACTACTAGGACGTTTGAACTGCGTACCCATGCATCGATCTACACAGCGGAATTGATTGCTATTAACCCGTCCCGTCTCACCGTCCGTTGGAGACCGCCCTCAGGGGAGGGCGGTCTCCAACCGCCCTCCCCTGAGGTTTTTCGCGGATAATGAACGAATAGCGCGCGGCAGGGCGCCAAAATTTGGCATACCTTTTCCCATATTATGTTCGCATATTATGTCAAAATTCTGAAGTTAGGTCATTTAGGGTCAACGAGTTAGTCAAGGTCAAGTGAGGTCACCTCCAAAAAAGATAAACCAGTGGCCACGCCTAACGGATACAGATATTTTATTGACACTTTAATCGTTTGCTTATCTTTGGGGGTGCAACGAAACGTCTAAGAGCAATTTTTTATTTTTTTAACGTTTTTGACCACATAAATTTTGCATATTTGCCTATTGCATTTCAAATCCAAGGTTCTGGCTAAAGTAAGCATTTTGTATTGCGGCAAGTTGACTTTCAACAACGTTTCTCGGTCTGCTCCAGTAATTAGAATAGGAAAATTAAAGAAAACTTTCAAACTCAAAAGTGCGAAATTTTGATAAATTTTATTTTTGTTTTTGGGGGGCCAAATTGTTTATGGCGCTGGTCTATTTTGCTGTCCTGTTCTGATTCCAAATGTTCTTCATCAAATATCCCCAAATTGAACTCTCCAGAGCCAAAAACATAATGTAAGTCGTCACAAGTCGTAAAAGTCTAGCCCCCCCTAGTGACGTCACTTTTTGGGACAAATTATTTTTGGGGTGGATTCGGACCCTTCTCGTTGAGCGCTTTCCGATAACACCTCTTTCGTTTTCGTGCGAAGCTTAGTTCGGATTTTAGAAGGGGTTGCTATCCGCCCCCCCCTCCTCCCGAGACGGGGTGTGAGGATCTGACCGGAAAGACTGCACGGCTTAAAAAAGCCCTGTGTTTCATAGAAGTTAAAAGCCAAAATCTTCACGTTGTCGTTTCTGATTCACTTAGTAGTCTTCTAGCCTTGAAGTCCTTTTACCCTCGTGACCTGCTTTTACAGGACATATTGATGTGTCTTAATGTTCTCAGCCATTCTGGGAAGAGCGTCATGTAGTGCTGGGTTTCTAGCCATGTCGGCATTACCGGAAATGACATGGCTGATGCCGAGGCAAGGAAGGCAGCTGGTCGGCCCCCGCGTGCACTTCCCCTCCCTGCCACAAGTTTCTTAGGGAACTTAAATGGCAACATACTTGAGACTCCATTAACACTCGCCCGTCTGGCGGTCCTCGCCAACTTCGCGTGTCTGGGGGGCATATGTCTGCCCCCTAAAATCTCGAGAACTATGCTAGCTAGCGAGAAACGGAAAACGGCGTTAGATAGCTGATGGCGGGCTCTATCGAAAGTATTTCGGTGATTTTTTCGCTCAGGTCAATATTCAGGTCACTGGGCCATCAAAAGTCAAATTCGACCAGATCGGGTGGGACTCTCAGATATTGACACATATCTCAGGACCTGTAACTGATAGAAACAAAAGGCGAACGCTATTCGACAGTCCTTGAAATGTGCTATCGACAATAGTCGGTGTGAATAATAAGTTCAGGTAAACCAAATATATGACCTCAGGTCAAGGTCATGAAATAGCATTGTGAGGGCATGCAATGTATCAATCGTCACGTCTTGGCGACACAAGCACAATGACGGTAATTTAAGCCTTCTAGCCCAATGCAGTGCGATGTAATGCGCAGAAATGTGTAGTTATCTCAGGTGACCTCGGATGGCCTTGGTGAGGCCACTGAGCAAAAATGGCAGCGGTAACATTGAGCATTGCTTCCAACTACATGCCACAACCGTTGTGAGATCATTCCTAGAGCAAATATGTAACTAGGAAAAATGTGTTTATTTTAGCATAGCCATATAATGGGGAAGCCATGGTCGCGACTTGACCTAAGATCAATGCTACGAAAAAACCCGATATACATATTATGGTCCCTAATGAGATCACGACGTGCTATAAGTTTGAAATCATTCGTCCTATTATTGTGGAAGTTATACCACCTAGAACTCCGAGGGTAGTTGGGTCACTTCGCTTGACCTGGTGACCTGACCTAAGATGACCCAGGATAAAAAATGTATGAGGATATGCGGAACAGACTGATGAGCAGCCATGGGAGGTTTAGCCTTGCTAACTCGATTAGTATGGCGACAAATTAGGAAAAACACAGGGGAGCAGACATCTGCCCCCCCCCCGGACGTGCGCGGGTTAACAATAACAAACTAAGAAGCTCGCAACTCCGTCTAGCGTTATGAGAGTCCTCAGTGATAAAATTTCGATGGGAAGTAGTACTTGCTCGGCTAAGGATTGAGCACACATACGCCACTCATAGCTACTTGCTCATGAAGGAAACAAAACCGATTTGTAACTGTTATGTGCCTCTGACAGTGCGCTATGTTCTGATTGCATGCCCCCGCTTCGGAGTTCAACGTAGACGGTATTTGCGGCGACAAGTGAACGCGCTTAAGCTTACTGACATTTTGGGTGACGGTTCTCGTTTTGTCCAGACCGGCAAATTATTTGATGATATCTGTGACATAAGATTCGTTGTCATCTGTGCGCGGTCTAACGTGACATAATATATAATGTGCGAGAATGTTTAGTTGTGCGACTTGGACGTAAGTAACTATGGATTTTAGAACTCTTGAAGGCTTATGTATGGCATTTTCATTTCACTAGTTATGGGCGCTAAATGATCAAATATGGTCGATGCGCCCAAAAACATACAAATAATAACAACAATAATATCAAAGACTCCTACGCTGACGTACCAAGTCGCCAAAAAAAAGTGAACGAATAAATTGATCGATATCTCCCCTCTAGGGCTTACTATGCTTGGGATATATTGCGTGCAAAACAACCCAAGGGTATTCTGACATCGCTGGATGTAGAACGCTTTTCACTAACGTCCCAATGGAAAGAGCGATGCAAATTATGCTTCAATAATTTTACAACCATGAGATACTCAGACCACCAAATCTTCCAAAAAGCATCATGAGCCTTCCTGCCAACACACACCGCAAGGGCGTCTTTTAGAATAACCGAAGGTAAATTATGTTTATACGTGGATCTTGTGGCCGTGGGCTTGCCATTAGATGTGCTGTTCGTGCAAGGTGACATGTGGACAGTGCAATATTATCCACATGGGTTGACGCACCCTAACCCCCCCCCCCAAACATGTGGACAGTGGAGAACGAGGTTCTGGTGTGTCCTGACGCCAGCCCTACAATTAAATATATCCGCCCCGGTAGCTCAGTTGGTTAGAGCGCTGGCCTGTACTGGTCTCCCCTGTACTGGCAACACAGGGTCCGAGTCCCTTCGCGCGCTCGCATTTAGCCCCCGGCCGGGAGTGTCAGTTGGCAGCTGGCCCGATAAGGCCGGGGACGAGCTACCGGGCGGCCGTGTCGGTGCATTGGCGGCACGTTAAACTTTCGGTCTAAATTCTGCCGTTAAACTGGAGTTCATGGATCGGGTGGTGGGGCTAGGGTTCACGCAACAAGCTCTGCTTAGCAATAGAACCCTGGCTCCTCAAGCCACTCCAACAACAACTCGGATTAAATTTATTAAAAAAAAAAAAAATAATAATATGTACATGGATGGGAGTTTCCACGACGTGGAGACTAATGGCAGATTAGCCTAGCTGGCAGATTCATTCAGCATGAATTAAGGGAGCGTTCATGATTGAATTTAACTTTAGACCGAGGTGTGGACAAGAATCCGCCTTTCGTAAAACCCTGTATACGGCCTTGGTAGAACCTATGATGCACATAAATGGTGGGTAAGTAGAAACAGATGTTTAATACAACGAAGAATGGCTCTTAAGTGCTCCTGGGTTTTAGACATTGCGTGAGACGAAATGTACGACCCTCGATATACCAGGAGGTGCTGACTCAGCACCTCCTGGTATATCGAGGGTCGTACATTTCGTCTCACGAAACAGATGTTCACAGGAAACCAATTGATTTAGACAGATGTATGCATGGGGAGGGGAACTGCAGCGACTCATGCCAGCTGAACGCTATCAAAGCGTGTGTAGGGAGAGCGTTGACAAATTGTTCTACCCGGCCATTTTTTTCACGATATTTAAACTGTAAGTCAGATGCTGATAAACGATGAGGAGAGAAATTTCAACTTCGATGTCATACGATGTTTGTGCATACGATGTTAACAATATGTCCAAAAAAGCATAGTGGATAGTGGAATATTGAGCGGATGGTTATATTAGGGAAAGCTGGCTTGCCTGCTCTTGGTAGTGGAGAGGTTGTTGTTAGTAGCTTTGGATGAATGGCATCCAAAGGGACGGACGCTGGTATGGGGTGGATACTGGAATGGGAAGAGAGGGCTGGAAGGTGGGGACTACGAGTGCCCCCGGAAACACCTCCGTGCTTTCACACCTGTAATCGGGGGGGGCGGCTGTGTTGGTCCGAGGGAGCGCCATGTTCCTAGCGAGCCGAGTAGCGATGGCTGATCCACCGCAGCGATACACCAGACCTGAGTCGACTCCTCACCACAGCTGCTGGATAGTAAAACACATCCGGTAGCTTGACGAGGAGATATCTAGGATCGGATGTGACGAGCCCTGGAAACACGAGCCTTGGAACGGATCCGACGATCACACAACGCGAATCAAAACGATCATAAAATATGCAGAATTGAATGCTTGCGACTCGATGTAAGTAGGCATACCAGGATTGATCAAATGCAATGGGACCAAAACGAAGAAAAAGACCATACTATACAAACCCATATAGACAGATGGCAGGGGGCGGGGATGGCCGAGTGGTTAAGGTGTCGGGCTATGGGTACCAAAGGTCCCGGGTTCGACTCTAGCGCCACTCAGGACAGTTCACAATCCCGCGGCCCACCGGCGAAACAGTGTGGGCGGCGCCATTAGCCGTGAATGCGCATAAAGTGTGTCGTGAACCAACCGATAAACAAACAAACAGATGGCAGACATATAATATGATAATAGACATGAAGCCCGACGGATATATACCATATGTGTACATAGCATTGGGCCAAGACCATGAGGCCAGCCTAATCAGGTCTGAGGGGTGCCAGCACGCAGACCTGGGCCACGTAGCAGTGGGCCAAGACCGTTTACTTGGCCTAATCAGGTCTGCGGGGTGCTAGCACGCAGGCCTGGGCCACATAGCAATTTACTCTGCAACCGGCTGAGCACTGCCGGGAACACTTATCATTGAAATACTTTTGTCAGTAAACATACGGAAACTGAACAGACTACTCCTCATAAAGCACTCCACAATAGACAGATAAGAACGTGAAATTTGCCCGTTTTACAATCGACAATGGACCAGTTACACTAACACTTCCAAAGTTGTGAAATCAACAGCAGACAGACAAAAATGTATCATGAGACGTAAAATAAGTTGTATTAATGTATACGCAAGTATACAGAAAATAAGATACCCAGCAGTGGAGTTACAACATACTGCATATTTTTATCATCTGGAACATTATACACTGCAGATAATTATCCCCTCACTTGTGCACCATGTGCAGGTTAAATGGTGCTGTTTGACATTTAACTGGTCTGCGATCATTTTCCCGAGATACGCTGGAAAATGCAAACTGAGCTTGAGCTGTCACCAGCTTGGAGAAAGTCACCGGCCTTTAGCAACAAAAAGCACATTGTATTAACCCGTCCCGTTTCGGGGGCTGGGGGTCTTCAACCGCCCCCCTCAGGTTTTTCACGGATAGCGGACGAACGGCGCGCGGCAGCGCGCCCAAATTTGGCATACCTTTTCCCACATCAATTTGACATGGTGATATAAATTTTAGGTCAGGTCATCTAGGATCAACGAGTTAGTCAAGGTCAAGTGAGGTCACCTCCAGAAACGTTCAACCAGTCGTCACGCTTTAACGGATACAGATATTATAATGCAACTTTCAGCGTTTGCTCACCTTTACGGATGCGACAAAACGTATGAGTTGAATTTGTGATTTTTCCCCGTTTTTGACTACATATAAGTTTTGCGTATTTGTCATATTGCAGTTCAAATACAGGATTCTGGCTAAAGTAAGCATTTTTATTAGGGCAAGTTGACTTTCAGCAACGTTTCACGGTCTGCTCTACACATTGGAAAAGGAAAATTAAAGAAACCTTGAAAACTCAACATTTTGAAAAAAAAACATTTGTATTTTTTCGGGGTAAAAAATTATAGCCCTGGTCGATTTCGCTGTCCTTTTCTCATTACAAATAATTTTTATTTCATGTATCCCCAAAATGAACTCCCCAGAGTCAAAAGCATAATATGAGAAGAAATGTACGACTTTCAATATACCAGGCGGTGCTGAGTTTACATCAAAAGTAACGTTAGGGATTATGCTATAGCTATGCTATGCTATGCTATTGAGTAATATAGCCTAATCCATAATGCTACTTTTGATGTAAACTCAGCACCTCCTGGTATATTGAAGGTCGTACATTTCTTCTCACGCAATGTCTAAAACCCAGGAGCACTTAAGAGCCATTCTTCGTTGTATTAAACAAAAACATAATGTAAGACGTGAAAAGTCGTGAAAATCTATCCCCCCTGGTGACATCACTTTTGGCGGAAATTGTTTTGGGGTGTGGACCCGGACCCTACTCGTCGAGCGCTTTCCGCTGACACCTCTTTCGTTTTCGTGCGATGCTTAGTTTGGATTTTAGAGGGGGTCTTCAACCGCCCCCATCCACGGGATGGGGTGTGTGGATTTGACCGGAAAGACGGCGCGGGTTAAACGATAATTTTCGGGATTTCACCACGCAAAACCACAACTTGCTCCCCGCAAGATTCCACTGTTTTGTTGCTTTCTTTGATCAGGCCTCCCTTAGGAAATTCTGGCTGTGGCAATGGGCCCCACCTTTATCATGACCCCCCATCACACTTTGTCTGAACGTAAAGGATAACAGAAAGAAGCGGTTGTCTTCATAGAGATGAGCACTCGTACTTTTGCTCAAGCTAATCCAATTCATATCCTCATTAAAGATGTGATATCGTCCCTTATTTTCAGAATTTATTTTTTTCCTTGTTTATTGTCGGCAGCTATATATATATATATATATATATATATATATATATATATATATATATATATATATATATATATATATATATATATATATATATATATATATATATATATATATATATATATATATATATATATATATAGATATATATATATATATATATATATATATATATATATATATGTATGTATACATATATATATATATATATATATATATATATATATATATATGTGTTGTGTGTGTGTGTATACCCCTACCCTTTTTAAATACCCCCACCCCAAATGGACCAAGTCCTGGCTACAACACGGGCTCGATGTCATCCATGAAATTCATGAATATTGTAAAGCTTTGTGCATTGCTATATTCAAAACCGTCCATCATCTGCACAATGCCACGCAGCACGTCGGCGAATGCTTTCATATTTTATCTCGATTGTATTCAGAGTGGCGGCCGAGTTAGTAGATCAATCATCGAAACCTTCAAATATAGTAAAGTTTGCGCTCTTCAAACGGGCATTTGTGGTAAAACGCTATTATTCGTATTCGTTGTATATGAAGCCAAAATATGGTTCGTCCGTCCTGTGAATTTAAAAAAAATGACGGGCATCGATACAACCGGAGGTCACGTAACATGAGGTCATGAGGTAACATTTTAAATATTTATAAAATTTAAACAATATTGTCGGAATTGGATTCACCGAGCCATTGCTACTTCAAAAATGTCTCGATGTTTATGTTTTTGATGATATCCTACTAGTAATCGACCACCGAACACAACGTTGCAGTATGACCTTCAATAAATCCCCGAGGCTATAGCTCCTGGACCGTTGACATGATTGGAATGAAATTTGCACCGGTGGATTCAGGGCATAGGATAATCTCATACAAAATGTTGGTCCAGATCTGAGAGCTGAGGGTGCCGGGCCTTGGTCGATCCGTCGGGGAATTACCCAACTTTATTACTCTGATCTTCTGGCTTGCCTTTATTTCACAAGGTTGGACACATTCAGAACGACTTAACGTTTTTGCTGGCCTCTAACGAGCATGACTTTGGCTCGACCCTGCTCCGTGCTTATTTCGGATTGGGTGTGCCGAAACTTGTGACCGCTCAATGCTTGTTTGGAAAGTGTGGAAATGTTTACGGCAGGACAATGTGTGTAAAGACTGCGATCGCAGCATTGACGACGCCGTGCAGCAGTTAACCGTGCTGACAGTGCGAGTGGTGTCGTGACTGCTGGATCATGCGGCTTCCAGTTCGTGCTGCACTGAACAACTACAAACAGATCTGAGGACAGACAAAAGGCAATTTTACCGACATGTTCTTACGCAGATAGTATCGTAGAGGATTAAGGAATCGGACGGGCAAGTGGCTGCATATTCCCCGGCTGAAGACCACTTGGACGTCAAGTTTGTCTCATCTCTCCCGAGTGTGCGAAGTTTGGCATCACTGGAAGTGTGTCATGAAGTTCATCAGATTACT
Organism: Imbricaverruca yamaguchii; assembly: GCA_034440575.1. Taxonomy (NCBI): domain Eukaryota; kingdom Metazoa; phylum Arthropoda; class Thecostraca; family Neoverrucidae; genus Imbricaverruca; species Imbricaverruca yamaguchii. Next base: position 318,091 of record JAOTOL010001384.1, read on the forward strand.
GTGGCTGCAAAACCCTGCAGCCGTTTTCAAAAGTAGCGGCATCGAATGCACTCCCATCCCCCCGCCCTCATCTGCATCCTGCATTACACGTTAGCCAGATCTGATGCATCATGCCCATCACTCCATGGAGTCCACACCAGCGTTCATCTACTTACTGTGTTGCTCAAGCTGAGCTCTGACGTCAGCGATCAGACACTTCGAGACGGACCTTCACATTCCACCTTCCGGCTGTGGAAACAGGTTGCAACGCGATTATTCGGTATGGCACCTGTGCCGGCTTGAGGAGGCCACCCGGAGACATTTGGGCGTAAATGATCAAGTCCGGTCAAAGCGCTCTAAAGCCCAACCCCAAATAATCAACTAACCTCGGAGACACGACTACGCGATGCTAGTCTGGTTTTGAAAATATAAAACTGCCGGCTCAGATAGTACGCATGTCACGGCTAAAATTCATCTTTGCAACGCTTTAAAACTATTTCATGCATTTCTTTTCACTTTGTTCTATCCTGCGTGCATCCCCGTCTATCTATTATGTATTTCATAACATTTCCTCACTGTGTGTCCGTTTAGTTTTTGCCACAGCTTTACAAGAACCCGCGCTGACATATCCATGCAAAACGAACGACACGAAAAGCCAACAAAGCGTTGCAAAACAGATCGAAATTCGTGACATACAACTTAGGCCACATTAGTTCTCAAGGCAAGTCGATGACTCATGCAAGTAGCTAATTTACATCACAGGATTATACGTGTACAGCGAGTAGGTCCGGACTGCACGTGTGCTGCTCCACGGCGCACGTGGGCCGGCCAGTTTCGCCGTGATTCATTTGCTGACGGAAAGCCCATCCATTGACGCAAGCCGGCGCTGAACGCTGAGCGTGAGCAACGCAAATGAATGCGCCGAGCGGCATCGTACACGACGGCACGGACTTCACGTCTGACGGCGTCACGTCTGTGTGGCGGGCGTGACGCCACCCTCACCACCGGCACGGGCGCGTCCTCTCATCCTGCCCGCTGCACCACCAACACTCGTGATGTTCCACTCGGCTGTTGCCGTCGCCTTCGTCAGCCCGCTGCACCACCAAAACTCGCGCCGTTCCCCTCAGCTGTTGCCATCGCCTTCGTCGGCCCGCTGCACCACCAACACTCGTGCCGTTCCCCTCAGCTGTTGCCATCGCCTTCGTCTGCCCGCTGTATCACAAACACTCGTAATGTTCCACTCTGTTGTCGCCATCGCCCTCATCTTCTAGAATCTCGAAAATACCAGAGCTGGCCAAAGCCGCTGATTCCAATGAACAAGCGAAGGACAAAGGCACCCGTCCTTGCATAGGTGGAGGATTGCAAAGTGAGTTATGGAAAGTATTTACAAGCAACAGTTGAAAAGACTGCAACTTATGAGTGGCTTCCCCCCTTAGGGTATTGCTGTAACTTAAATAATCAGTGGGAAACGCTCTAGTTACCGTGACACCCACGAAATAATACACTTGTCCACCAGATATCCTTTTGGAAGGCATTCAACTAGGTACGTCTTGCACGCAAAGCGTAGAGCACATGCTTCCCGCATCCGTACTTCTGATTTTTATATCACTAGGAGCCATCGTGAGCCAGTGAATCGTTGTCATGTTGCGGACTTCCAGGGCGAGTTACATCAGCCTGATCCCACTGAAGTGCAAATGGCGGCATGAAATCACCTAGGGAATGAAGTCATCGCTTCGTCATCGGCAGCCATCCGGTCAGTTGAAGAAACGCTACATATAATTATTCTGGTAGCGATGATCTCGGTTGGCTTTCGGCCCGCGGCAGCAACACTGAGCCGTCGCTTAGCATGACGTATTCTTTTCATACTGAGTGGCAAAAAGCACCTGTATTGGAGAATAAAGAATGTTTCAAATGTGCAGCGTCTGGGCATTCTAACGTTTGATCGATGAATTAACCCGTCCCGTCTCGGAGGGGGGGTCTTGAACCACCCCCTCAGGTTTTTCACGGATAGCGGACGAACGGCGCGCGGCAGCGCTCCAAAATTTGGCATACCTTTTCCCACATCAATTTGACATGCTGATTCATAATTTTTTCGGTCAGGTCATCTAGGGTCAACGAATTAGTCAAGGTCAAGTGAGGTGACCTCCAAAAAGTTAAACCAGTCGTCACGCTTTAACGGATGCAGATATTTTAATGAAACCTTCAGCGTTTGCTTATCATTAAGGATGCAACAAAACTTACGAGTGGAATTTTTCATTTTATTCGTTTTTTACTACATATAACTTTTGCATATTTGCCAAATTGCAGTTCAAATACAGGATTCTGGGTAAAGTAAGCATTTTAAATTAGGGTGAGTTGACTTCCAAGAACGTTTCTCGGTCTGCTCTACCCATTGGAAAAGCAAAATTAACGAAAAATTGACAAATCAAAATTTGGAAATTAAAAAAAAAAAAATATTTTTGGGGACCAAAAAAATAATAGCCCTGGTCGATTTCGCTGTCCTTCTCTCATTCCAAATACACTTTGTCTTTTCATATATCCCCAAAATGAACTCCCCAGAGTCAGAAACATAATGTAAGCCGTGAAAAGTCGTGAAAATCTATCCCCCTGTTGACGTCACTTTGGGGGAAATTGTTTTGAAGGGTGGATCCGGACCCTACTCGTCGAGCGCTTTCCAATGCGCTTTCCTCTTTCGTTTTCGTGCGACGCTTAGTTTGGATGTTAGAGGGGGTCTTCAAACCCTCCACCCGAGACTGGGTGGGATCTGACCGGAAAGACGGCGGGTTAATATTGAAAGCATTAATGCCTGAGTGTATATCAAGGGCGACGAAGCATAGGAAGCAGGTCAAGAAACGGTTGCTCCATCCCAGAATATTGGATGGGCATGCATACTTTTTACGAGAAACATTTTGGTTGTCTATTTCCCCAATAATTTTATGGAGAAATGAGGACCCAAAAGACCCTCATTTTGGCTCCCGCAAGCAGGCTACTACCACCAAAGCTCCTTAGCCCTTTAGGTGGCTGTGTGTCCTTATGCTTGTAACTGATCTCTTTGCTTTGCCTTTGGTAAAATGAGTACCCTAAGTTATTTCCTGCTAAGTTATTGCTATAGTGTGGCTTGTATGGAAACGAATAATTGTTGTCGCAGCTTCCTTTAACTCGCAGAGTGAGGTAGCCAAGGGACGCTCCTAGCTCCTCACCTGAGGGTCGGGTGCGCCCTTTTCAACGGCGGACCTTCAAGTTCTGCAGATAGCACCAGTCTTCAAAGATTCTACGGGACACTGATTTATCAGAACCCCTTATACTCCCCGTGGCTTCTTTCAGCCTCTTGAGGCTGTTGCATGTTCAGCAAAGGTGGAAAGATGTCCAATTTGCGACCCACACACTACCAGATACCGCCAGGCTGTCGCATGCTCATGGCTTACAGGAAGACTCGTAGACCAGAGTGCGAACTCGAAATGTCCCCGATGTGATAAAAATGGCACAAAAACAGGGGCTTGAGTAAAGTAACCCCATGAACCTTAACGTTTAAAAACATAAAAAGCAACGTAGCCGAACCTAACGTAGCTTAACATCCCTTTGGAAAAAAGCCCATGAATAGAAAGTGAAATTTTTGAAAATAATTTTCATATTTTAAAATTTACAACATCAAATTTTAGATCGGGAGTCTCTCTCGCGCGCCGAAGTGCAGTATTGGTGCCAATTAAGAACAAACTGGTGGGCATCGCCAGGGACCTGTCACGATATTGTGGCGAGGTGCTGATTCACGGCAGTCCCCAACATTGTCTGCAAGAACCAGGTGATAACCCACAGGTGTTAGCAAAACGTTCATAAGTGGTGAAGGTTAATGAGAACTTTGCCAGTGAAGGCAGCTTTTCATACAACAGGAATTGTACAATTTACTCCGAGCGATATTTATGAGGGAACGACATCCAATGAACATGGTCGGAGCAACAGTAGAATATATGGGAATAAAACATGCCGGTGCATACCGAAAACACGATCGTCAATTGGTTGATTTGTGCTATGCAAGGCGTAAGCACGAGCACAGGCTTACCGGAGTGAAATCCCACAGGGATTTTTCAGTGACCATCCACATACATTGACACAGGGTGGCGCCGTTAGTTTCCAATAGTAAGGTGCTGCACGTGGTGGCACACGGACGCCGTCGCACGCCAACGACTACACGCACAAGGCAGCACATTACACACGCAAGCTGAGAGACACCAGCAGCCACAACCCACCCGAGACTGCTGCGTTTTCCATATGTGACAAGGCACCCTTTTCGATAGCAAAGCTTAATTTCCACTATCCGTAAAAATAGCTGAAAAGACGTCCGCATTATCTTTTCCTGCTAAGGTTCGTTGTTTGGGTTTTAGGGCACATCAACTGCAGTGGTTATACAGCGCCCATTTTCCCTGCTAAGGATTGCATGTTTTTCGTCCGTTTTTAGATTAGCTTGACACGCTTATCCTGTTTGATTACATCGACGACTCCAGGCTAAATATAGATTGCACTGACAGAGGTCAGTGAAGGGTTCTCAATTAGACCCATACGCAGTTTGTCCTGGCTTGGATCATTAATTTTTCACAAGTTCTCAGCTTAGCCTGACGGATTAGGCTGACATCAAAGGCGTGAAGTTAGGCATTGACTACGGATATATTTTGCGCATTTTCCGTTTTCGGCGCGACTCTTTTCCGTTTACGCCGTGATTTCTGGTATTGGCTCACGTCTATCGTATTCATCACGTGTATTCACTTTTCACCGAAGAATAAACAGAAAGTGAAGGATGGCATATCGTGTAGCTGTGTCAATTTGCTTTTCTCTGTCGTTATTTACATTTCCCCCTAGTTTCAGAAACTTTGTTGTTGTTGCATTAAGTTGCACCAGCATGCTACCTGTCAGTGATATCCGCTGTTTACGTCCTTCTAGATTTGTTGAGTAGTGGTGGTCCGGACGATGCCGAAGCGTAGTTGGGGCGTGGTCCGGTCATCGCCGTTCGTTTTAACAATGCAAGAACACACACACACACACACAGACACACACATACACACACACACACAGACACACACATATATATATATATATATATATATATATATATATATATATATATATATATATATATATATATATATATATATATATATATATATATATACATATATATCATGCACTATCATACATGGGTCTTTTGTTTTGTTTGTTTGTTTGTTTTTGGACTAGAGCTCTTGTTGCTTGCTGTCCTCTTGCTTCACTCCTTTCTTCTCGTCTTCATCTTTCTTGCTCTTCTTGCCTTCGTGGGACCTTCTGGCGTCATTCTTGAGCGTGGGCATGCGCGACAGCTCTTCTATGAGAGTCCCTACGGAAGGACCTGAATTAAAAACAATCACTTCTCTGATCACTTCTGGTTTCGCTAATCTGTTTAATACAACGAAAAATGGCTCTTAAGTACTCATGGGTTTTAGACATTGCGTGATACGAAATGTACGACCCTCAATATACCAGGAGATGCTGAGTTTACATCAAAAGTAACGTTAGGGATTATGCTATATTACTCAACGTTTCGGCCAGGGGCCATCGTCAGGAGTGACGATGGCCCCTTGGTGCCTATTTAACGTTGCCAAATAGGCACCAAGATGATGACATTTCCTAGCGCCCATGACATTATCTTCAAATCAACAAAGGATTGGCAAAATGGAGTATGCTGGGGCATGCTTCCTGCTTCTATACATTTGAAGCGGGTATTTTCGTCTCCACATAAACAGTGGCGGGAATATTGGTTTGAAGCAATACAATCTGTAACTCAGTGTATTCACAATGTGCAATGAAGTCTGCTATGCAATATGCTAACCTGAACAGATATTCAGCCAAATATTCAGGGAATTGAACCCATATGAATTTGAATTAGCTGGATAATGTCAGAATTATACACTACCTGGCTTAACCTGACTACAGCCCTGAGTGGAAGGGCGATGGCAGCAGCGACTGGCAGCTTCGTGCCTGTATTAATTAAACCATGAACGTCATTACATCATCGGCCAACTCATACGAGCGACCGGCACGCTCAACCGGCACGCTTCTGATACGCTTCGGTATCAGTAGCTCCCAACTTCCTCAACCGGCCTCGGTGCTTCTCAACATCACAAGACTTGCCCAAAAGGCGTCGGAACGCCTCATTAATTAGCGTACTTATGAGACCGCAAAGGAGCATTGGCACACCACCAAGATGCTGGTTGTGGAATGTCGGCGGAGGCTTTGTTCAGGTGACACTTTGATACGTTTTTGTCGTTACGTTGTCCTAATAAAACCACAAAGGTACAATGGTACTATTCCCGCCACCACCCGTATCACACGTCGTGGGAGCTTAGGGTGGTGGTGACGAGAGTGCTGCACCAGGTTTGCGCCTCATGCACGGCTCTCAATTGTGACCGTGAGTCAGCCGACGACCGACATATTTTCCAGTGCGACGTTCCCCCGACTGTCCAATCACAGCTCACTCGTGGCTGTTGGTCCTTTTGCTGTGGCATCCGCCTGGTGGCTCTGAACCTCTTCGTTAGTAACCGGCAGCCTGGTCACTAGACCCTCGCCGAGCTCCAGCTCTCCCCGGGCCGCCTCCCGCACCAGGTTGAACAGCACGCTCTGCAGCGATCTCTCCAGCAGGAGCGGCTTGTCGGCCTCTCTTGGCCGCCTGAAGCGGCGCTCCTGACCCGCCGGCTCGGGCACCAGCTGGCTGAATACCGGCACGGCGTCCTTGCGCAGACGCTTCAGCGAGCTCTGGAGCTCGCAGTCGCGCAGCAGCTGCCAGAGCACGGCTGTAAGAACTCGTCGCACGCACTCCACATCGGCGACGGGGGCCGGGGCGGTGGCGGGGGCGGGGGCGGCGGCGGGGGCGGTGGCAGAGGCGGGGGCGGCGGCGGCGGCGGGGGCGGCCGGCCGCGGAGCAGGCGTCGTCATGAGCGGCACGAACGTGCGCTCCCTCCAGCTGAGGTCGCTACTCAAAGGTGTGTCGTCCACGTGGTTGATGAGTGCCGCCAGCGAGATGGTGGTGTAGATGGCGGCCGGCTCGACCGGGGGTGGCGACGGCGGCCGGCACGTGCCGCTCGGGTGCGCCTCGGTGATGACGAACTCGGCCTGGCGCCGGCGACACTCGGTCTCCCAGGCGGCGTGGTTCAGCTCGAACAGATGCTCCCTGGAGAGGTTGCGAAACGCCAGGTGAACGGTGTGCGAGTACACCTGCGCCAGCTGTCCGGCCGACAGCGTCAGCCGCACGGGCAGCACCTCGCCCGGCCTCAGCACACCGTCGGCCGGCTCCGGCTTAACAGTGGGGCCCGTGTCGGGACCGTCGGCCGCCCCGGAGGTGGCGCAGCTGTCGGCGGTGGCCAGCCGCCGCGTCCAGGCGAAGCGCAGCACGTCGTCGCTGACGTTGTGCAGGTACACCAGCCGGCTGCGCTCCGTGTGGATGCTGAGCGTGCCGAAGTGGACGAACCGATGCGACAGCACCACCTGCTGGCGCGGCATGACCGCACGCTGTCTGGCAGGCAGCAGCGGCCGCTGGCCGGACGAGCCTGCGTCCCCGGCTGCGGGCAATGTACCGCGGCCGGTCACCAGCAGCGGCTGGTGACAGCACGGCGCGCTCACGCAGATCGGAACCAGCGCTGAGTACTCCTTCTGCTCCAGCGGCCGGAACAGGAGCCTGATGCGCGTGCAGCCGCCGGCCGGCACGGTGCCCTCCGTGTCCAAGCAGCGTAGCACCGGCACGCCGTAGTTGTCCTCCTGCAGGGCGTCCAGGTCGTCGGTGTGCACGTGGAAGGTGACCGGCTGGAGGCCGCCGTTGAAGAGCGGGCAGAACTGCAGCGGCGGCACCCGGCAGCCTATCGAGACCGGGTGCAGGTCGAGCCGCTGGGGGCGGTCGCGCTCCAGCGCCGAATGCAGCGCATGCGGCCGCTCCGGCGGCGCGCTGGGCAGCAGCAGGCCCGGACAGGGCGGCTCGCTGATGGTGTACAGCCAGCCGCAGCCGGTCGCCACGGTTGTGGCCACGGCCGTCAGCGGCACGGTCTGCCCGCCGTCCACGCTGAACCGCAGCCGTGCGCAGACGATGCCGGACTCGGGAAAAGGGCCCACAGTCAGGCTCAGCGTTTGACAGCCGGCCGGCTGCAGTCTGCCCTCTGTCGGCGACAGTGCTAACCAGCCGGCATCGTTGGCGCCACTGTCCTCCGACACTCGATCAGGCTCCCACCGCCAACGAACCGACACCAGGCACGGATTCTCCAGCAGCAGCACCAATGTCAGTGGAGGCGCGCCCACCGGCCGTGGCGGGAACACCAGGCACAGCGGGCTGGCTGGTGTCTCGTCGGCCAGCGCACGGTTCACCCGGTCCACGGCCAGCAGCTGCCACAGCTTCAGCTTGTCCTCGAACCTGTCGCCACACGCTGCCTCCAGGTCGGCGATACACACGTGCGGGTGGTGCGCAGTGAGCGTGACCTCGGCCAGCGCCCGGGGCGCGGTCATGTGGCAGCTGCTGGCGGGCTCCGGCAGGAGCTGGTAGGTGAGGTCGTAGTCGTACGGTCCGGCCCTATCGGGCCGCACGCACAGTGTCAGCGTGATGTTGCTGCTGGCCGCCACCGTCAGACGTCGTACAGCGCCCTCACCCGGCCACCCACCTCCGTCGCCGTCCGTCAGGATGGCGGCCGCACCCGACGACGTCGTCTCCAGCGGCCTCGGCAGCAGCGCCACCAGCAGGCTCACGTCCGACGTGCAGTCGTTGGTGAGCGTCACCCGACCGGAGACGACGGTGCCGACGGCGCGCGCGCCCAGCCCGACACGGCGCGGCCGACAGGATACCGCCTCGGGCACCACTTGCACGGCCACGCGCAGGTTCTGCACCGACTCGGGCCCGAGCGGCCGGTCGCACGGGTCGAGCAGGTGCAGCCGGTGCGGCACGACGAACTCGTGCAGGCCGCACAGTTCGACGCGACACGTCCACACGACGCGGCGCGTCTGGTTGGGCGCCAGCGTGATCTGCCGGCAGTCGGTGTAGACAGATTGGTCGGACGGCTCGGCGGCCAGCAGCAGTCGGCAGCGCGTCAGGTTGCGCACCTCGACCACCCGCTGCACCAGCATGCCGGGACAGGCGTGCGGCATGAGCAGCTGCGGCGGCGACCACGCCACTGCCGGCGACTCTTGGCTCAACAGCAGCACCAGCTTCAGACTGTGGTTCGGGTGCACGTTCAGTCGCCAGGAACGGTCGAGCTTCGTTTTGGAGGTCTCAGTAGCGCTGGCCGAGTGCTGAACGTCGAGCACGTGCAGTTCGCCGGCCGGCACGCAGCCGGCCGACGGTCGGATAGTGAGACTGTCGGATGCAGGGCTCAGGTCGTACACCAGCGGCTTGGTGGTGTCGAGATTGCGCAGCGTGCACGTTGTGGAGACTAGGCCGGAGACTGGACACGGAGCCATCACCACTGGGGACGGCGTCAGCTGCACGCGTGGCACCCACGTCTCGGCGCCGACCGAGAACGTGTGGCCGAAGGTGGGCAGCGCGAGGCTCGCCTCGGCCGGCCGAGAGTCGTCGGCGTCAGAGGGCAGCACGAGCAGCGCCTCCACGTGGCCACAGTACACATGGTCGGGCACGTCGGGCAGGAAGAGCACCTCGAACATGGCGGTCGCTTCTGGCCGTACGCAGGCCGTGGCAGGCTGTACGGTGAACACGTCGCGACGGTCGGCCAGCCACTCGATGCGCACCTCCTGTTTGGCGATGTTGGTCAGGTGCACCACCTGCACATCGCCGTCGACCACGGACACCCCGTTGAAGTTGACCCGGTCCACGTTGAGCACGACGAGACGCTGACTTCGGTCGGTCGGCGGCCGGTCCCAGCCGTCGGCACCGGCCAGCAGTTGCAGCACGTGGCTGGCCCCGTTGTGCACCAGCAGCGGAAGCAGTCGTCGCGTCGGCCGCCGTCGGTCGGTCCAGCAGCTGACGGTCACCCGCTGCCACTGGCCGGCCGCCAGCTGGCCACCTGTCGGCGACACGGCGAACTGCGCCGACGAGAACGGGAACGAAAACGCCGCCGGCACGGTGCCCTCGTTCGTGAGAAGGAAGGAGCGGCTGGACTCTGAGCGTGGCGTTGGCGAGCCAAAGTCGAGCACGCTCCGGGACACGGTCAGCGCCGGCGCTAGTGACACGCCCTCCAGCTGAACCTGCATCGACTTAGTGCTGTCGAACATAATCGAGAAGTAGTCTATGTCTTTTACATGCGGGAATCGTGGTCGGTACTTTACCGTGATCTTGAAAGAGCCGCCGGGCAGAATCTCGCCATAGGAGGGGCACACTTTAAAAACGTCGCCAAGCGGATGTGACTGGGGGTCACGGGTCAATCGGAAGGCAACTGTATTGCTGGACGGGTTGACAAGACGTAGGTACCTCGACTCAACGCAGCACGTCCCAACTCGACCGTAATCCACAACATCTTGACGGCCCTCCGACAGGATGATCGTCACAAACTTCTTGGCTTCATCAGCATCCATGGTGACGTGTGATCTTAGTCAGTAATTAACAGGGGCTCATGTTTTCACAGACACTGGTTGTCATGACTTCAGTTGCGCCTTTTGCTGTCCATGGGGAACATCCAGAATGTTCGCATTAAAGGCAAACATAATCCAGACTTTTGCTACGATCGCCGCATATAACACACGACATTGCAATGATTAACTCATCGTGCGGTTAAAATGTTCTCCTTTCAGGATGTTTCCATATAACGCTGATATTCCGCGAGACCGGCGATGAAAAATAATAGATTGTGCACGTGAGTAATGACCCATGATAGCTACCATTAGTTTCACAGAAATCCCGAACTGCTGTTTTTGTGAGTTCAGTCAACATGGTCTGTTTGGAGCATATTAATCACTGCTGAGCCCTGCAGTGTCCCCCTCCACACAGATGCTGCTGTAACTTACGGCAGGGGAACTTAGTTTTGAAGTTGGCAAATACTAATTCAAATTTACAAGGTTTCACTAGATATTTGTTTCCCGATCAACATATTGAAAACGAGTATTTCTCAGCAGGCCTTTTGATGGAGAATTAAAAATTACGTCGATAACTACAAGCATTCTTGCTATCACCAGGCCAATAGAGATACCTTGGTTTTTCACATAAAGAGGAAGAGACGTCACATTCCTCTCTCTCTCTCGATACTTAAAATAAAGGTCAAACACGTACCGCTCGTGATGGTGGCACAGTTTAGATGCTTTCTTGAAGCTGTATAGATACCTTACCATAGGCCTTTCTGTTGGTCTGTGGACAGCGACACGGTCAGGTTCTGTCTGTTAAGGCGGCATACCGAGCTTCGCGCATGTTGTCGACGTGCTGGTTGAGGTTCACTAAATCGCCGCAGCAGCGCTAGCATCGCAGCCGCACGGCCAGCATGCGCAACAGCGCTTCTCGTCACCCGCCCCAGATGACCAAGCCATTTTCAAGCAGCAGTATAATTTCTGTCGCATCATTTCTGACAGACGAGTAGCTAAGCGATCGGCTTGATGAACCTACATTTTTATGAATATCAATTCCTTTACTTTATCCCACTCATGCCGGTCTGTAGAAGAACCTTGGGTTCTTTTACGACGCTTTCAGCCGCTAAGTTATATAGCGTCGCCAATCTCTCACGTTAATTGGCCGCGGGTGGACTCTGTAAATGCCGTCGTTTGTGAGATTCGAACATACAATTTTGCGATCGAGAATCCGACGCTCTACCAACCGATCTATTCCGGCCATGTGAACCCTGTCAGTGTGTGCGCACATGAGACTATGTATTCGATCACAATAATGACACAGCCGCCGCCGCCACATCTGGCCACCACGCTTGCTCCCCAAGCCCGCTGGACGACACTGCTCCGATGACACCGGACACGTGCCCACTACCACTCAGCGGGCATCCAGCACCACCAGTCGGCTGGTGCGCTTCTTGTACAGGATGCGGTAGCCGCACTCCCGGCACCGGACACGTGCCCACTACCACTCAGCGGGCATCCAGCACCACCAGTCGGCTGGTGCGCTTCTTGTACAGGATGCGGTAGCCGCACCCCCGACACCGGACACGTGCCCACTACCACTCAGCGGGCATCCAGCACCACCAGTCGGCTGGTGCGCTTCTTGTACAGGATGCGGTAGCCGCACTCCCGGCACCGGATCGGGTCGCGCGCGCGGATCTCGTTCTCTTCATTGCAGTCGCCGCAGATGTAGATGGTGACGCGCGCCTGCGTCTGCTCCTTCTGATCCATGGCGGCCTGCGGGCAGACGGCACGTTGTTTGGATACCCTCGACTGACACAGTGCATTAAAATGAGGGACATGGTAATTAGTGCATGACTCGGACTTCGGCGATCTATAAAGCTTTTCAAAGCAAAAAAAGATAATTAAACAGCACTTTTCTGAATAGGCGAATACTATTTGGTTAATTATCTTGTAATTACATAATTGCCTTACGAGTGGTTGTGGGTGCTCGAGGGAGTACTCCGTTTATCGGGTGGTTCACGGTACACTTTATGCACATTCACGGCTAATTGCGTCGCCCACACCGTTTCGCCGGTGAGCAGCGGGATTGGCAAATGTCCCGAGCGGCGCTGGTGTCGTACCCGGGACCTTTGGTACCCAGAGCCCAACACCTTAACCACTCGGCCATCCCCGCCTCCCGAGGGAGCGCTCGAGCTGTCGGTGCTGAGGAGTGCATGTTACTCGGTATCGATCCCACTAGAGCATAATCATACGTTGAAACCTCAGGTTATAGAGTGCACCGACTATATATAAGAGCTGTGCACATCCTGGATTCAACCTTTACAATGGCGGCAAAAAAAAAAACACAAAAGCTACCCTTGAACCTGTCATAGATCAAAGGAATTGGCCACAAATTCCGAATATCGTAGCCAAACATCGTATCGAGTCGCAACTGATCATAATTACATACACAATACAACTTAATATTGATGTATGTGGCTTTAACTTCCCCACCATTTTGACTCCCTAGATAGGCCACTGATTTCCTAGATATCCCAGTCACGGAACATTTCACATTGCTTCAGCATTACTGCAGTAGGCGAAGTTAGCTGGGAGGTGACGATAGGACCAATGAACGTCCCTCCACTTACACTATCTTAGACGAGTCCCCGCGGGAGATTGTATGGGAGGTAGATCAACACCGGCGCCGGTACATGGCTTAGACATGTGGAGCCGCTGCCAGCCGGGCTCCGACATGGGGAGCCGCTGCCAGACCGGCTCCGACATGTGGAGCCGCTGCCAGACCGGCTGCGACATGTGGAGCCGCTGCCAGCCCGGCTCCGACATGTGGAGCCGCTGCCAGCCCGGCTCCGACATGTGGAGCCGCTGCCAGGCCGGCTCCGACATGTGGAGCCGCTGCCAGACCGGCTCCGACATGGGGAGCCGCTGCCAGACCGGCTCCGACATGTGGAGCCGCTGCCAGACCGGCTGCGACATGTAGAGCAGCTGCCAGACCGGCTCAGACATGTGCAGCCGCTGCCAGCCCGGCTCCGACATGTGGAACAGCTGCCAGACCGGCTCCGACATGTGTAGCCGCTGCCAGCCCGGCTCCGACATGTGGAGCCGCTGCCAGACCGGCTCCGACATGTGCAGCCGCTGCCAGCCCGGCTCCGACATGTGGAGCAGCTGCCAGACCGGCTCCGACATGTGCAGCCGCTGCCAGGCCGGCTCCGACATGTGGAGCCGCTGCCAGACCGGCTCCGACATGTGGAGCCGCTGCCAGACCGGCTCCGACATGTGGAGCCGCTGCCAGGCCGGCTCCGACATGTGGAGCCGCTGCCAGACCGGCTCCGACATGTGGAGCCGCTGCCAGGCAGGCTCCGCCATGTGGAGCCGCTGCCAGCCCGACTCCGACATGTGGAGCCGCTGCCAGGCCGGCTCCGACATGTGGAGCCGCTGCAAGACCGGCTCCGACATGTGGAGCCGCTGCCAGGCCGGCTGCGACATGTGGATCCGCTGCCAGACCGGCTCCGACATGTGGAGCCGCTGCCAGGCCGGCTCCGACATGTGGAGACGCTGCCAGACAGGCTCCGCCATGTGGAGCCGCTGGCAGACCGACTCCGCCATGTGGAGCCGCTGCCAGACCGGCTCAGACACACGGCTCCGACAGGATCTGCAGGAGCGGCCCCGCTCGCCTTTACCATACGCCACGTGGCCGTGACGTGTGGCTTGTCGGTGGTGCCGGTCAGCGGCCTCCGCCCAGTGTGTGTGTCGCTCAGCCCCGCCGCTGCAGGTGGCGCTAGTGGCGCGACACAGTGGCGGGCGGGCGCCAGTGTGCCGCGCTCGACCGTTCCACTGACACCACCCTAGTATAGCCTCTATGGAAAGGCCGCGTGGCGACCAGCTACGTCGACACGTGCACACGGGAACCACCCGGGTACGGGAGCACACGCCTGGCGAGGCCCCAAAATAGCAACACTTCTGCCTGACCCAAGTGACAACAGAACAGTCAAGTGCTGTCTGCGTCAGCTCATCCAGTCGATTGATTGTTGAGCTGGAAGAAGGCACATCTTGGCGGCCATCGACTCCAGATTTCGTTTTATCGAGATCCGTCTAAATCTAGCCAATCTGCCAATGTATGTTTCAAACATGTCAATGTATGGTTCAAACATGCAGGCGAAAACGTGTAGCTTCTGCAGAATTCCAGTTTTAATGGCCATCTGATATGACTTGTGATGTCATTAGAAACTAAACATAGCATACACCGTACATCGGACATCGTGTGCGCATGGCGCGGGGATGAATCGGGCTGATTCGCCCATTGAATGCCGACATTAGGCGTTAAGTTGGCACCTCCCGCTCACCCAGTCACTGACACTCGGTCAACACCCCAATGAACACCCCTTAATGTTGCCATCACCTGCCTAAAAGTCGCCAACATCTTAAGGTCCCCTCACAGACGCGCAGTGTCGCCACAAACCTTGACACCAGGGTCCTAATACAAGGAATATATAGCTCTATCACTAAATGGGTTCCTACCAAAAGGAACTCTACAGGCTTCCATTGGCCTTGCCAGACCTCCAAAGGATCCTTTTAGAATGTAAAGGCGACCCATGCCTGAAAACAGTCTTCGCCAGCCTCGCGGCCACATATTCTTTCAAAGCTATCATCGCATGCTTACAACTGAAATGACTCATCACGGGGTCAAATGAACCGACGAGTCTTTCTAAGCATATCAGTCATCAGAGGCCATCTCACTAACATTCAAAAGGATTCAAGAGGATTCAAAAGGGTTCAAAAGGGACCTTTCAGATAAACAACCTGCCCTCACATAATTTCAGACGGCCCTCTAAGACCATGGACGGCCCATTACTCCCTATTGGGTTCCCCCCCCAGGGTAAAAAAAAATTTAAAAAGGTTCAAAAACCCTAAAAAAGGGCCCCCGGAAAAAAAAAATTCCCCCCCAGGAAAAAAAAAAATATCTAAACCCCCGAAATTTTTAAAAAAAAAAAAAAATATAAAAAAGAAAAAAAAAAATTTTTTTTTTTTTGGGAAAAAAGAAAAAAAAAAAAAAAAAAAAAGTACTATTTGTCATGGAATTAGGTCTTTAAAATGCCCTGAAGAGGACCTGTTCCAGTGTAAAATAATTGACCATGTGACCTGGAAATTCACAGTTAATGGAATTGTGCTATTTCATCCTTGTCTTAAGTTTTTACCAATTTACTACATGTGTGGGCAGTCATTATACACACGACTGCAAAAAAAATGTAAAATGCATGTGACTGAACTGAAGGGCATTCCAATTTTTTAATCCTTAAGTGGCGATCCTTTATTTTCTTCCAATCTTTCACTATTCCCAAGCAACTTCTTTCTTCATCCACACAGTTAATGGTGAAGTAATTTTAGGACACTGACCTGTTCTTACACCAGTTTATAACGGAACCTACCAGGCATGGCTCATTCTTGGGCCTTGTATTCTCGGATTTAAGTTACTTGGTTCAAGACTTGACTGTAGGAGAAACTCTGGGAAGAAGTGACCATAACATAGTTAGATTCAAGGAGCATGCAGGGGAAATTATTAAGGGTAAGTTGGTAAAGGTTCCAAATTTCAACAGAGCAGATTTTGACTGCACGGGAGCTGCTTTAAGTGCCATAAGATGGAAAAAAATAATTGTCGAATTTAAATGCCTGTGACATGTGGGAAAAGTTCAAATCTTGCTTGAAGGAAATTCAGATTAGACATGTCCCCCAAAAGCAAAGGCACAAAAGAAGGATAGGAAAGCCAGCAGGGCTTACACCAGACTTGATAAAAGCAATTAAGGCTAAGAAAGCTGCATTTAGAGTGCTGAAGGAAGCTAAAAATATCGTAAATCTAAAGGAGTATCAAAAAGCTAGGGACACTGTGAAGCAAAAAAAAAACAGAGCAGCAAAGCACGCAAAAGAATTGGATTTAGCTAGGAACTGTAATGGGGACAGCAAAAAGTTTTTTAGTTTCTATAAGCTGAGTAAAGTTTCTAGCACACTTGGTCCACTGGAAGTAAATGGGACTATATTGGGTGAGGATACTGAGATGGTCGAGGAGCTGAGCAAGCAGTATAAATCAGTGTTTACATTGCAAGATATGACCAATCTACCAGCTGTATACCATAGTGCAGTGACATGCGATCAGATAAATGATGTTGTTTTCAATAATATCAGGAAAATAAGGTCAAACAAGGCAGCAGGACCAGATGAAATGTATGCTAGGGTATTGCAGGAAGCTGAAAAGGAACTGGAATTTCCACTTAGTATAATATTTTGTAGATCTGTTTTACAAAATTAAATTACAACAGATGGGAAAGGGTAAATGTAGTTCCTATTTTGAAGAATGGAGAAAGAGGGAAAGTTGAAAACAATAGGCCAGTAAGTCTCACATCCCTAGTCTGCAAGGTACTCAAATAAATTATCAAGGATAGAATAGTTAGTTATCAGGAAGGAAATAGATTGATTCAAGATACTCAACATGGGTTTAGGAAAGGGCGATCATGCCTCACAAAGCTCTTGGACTTTTTTAACTTCACCACAGAACAATTTGATCATGGAAATCAGGTTGATGTAGCATATCTTGACTTTAGTAAGGCCTTTGACAAGGTACCCCATACACAGTTAATGATACAGCTTCAGGCCCATGGTATTGCAGGTAGCATCTTAAAATGGATAGAGTTATGGCATTCAGATAGACAACAAAGAGTGATGCTAAATGGTACAGAGTCATCATGGCAAAATGTTCTTGGTGGAGTCCCCCAGGGGTCAGTACTGGGGCCACTACTGTTCATTATATTTGTAAATAACATTGAAAGTGGCCAAAACAGAAAGGTTTTCAAATTTGTGGATGATTTGAATCTCTTTAGGGCAATAACAGGTCAAAATGAGTACATCTTGCAGCAAAAGGACGTAGATGAACTCGTGAAGTGGTCAGAAGAATGGCAAATAAAATTTAATTTTGATAAGTGCAAAATCATGTATGTAGGTAAGCAGCTTATAAAGGCTCCATACATGATGGGTGGCCAAATGCTATCAGTGACTCAACAGGAGAAGGATTTAGTTGTTATTCTAAGCAAAAAAATTGATGGCATCAGAACAGACCAGGGAAGTCGGGATGATGGCACTGAGAATGCTTGGGGCAATAAATAGGAATGTATCATACAGAAATGAGGAAGTCATTAGGAAGCTTTACTGTGCAAATGTCAAGCCACATTTGGAATATTGCATCCAAGCTTGGTCTCCTAGCTATGAAAAAAGATTGTTGGCTTTTAGAGAGATTACAAAAGGGGGCTACAAAAATGATTAATGGAATAAGCAACCTGGCATATAAGGAAAGATTGAAGAAGTTGAATATGTTTTCACTTAGATAAAGAAGGCTGAGAGGAGATCTCATCGAGGTCTTTAGATTTGTCCATGGTCTGGAGAGGGGATATCTTGGGGAAATGTTTGAATTTAACAGAAATGATGCCAATAGAGATGATGATGATTAGTGGGGTTTTAGGGTGCATCAATCCATGTGGATTACATTGCACCCATAACAGATGCCAATAGAGGTCATCAATTCAAAATTAAAGTTAGCCACAGGAAAACAAGGTTAAGACAGTCTTTCTTCACCAACAAGGCAGTAGAACACTGGAACCAGCTGCCAGAAACCATTGTAAGTCATAGCAAATTGAATGTCTTTAAAAACAGCCTGGACAATCATTATAAGAATAGAGGGCTTGTTTTTCAGTATTACAGGGAAGGCTGATGGACGGAGTTGGTGGGCAACTGGTTCAGTGTACAGGTTGCAACCAAGAAGGGTCCTTGCAGCTCATAGCTGCACTAACCTTTTATGTCTTTATGTCTTTATGTTTGGTGTCCAGAGCCATTTTCCTGTCCCAGACATTTATTTTTTGTTATTCTCCTTACTTTGAAGGGCTCCAGCTCGATATTGTCGGATGCTGATCCTGTTTTTGTGGTATAGATGTAATAGCAGTGTGAGGTGATTATAAGGGGATGCCAAAAGAAAACCCTAGAACTCGGTGGGGCGTTAGGGTTGAGATCTGATGAATGAGAAACGATAGTGGCAGTTGCACTTATCTTTTATGTCTTTATGCCTTTATTTTATTTCTTATATTATTAATGTATTTAGTACTGGATAAACCACTCTCACCCAAGGAGACCACTCATATCAGTGTAAGCCTAGCCTTATGATGCATTGGCTGTGCTGCAGT
Organism: Imbricaverruca yamaguchii; assembly: GCA_034440575.1. Classification (NCBI taxonomy): domain Eukaryota; kingdom Metazoa; phylum Arthropoda; class Thecostraca; family Neoverrucidae; genus Imbricaverruca; species Imbricaverruca yamaguchii. The sequence continues at coordinate 336,795 of JAOTOL010001384.1, forward strand.
ATGCATTGGCTGTGCTGTGGATAATTATTGAAATTTCTTTTGAGGACAGAGGCAAGTTCACAATTTTTGACAAGTGTCATTCCCAGCTGGGATATGTACTCAAATTGTTCTTGCTTTAATTTCACTGCCACAGGATTCTGAAAGTTCCTTCTGCAAGCATTATAAACTGCAGGTCTGTGCCTGTGACATAATGAATTGTATTGACTGCTGTTGACTTAAAACTAATCATTTGCTAAGAAAATAAGTGATTACACCTTCTTAATCATGTTAAAAAAAAATCAAATTTTTAACAAATAGAAATATCAATATCTACCTTGATTGTTATATTTACCAAATTAACTATGGTAGCACAAAGGGGCATGATTGGAAGTTAGGAATTGTTGAGGAGTGTGCAATGTAATATCAAGTGAGTGGTGCTAGACAGGTTGTGATACAAAGATCCCTTGGAACTTGAGACAATGGATTGATTGGAGTGTGAACATTTACTTTTATAGTATCCTTCCTAGACAAGCTTTGTCCAGATGGCCCCCTGTCGCCCTTATTAAGCCTTAACACTTTATGAACTTTATTCCTGAAAAGAAAGCAACATTTATTTGACCCAATGTACTAGGTACCTACCTACTTTGCTTTGGGCACACTGCATAGTCCATATTCATACATGATGTCTGTGATGAACCAGAATAACACCCAAAAAGGAGCTTGAATTTGGATAATGTGAAAACTAACATTCAAAATATGGGAAAAATCTAGCATAGCATAACCTAACCTAACCTACTAGTACATGCATGAAAGCTTGTCTTTTTAAAATTAAAGTTTCTTTTCTCCAATTTTATGTTCTCACCATTATTGGAGATCAATGTAAAACTTGATTCTTTTGATTTTTGCAAGTGTACAATAATGTGAAAATGATGATGCGACCACTTATTTGTCATCAAATTGATTACTTTTTATTCGGCAAAGAAATACCCGATCATAATCTTCACTCTATAAATCCAGCCCATCGCATATGATTATCCATACTTGGTGTCGCAGATGTGATAAAGAAGAAATTTATTACTTCATGCACTCGGTTGACAACTCATTGACATCCAAAACCTTACGTTTCCGACTTAATTCTATACCTACTCCAGAGAATGGATACTTACAGCCAGACACGTCCGCAACACCACCGCAACCTACTGCCGCGGTGCGGCCAGGCCAGAATAAGCGTCCGTTGCCTCTCAAGTTATCTTGTCTTTCCATAACATTCCATCAAGGCCGGAAGTTCCTTGCGATGCTGTTAGCGGCAGCGATAACAAATTCGCATTTATTTGATGACGTCATGGCTGAAAAGTTTGTTTCGGGCGATTCTGTTTTCTCCGGTTATGTTAAGTTAGGTTAGACTATGTTATGCTATGATAAATTGTATATATGATGCTACGTTTTCTTTGTCTAGGCTAGGCTAGGTTAGATTATTTTACATTGCTATCATTTATCCATTCATGATATTTTTGAAAACTTCATTATATGTAGACCAAGGCCTATCGTGTCTGCGATAACAATATGCAGTATAAAAATAGGTTCGCTGAGCACTGGTTGCACTCCAGTAATTCACAAAATGGTTCTTTTGATGATAATCACACAGGCTTGTAATTACAACATTGTCGTTCCCAGTGAGGTGATTTGCCCGAATTGTTTCAAGTCCTCCCATTTTCGCGAAAACAGATGCATGTAGGAGTGCTTTGAAACGTTCCGTGTCCCCAAGAACAAGAAGAGGAAGAGGTGAGGGTTCGTTACAAGTTACTACAAACGAATACTACTTGAGAGAAATAGCCTGGAGCCCTGGCAAGTTTTGGGTTTCATCAACGTGTGGCTGGAGAAAGATTGGCACCACAGAACTTTTGTGGTGCACTGAGTGTTCTGCAACCTGGGGATCTCGAGTAAAACTAGTGCCGATTGGAGGAGCTTTTGCAGCGAGGTAGCAAAAGCGTGGTTAAACAGCCAGGAGCCGATTAGTGGACAAGGAATAGAAGTCGATATAGACGAAACGCTCCTTGTGAAAACGAAGTACAACGTCTGCCATGCGATTGGTCAGATCTGGCTCTTCGGGGGCATTGAACGGAAATCGAATCGGCAGTTCGTAGTGTCTCGGTCTGTTGAGGCCCTCATGCGGCTTCATGGCCCCGGTGTGCTCCGAGAACTTCCGGTGTTTCCAGAAAAAGAACCTAAGCCTGGCCCCTTAAAACTTCCGCTGTACACCCACAGATCGCACAGGGGCCCCAAAAAGTCATCCAGGGGATCCTGGAAATGTCGGTTCCACCAAGATCGTACCGAAGTCCGTGACAATTAGATTCGCTGGCCACCAAAAATCAATTCGGGTCCCTGAGAATAACGCTGGAGCTACAAAATATGGGACTGAGCCCACGAAAATATCCCTGAGGCCCCAAAAACGTCGCCACAGGTCCACGCAAATCACGCTGGTGTCTCAAACGGTCTAGCCGGCGCCCCACAAATTCACGATGTGGCCCTAAAGTGGGGCTAGGGCCTCTGAAAGTCACGCTGTGGACCCCAAAAGGTCGGACGGGGGCCCCTCAATATTACGCTGTGTGCTCCAAATGGTCACGCCGGGACCCATGAAAATCACGCTGAGCCGGCCAGAACACGAAACACGACTAAAGGATATCTGGTATTGCATATCATGTCGACGCACCTATGTCAGCCGAGGAGTTTATCAACGTGCTGATTCAGACCACCACTGATTCCATCCCTCGTACCTCTGGCGCTCCTCGTCGCACACCCGTCCAGTGGTGGACGGAGGAATGCTGTTGTCAGGCAGTCGGGGCAAGACGCTGCGCTTTCAGAGACTTTGACCGAAGAAGTAACACTGACAACCTCATCACCTTCTGGCAGGCTAGGCCCGCGCACGGCCCGCGATTCGAAAGGTTAAGCGTACCTACGTTAGCGCGTTACATCGTTCCACGCCCGTCTCACAGGTCTGGTCTAAACTCATGCGCATCGCTGGCAAGCTCAGGTCTAACCCTCTGCTAGCACTACGGGTCGGCGGTCGTGACGGAACCCACCCTGCCGACGTGGCGAGTAAGATGGCCCGCACAATATCCGGCCGATGTCGGTGCGACATGAGAAATGATATATTCGCACGCCGCGAAGCCGACTGTGATTGAAAGCCTTTGGGCTCTTCTACTCCTGATAGGCTACGCTATAGCGAACCAACCACTATGGATGAGTCGCGTTCTGCTATTGGAACACTTGAAAGCGTTCCTGAAGGTCCCGACCGAATACATAACTGCATGGTTAAGCATATTCCATGACGTACCCGTAATATAATGTATTTTTGGATCCTCCCGAGCATGGTTTTTCAGTCTCCGTTACAGGTGCATCAATGTGCCGCACACACCATCGTCAAGAGCATACGCTCATAACACGGAAATACTAGCAATATGAGCATACACGAAAATTAGAACCTGGACATGCGCAGCATGACCGAAAGCCTCCTCCTGAGAACATTGTAGCCGCCTGAATTCCTTACATCTGGGGACAGATTGTTCCGCATTCGGCAAGCTCTCGGTATGAAGGAGCGGCGCGCGAATTCTGTGCGGCATCGTGGTACCTGGAGCTCACCGTTAGCCGTGGCTCTGGTGCTCCGTTGCGACACAGTTGATCGACAGCTAAGTTGCCCGCGAATGAGTTCTGAGCCAGTGAACTCGTTCATAATTTTGAAAACTGAGTGAGCATCTGCCTCGGATATGATGTCCAATTTCAGCCATCCTAGTTCTTTCAACGTTGGCGACACATGATCCCGGTAGTGTAAGCCGGCGACAATCCTTGCACCAAAGTTTATGCATTTTTGAATGCGTCGTTTCTGGGCCTTGCTACAACTTCCCCAGACAGACACACAGTATCTTATGTGGGGGAACACGAGTGCCTCAATTAGCACCCGTCTCGTATTGCGAGTAAACTTATGACGCAGTCTAGCGAGTCGATGAGTATGCGGTTACATCGACGCACAACAGAAGATACATGCACATCTCAGGACAGGTGTGAGTCAATTTTCACACCAAGTAACTTCACAGACTTCGTGGGTACTATTTCCAACTGCCCCATACGAACAGATAGTTCCACAGGCGTATGCTGTCTAGAAGATTGGAGAACAATCATCTCAGTTTTGGAGGGATTTACTTTTAGTCGATTCTGTATGAACCAGTTCAGGGCGACTGACAGTGATATATTCAATCGTTGGCTAATGGCTGTGATTTCGTTTCGCTTCCCGGAATCGATGAACTGTACATCATCGGCATACATTACAATCTTGCCGTGTGGGATATGTTGCGGGAGGTCATTGGAGAATATTAGGAACATAACCGGGCCCAGGATCGAACCCTGCACCACACCATGTGCTACCGACAGTGGGGTAGAATCTTTCACCGTTTCCGTACGACCCTCAAGCCACGCTCGAAACCATGCGGAGTTGACGCCGTACCATCCGAGCTTGTCCATGAGGCGATTGTGCTCCACGCTGTCGAACGCCTTTGAGGTGTCAGCTGCAACTAGTGCAGTGATCTCGCCTTTGTCGATTTTAAGGGTGGCGTGGGTGACAGTGTCAAGCAGAGCCATCTCGGTAGACAGGCCGGGCCGGAAGCCGTACTGTTCTGGGCACAGCCAATGACGACTAGTCAGATAGTCTTCTCGGTAATTCCGCTGGACTTCATCGCTTCGTGCTGAATCTCTGTGCTTGCGCGCCAGATTCAATGCTGCCCTTGCTGTATGTACGTCATCGTGCTGCAGCCAAGGCTGCTGTGCTGAAACCCCTGGACGCTCCCTGGGACAATGACGACTTCCCATCCGCCTGGCGTAAAGCTATTATTCTAATGTTATAGCTCAGCAAGGATGGCCAAGACCCGACGAACTTCCCACCAATAATATTAGCATCATCCCTCTGCAAACTGATGGAGAAGATGGCCAATGGGCGTCTGATCTGGTTTCTGGAGGGACATGACATTTTAAATAACGTAAGTGTGGTTTGAGGAAAAACTGGAGTACCGTCGAACATTGTTAAACTCTTGAAACAGTAGTACAGGCAGCATTCTATCAAAATCGTGTCAGTATGCCGTGTTTTTGTTTCACATTTAATGAGCATGTGCACAATTTGGAGTCACGAAATACTCGTGAATGTGTTCAGGTTTGAAATCCGCGGCTCCATGTTGCTGTGCATCGATAACTTTTTGTCTGGACACTTCTTCTGTGCACGTATCGGAAACCACCGGTCAGAGTGGACAGACGGAGTGGATCCGGTCCCCCCAGGGAAGTGTATTAAGCTGTTCGCCAGATGATTAATGATATCTGCGAGTCCCTTCTTCGACAGGTTGACCGGCCACTTTTCGTGGATAATGTAACAATTTGGTGCTGTACATCCTGTGCACCATCGATGGCCCGGCAGTTGCAGCTAGCAGAATCCCACTTGGAAGACTGAAACTCTGAGAACTGGCTCCTATTATCGGTTGCAAAACCCGTTAGACTCCGTTTTGCCGATATCGCTGAAGCTGCTCAAATCCTGCTATCCAGCTGGATGGGGAACCAATTCCCGTCCAGCGCGCTGCCAGGTTTGTATGATACTTTTTTGACAACCGTCGTAATTGCAAGGAACATGTTAGTGTACTTCAGGATAAATGTTTTGCATCAATAGACCTGCTGAAGATGGTTGCTCCCATGCCCTACGGGGGACAAGAAACCCATACTGCTGTTGAATCGTTCTGTCATACGATCAAGACTGGACTATTCATGTTGTAGATATAGCAGCACATGTACAACAAACAAACGCTCACTGGACTGTCAACCGCATTGTGTCCCTTCGCATTGTGGTCGGCGCTTTCCGCACTTCACCTTCTATGAACATTCTGGCTGAGGCCCATGACCAGCTAGTATCGCTCTGTCGCAAAATTATCTGGATGCGCCATGCTTGCAAACGGCGTCTGGCATGACCATCCTGGCATTGGCCATCCCGCGAATGTGCACGTGTTCTCCAATCGACTGACTGCGTTATTTGGTCGAGTATGCATAACACATGTCATCCCCTTGCGCGTTCGAATAAGCAGGTATTTCAGAACATTGGGATTCAACTGAAGGGAATTATGCAGTCCAATCTGGCGCAAACGCCGTCGTGTATGTCACGTGTATGTCGTGTATGTGTATGTCCCACTCAAGTAGATATGTCACTTGCCTCGGTTAGAAAGGAGCATGTTACATCACAGGTCCATCCTCTCACGTCCCTCAAAAACGCATAGCCTTTTGATTGATACGTCCCGATTTACACACCTCGATTGAAGACTGATGTTGGTGTGGGCAGTGCATTCGTTACTGGACATCTGTCGAAATATTTCTCCCTACCACCACATGCAATTGTCTACATATCAGAGCTGACGGCGATCATCAAGACCCTCAACTTATTGAAGGGAGGGCGGGACGCTTAGCACGTCATTTTACCGACTCCCTCCGCATTCTATGAGCGCAAAGGCAGTTTAGCCCGCCTAGCCCAATTATACAGGATGTTCTACGGTATCTTATATCCCTGGCTCAAGGAGGGAAGGTCACTATCTTTTGGTGGATTCCTAGCCATGTTGGCATCGTGGGGAACGTGGCAGCGGATGCTACTGCGAAGCGTGCAGCCCAAGCCCTCTGCCTGCGATCTATGCCTCGCTCACGGTGAGGAGTATCGCCGTCCTATCACGACCATTGTCTGACGGTGTAGCTGGGACAATCCGCTGGACAGCAAACTACGAACGGTCAAGCCATGTCCTGGAGAGTAGGCCTCATTCCACCGCAGGACCAGGCGGGACGAGGTCGCGCTCCGTCGCATTCGGCTGGAGCACCCCCCCCCCCCATTGCACCACCATCTGTGGGGAGGACAGGCCAATCTGTTCTCGGTGTCACGCACCGTTGTCAATGCGTCACGTTCTGATTTAATGTCCCCTGCTCGCCGACGTTCGAAGGTGCCTTGCTGGAGTCGCGCAGTCACTGTCACTCGGCGATCTCCTGGGTGACCACTCGCATGTGATATCTTCGGGACAACTTTTTCGCTTTCTTTCGGATGTCGACTTCAGAGCGATTTACACACCTCACTGACATGCAACATTAGAAGCTCGGAATGATCTGCTTGTATTCTGCAAGTTCGTGTACTTTGTTGACAACAATCTTCTCGGCTCTCAAGTTGTCCATCTCACAATGTTATGCGCATTGTATGGCATACGCAGTCGATGCGCCCCTAAACCCAAGCAACAAACCGAAAATCGAGCAGTTTGTATGCGGACATTGAGGAGCTGGGCGATACGAAGGCATCTGTGTGTGGGTGTGGAGGGGCTCTTATTTGACCGATAACAAAATACAGTTGTTTGCTTACTACTGATTAAATTCGAGTAAAATATGATAAAAAAATTATTATGAGAATCGCATGCTGATATCACCGTTCAATCACGACTGTCGGTGAATTTGTCCGCACAAATTCACGTAATTCTTGCTCACAATCTATTCTCACTTTGCCACAATCTTCCGGAGGCCACACCGGAACACGCAGTCCAAATCGCTCTACACACGTCAGCACGGTGCCAGTTCCAACCGCAGTCTCTCGACGCACATGGAATCTCCCCACTCAACCTCTCCGAGCAAACTGGCTTCGTCATGGCACGCATGCGCAACCGTCCGCAGCGGAGGGCAGCTATTTCCAGAGCTCAACAATAGATGGCAGCACGTATCGTCCGGCAGGTCAGGTATAGTCGGGCAGGCACCACGCGCACATGTTTCTCAACAACGACCATTGATAGAACGGGTATCCTCGTCCTCACTTTGTGCATTCAGCAAAGTGAGGGCGAGGATCGGCTGGATATCGGGGGAATGTCGGCTGCATGTCGGCGTGGACGGACATTCCACTCCCCAGCCTATATAGCGGGTCGCTGGCGTCCAGACAGCTGGCCGACATGGGCTTCACGTCGGCTACATGTTGGCATTGGCGGACGTTCCACTCCCCAGCCGACAGTGGGCACTGGCGTTCCGACAGTGTCCCGATGTAGGGCCGAGCAGTTGGAGCGGTCAGGGCCAACGCTCAGTGCGATTTCTAAGCCGTCACTACCGGCCAACATTATCAACAACACCCCAGGCCGACACAACACCGGATGCCATGTGAGATGTCATGACCACTAGCCAGGGTCAAAAACTGCTGTGCACCAGAGGAAGCCCGCAGCTCCAGAAGCGAAAAAAAAGCATGGCGTTCCTCAACATGTTCCCTGGAGGAACTTGTCCTCCAGTCCTGGTCGTCACCTACGGTCAACGACCTTTTCCATCGCTGTAGTCTTACTGGGGCGAAGTCCGGTTTCCTCAGACGTGGTCTCGTATTTGTCAATTGACGCGGTACTCCATTCAAAATTCCTCAGTAAAGATTCTGGAAACTAGAAGTGGTGAAAGTGATCTGGGATATTCAAAGAGCATGAGAGAGTATGCACTGCCGCCTGATGCACATGAAATGTGGTTGGGCCTCCAGGAGCGAGTCGGAAGTGATCGGAAATGCCGAGATGACGAAAAGCGGGGTCGCTCATCGCCTTTCGTGCAACAGAAACAGCCCGGGGCACGGACAGCGAGAAATAAAACTCGATCATCGCCTCAATCGTCGCTAGAAGCAATGCGATTAGGGCTCGGATGTAACCTAATCCGTCGGAGAGCGGTATGCAGATTGACAATGTTTTCGTGTGTGGTAATAAAATCCACGATACAAAACGGATTAATGTCTCATTCGCGGCTATTGTTCGAGCATTATTTTATGGGAAGAACTGAGCGGTGAATTTCCCCACTCCGTCCAAAGTGACCTCAGTCATCTACGATTTCGTTGACTCAGGGTCTGAATATTTATAAGATCCTCAGCGTCCTAGCAATACAATCTTTAATGAATAATCTTGCGGAGAGCTTCAATGAATACATAAACCACAGGGTGAGCGGCGGCTCCTCCCGTTACATAAATAACTGTTGAAGCAGTGTTGAGAGATAGGACGCAAGGGATAATTTAGAATTCCTGCATCATTGCGTATTTTTAGTCCAGGCATTATTTGATATGACCTCGGACAAATTGCAACAGAAAGTCTGTCAACTGTTTTATACCCAGAAATGTGTCCTTTATAACATATAAAAACTCTTAAGGAATCCTGGTGGTGGAAAGTGCCATGGCAGCCATGTTTCAAAATGGCCGCCATAAACCTTATATTTCCAAATATCTCCGCTTCTAAGTAACATAGAGCTTTTATTTCAAGTGCTAAACATATATTTTCTGGGGCCAGGAATCCAATGACACATATTTTAATCAGCTAAACCTGACCAAAAAGCAATATTCTGATGGACGACATACATGTATAGGTCATGATTATTATAATACTGCATGTAGTTACCATAATACCCGCGTTGTCTGCATAGATTAACTTCAAGACTTCCTGCTGTCCTGATCCAGCCATGAGGTGCCCGATGCTTTCCAAGAAACTCATTTATTTGTGAAAACCCCCAAGCACAAGACTATGTCATTCAAGACATTTCCTGTGGGCTCAGTCTCGATGATCATGATGGCTTCCCATCATAGTGGTTGGTCAAAGGTGATGATGGGCGTAACATCATGGCGACGAGCATGCTGACACACGAACTTCAGTGTGGAATAGATGCACGTGACATCGCTGGGATTCATGTCGATCAATGGGAGAAACATCACCGATGATTTCCCGGAGTAGTCACCATGATGCACTAGCTGCATCAATCCAGACCATGCCGGTCTTGACGAGGAGAACATGATGGATGTCTTCCAGAGGAGATCAAGGTCTGCTGTTGGATTCTTTGCCTTCTTGTTGACCAGCTTCTGGTATGCCAGTGTTGTCATACCGCGGCTCTCTTCTTTGTGGCACTGGATAGGAATTCGTCCCACCGTGGAGATATCACTGGAGGTGACCTGCGCCCTGAGGATAGGTCTGCTGGTCTTGGTGGCTGGGGTTATGGCAGGAATCATTCCCATGCCATGGAAGGTATTGTTACCATCCAGGGTACGGATGTTGTGGTCTACATTGTCTGCAGCATACTGGAAAAACTCCGAACTGAAGTCGGGTATGTCTGTTCCATGTGACATCACATAATTCCGTTCAAACCTTTTAACATCCTGATAGGAGCAGCTGAAGCCAAGCTTGTGGAGGGAATCAATAAAGAAGCGTGATGCAAAGTGATGGTGCATTTGGATCCCCCAGTGCAATCTGCAGTGGAGCCAGCGGAACCTGAGGTCGGGCTGCTTGCATAACTGCTTGCCCAATTGAGGCCGTCTTCATGCGCACATTCTTCCCGACAAACAATACTCCCAGCAGTAGCCTTAGGCTTTCTGGCAGGAAACTGACGTTTTCCTCTTCCAACAGCATGTCAGGGTACAGCTCATGTAATGTCATGCCGCTTTTTATGTCATCTCTGATCAGTTTAGCTGCTTCTTCTCTCTGTCAGGATCAGCGGCCTGTGCATGGCCATATAAATCTTGCAGAACCACCTTCGCTGTGCTCCGGAATGTTACCACGTTTTGCTTCCCATTGACCTCTGTTTGTAAGATTTTGTCTCCAAAGTGTTCATCCAGCTTCAGCTTCATGTGTTTGTAGGTATATGCTTGAAGCCCTGATCCATGGAGATTCTCTTCCATCAGGCTAACTAGGTCATTGATTGTTATCTGCTCATCATCATTTTCCTCAGGGAAATGGGCAACTCTGAGAAATGCATCCCCCGTGTTTAATTTTTGGGCCGACCAAGTTTCGTTTTTGCCTTTATTCTGTCGGTCTGATGGACAGTGAGTATTTGCTTGTTGATGCGGAAGTTAACACTGCAGACCTGTTGGTACACCCCATCTGCAGCATGAAGGTCGTGCACATGGAGGACTCGAGCTTTGACTGTTTCTGCCCAGGCATCCTTCCTTTCGTCGCATGATTCCAAGATATTGTCCTTGAATTCAACAGTCCGCACTGGGAATGATGGTATATCTGTACTCTTTCTCTTGCCCCGAGCTTCACTTCCTTTCCACAGAAAAGGCAGTCCGTCTGATAGTTGGATTATCTCTCCGTAGATCGAAGTACAGGTATACATTGGGTCGAAGGGCCTTCTTCTTTTTCCTTCACTGTCTTGGCGATCTGCTGGGGATCACAGTACTTCTTGCGACAGTCCTGATGTACCTGTTGGCCAGGAAGTGTCTGGACCACATCCTTTCTGTCTGCGCTTGCCCTGTTGATAGCGTCGCTACCCTTCATACCAAGTGTTGCTGGTGGTCGCTTCCCACCCACTACCGGCTTCTTGCAAATGGGACATAGGGTATGATCCCACTCCATCATTCAGTATGATCCACGTTCCTGCACTTATATGTAGTTCTATGTTGTACTTACTATGCAAGCATTTTCTGTTTATCACGGCGAGCTACCACCACCACCACCACCAGTCTAGAGGCGTCAGTTCAGTTCGCCAGCAACCCAGCAACCACCACCACCAGTCTAGAGGCGTCAGTTCAGTTCGCCAGCAACCCAGCAACCACCACCACCAGTCAACAGGCATCTTCTGCTCATCAGCAACGTGACTCTGCAATGAAACAGAACAGTTAAATACAGAAAATGATAATGATACAGATAAAACAGCTAATGATAATACTGTGCTTAATTGGATTCCTGGCCCCAGAATGTATGATTAGGCACTTAAAATCAAATCTCTATGTTATCCAGAAGCGGAGATATAGTACAATATCTTATTTACGGCGGCAATTTTGAAAAATGGCTGCCATTTTCGCTTTTTGGCTTGGTCTAGTTTATCGAAATGTGTTTAATTTTATTCCTTGTCCCTGAAAATGTATGTTTAGCACTTAAAATCAAAGCTCTATGTTATTTAGAAGCGGAGATATTGGGAAATATTAGGTTTATGGCGGTCATTTTCAAAAATGGCTGCCATGGCACTTTCCACCACCAGGATTCCTTAAGACTTTTGATATGTCATAGAAGACATATTTCTGGGTATAAAACAGTTGGCAGACTTTCTGTTGCAATTTGTCCGAGGTTGACCACTCTTTTTTCACGAAATGTCTGGACTATTTGCATTAATTCATCATAGGATTGATCGATACCGCTTGAGTGTATTCAGCGAAACTATTTTCTGCAAATGTGTAATATCGCTGTAGCCTGATTCCAGGAGGATGCTGCACCAAAAGTAAATCCCTGCGTAAATTGGCATCAACACTGATTTCAGAGAACCGACACTTCGCACAGCGGCATTCAGTGGGAAATATTGATTAACAACTCAATGACATATGATGAAAATACAGTGCCTGCGTCTGGACATCGTCCAATAATGTTGCAATCCTTCAGCACTGGTGATACCCACACTCTTCTGGATTTGGAAAGGAAACATCGGCAGGAATAAAAAAGCTGCACATTAATGTCACGTGCCTCTAGTGAACTATTGCCAATATGTGATAAAATAAAATAAATAGGTGGTGTGATACCTTTAGTTTTTCCTACAAATAATTTACTATCTTTGTTACACACACACACACACACACACACACACACACACCCACACATCCATACACACAAATGTATATACATAGGCGTAGGAACAGGGGGGGGGGGGGCAGGGGGCCATGGCCCACCCACTTTTGAGACATATAAATTTCCTAGAAAGCAGCATGCACACATTTGAATATTTGAGAAAAACTACCTGCAATCCATAACTAAGCAAATGCTGCACACATCACATCGTAGCACTTCCACTCGCACCACTCGAGACATTTCCAAATCCCACGGGCCACCGGCGAAAGAGTGTGGGCGGCGTCATTAGTCGTGATCACGCATAAACTGCTTCGAGAACCACCCAATATACAAACAAACATTGTAGCGCTTCATTTTTAAGTCATGCACTCTTGGACAGGACCTTACAACAACGCGACTAATTCAGGAGATGATGTAATGGACCATATGTATGGATATTCACAAAATATATTATGCTATGAAAAGACTATAAAGCAGATACTGTGCCAGCCAGTAACAAAACACATTCATACTAGAGTTTCACTGTCGCTCTTTGACTGTTAACATATTTGACGTTGATTGCATTAGCATTGCCTACAGTAGAACATTATGAAGGCTGAAGGCACTAACGTCACACAATCAAGGAAAGACATACAATTTCCAAGTGCAAGTTCCTTGCCTGGATATTACACAACCATGTATTATACATGGCCTTGGATCTAGCTGCCATACACTTGAAACATTTACATGTATCTTGAGTACTAAAGCATACAAATTGCTGCCACGATACATACATAGCGTGACTATAGTATGGAATATAACGTACACATTTCCACATTTCAATGGATTTTCAGTTTGGCATAGCACACAGATATCCAACCTTTTGAGTGAGATGTCGGGGTATCATCGGTGCTAGCATCCAACATAGCAAATTACTTATTGTCATAACTTATTATGGATACAATGATAAAGCCTGCACCCTATCACATCGACTTCTAGTGCGAGAACGCCACTCAAAATCTCAAAGTCCCCGAGAGGATTAGGCGCTCGTGATGTGACCTAAAAAGGTCACATGAGGAGTGATATGAAGAGAGATAATGTGACGAGTGACGAGTGATGCTTGTCATGTAACTTGACAAGGCACATCACGAGCATGGCAATTGACCCGAGTGGATCTTTGGCTGGGTAGCTGCCTAGTGGCATTGACGGCAATTTGAGCATTTATTTCAATTTATGTCGTTGAACGGAAATGGTTCGGTCTGGTGGTGGGTTTATGGTATATGCAACAACCACTGCTTAGCAAATCTGATCCCAGAATCTATTCAATGAAGGCATTTGGATTGAAAGTGCTAGAACACCAATTTACAACGGATACTACTATCAAGGTTTGTTATCGTCCAGTGGCGTGTGCGTCCAGACTGAGATTTAAGAATCCCAAAGATAACTGGATGAATTTAGGCCGATTGCAGGGTGTATATTTCTGAACACTACTTATGGTGCAAGCAGTTAAATGGCCATAGCAAAGTCGATTTTGTGCGATGTACTCCATAGACGTCATTGTTAAGCTATGCAATAATTATGGTATGCACAGTGGCGTACTGAATGGGAGGCATTGGAACAATACCCCACCCCTGGGAGGTTGTGGGCCCCCAATGTTCGCGCCGGGGTTCCAGAAAATAATGGCGAGCTCTCTAAAAATCTTTCTGGTGTCCATAACAATCACAACGGGGTCCATAAAGATGTCATGGATGCATTTACGACCATGATCATAAAAGCTGAAGGGACGTTCATAAAAAAATATGTGTATCAAAACTTCTCCTGGAAAAATCTGGACCAATGCAGCGATTAAAAACACAACACTTTTTGAAACTTGCACGTCAAGTTATATTGATATTTGATCCATACATGTGGAACATCGTGAAAACGAGCATGCTGGTGGAGCTCGGTACACTGATTATCGTGAGTACAATCAAGAAGCCGCATTGCAAAACACCACTGACATATTCATGGTCAAAGGTCAAAGGTCATCGATATTTCCTTCGCAATTAGCACATGTGTAGTACTCGATACACTAATCACATGAGCATGCAAGCTAAGAGGAGCATTTATGATCAGCTGAGATATGCAACGTCAAGCGTTAGAGTCATTGAGGTTGGATTCTTCAGATTACCTAAAACATTGGCGCAATAGTCATAATTGATGCATGGACCATCATGAGCACAAAGGCTAAGAGGGGCGTTCATAAACAGCTGAGTTATTCAAGATCAAAGGTCGAGATCATTGGGGTCGGACCACTGATATATATTGTTAATGGCACACATGTAGTCCAGGATTAACTGACGGCCATGGGCATGAATGATAAGGCGGCGTTGCTAAACAGTTGAGCTATTCAGTGTCAAAGGTCAGGGTCATTGAGGTCGGATTATTCGGATCTTCTTCCAAGTTTGTACACGCGGAGTAATTGATGCACTGACCATCATTGATGCACCATTGATGCACATTGGACCATTGATGATGCACATTGGTCGCCATGCCTGCTGGCACCTCAGAGGCTTTCATCACATGGGCTGCAAGCTTCCCCGTCTGTAATCTTAAGTTCCCTCATCGCGCCGGTGCGAGATGCGTCGCAATTCTACTGTACCGGCAAGTGTTGGGTATTGTGGGAGGGGCAAAAATGCCACAAGCACCAATGCAGTTTTTAAAAGAAGTAGAGGCTTGAAAAAAGCATTCCCCACTCCGTCCATAGTGCGGGGTTCGGAGTGCCGAAGCATAACGTAGCCGGCCCTCTTGGAGGGTAGCCCCACGCGCTAACCCGCGGTTCCACCCGCGAGCAGTCAGCATGTGTTTGTCCTGCGTTGCCACAGGTCAGTTATGTTTTTGGTTCTTTCATGTGCATATGGAATACTTGATGATATGAAGACTGCTGCAATTTATACGATTGTTTTTATATTCTTGTATTGACGCAGTGATCCAGTAATTTCGTCATCACGGCCAACTGTTGCGCATGGTCAAACATGGTTTGGGAAAGGCGGTTTCAGTACAATCTTCGGATCGTCATCAGTTTTTTTATTCTGGTGCTATTTTATTTTATTTTATTTTATTCTGCTGTATGGTTTTATAATTTTTGTTCTATCAATGGTCACATTTAAATGATGTACATATGTGACCAACCAACCCTACCACAATAATTATGTGGTACAGTTGACGTAAATAAGACCAGTGATTACAGGATACTTGGGGATGAGGAAAGGGCAACATGTCAAAACATTGGATGGGAGGACAGAGAGATAGAGAACAGGGAGGGAGGGAGGGAGGGAGAGACAGACAGACAGACAGAAAGACAGACAGACAGACAGACAGACAGACAGACAGAAATACAGACAGACAGACAGACATACAGACAGACAGACAGACAGACAGTCAGACAGACAGACAGACAGACAGACAGACGACAGACAGACAGACAGACATACAGACAGACAGACAGACAGACAGACAGACAGACAGACAGACAGACAGACAGACAGACAGACAGACAGACAGACAGACAGACAGACAATCATCCCCCTCTCTCTCTCACTCTCACTCTCACTCTCACTCCCTCTCTCCCCTTCCCACTCTCCCTCTCTCTCTCTTTCTCTCTCTCTCTCTTTTCCCCTTCAATTTTTATCTGTTGCCCTTTCCTCATCCTGATGCATCCTAGCATCATCGGTTGCATTGACGTCAACTGTACCACAGAAGTGTCGTGGTAGGATTTGTTGGTCACATGTGTACATAATTTAAATGTCATGATTTATTAGTTATTTGCTATCCTTATTCTTGCAATCATTTTTAAACCTTACCAGAATAAAGGAAGTGGTGGCGATCCAGAGTTGGGGCTGAATCCGGTTTTCCCAAGACAATGCTTGACTACGCGCTCTAATTAGCGATTATTACGATTTTATATCGTAGTCACCAACAGAAACGAGAATGCATTAAGCTTATTGAATCAGTGTGTGAAAACAAGAGCAAATGACAACTATATAATTTGCAACAGTCTCGCTATTCCCAAACAGTTTAATGTTTAATTCATGCTCTTAATTTTTGATAGTAGACAGTGCTGTTTCCAGCATTAACAACGAGTAAATAATAAGATCTTGTTTTATGATTATGGAATTCTAAAGTATTCCAAGCACTTAACTAGATATATTTTGCCACCAGCGAACTACCAATCAAATTGATAATGCCCTGGTGGCGAAATATATTTTGTCAAGCGTTCGTAATTTTTATGGAATATATAATGAGATGCATGGCTGCACCTGACCATTTACTTCTTGTATCGGAAACTCGCCTCTGTGCGACGTACCCTTACATCATTTCGTTTGTATTTGCAAAGCATTGTGCCGCCGCCGCTGTCACCATCGCGTGTGCGCTTCTGCATTGCACATGTTCAATATATGTACGAATTGCCAAGACATGTAAGACTGCTTCGCTGCCGGGATGAGGAACTTCGGGGGCGAGAGGCCGATATCATAGGAGGAAGATGACAATCTCATTCTCAAGATGGGCGACGCATTGCCGGAGTTACCTACAGGGACCACATGCAGTTCGAGCCCTTGTGGTGCTCTGGCATACAGACATTATGAGACTATCTAGTCTTAGGTAGTGCTGTGAATGCGCGGAGACAGATGAACCGGCCGATTTTGCTTGTGACGCATTGGAATTTCATTGATGTAAGCAATGTGTAGTTTCATTAATGTATATACCATGCAATCTGGATGAAGTCTGAGTGTTTGGATCTGAATGCAGGACTGAAATGCGAGCTATACTTACTAAGAGTGGCGCAGCCAGGATTTTCTTAAGGGGTCCCCCTCCAAAAAACATTAAACATGGAGAATGTTTCGGCGCGCAACGCACGCCAAAATTTTGGTTTCAAGCATGATTGAAGTATAAAAATGTATTGTTTCGTCTCGTGCAATTTTAGTTGATGGGAAGGGGGCTGCCTCCCTTCCTTGGCTGCGCTTCTGCTTTCTAAGTCTGTGCTAATCTACTAATGCATACCTAGCTCCACTACAAGCACCCACTTCGGCAATGAACAGAATGCTAGTATAAGTACCTTAGTTAGCTTAGTGAATCAACTACCAAGTTAGCTATGGGCTACTTCCTCATTTGTTTATTAACTAGGACCTTGGTAAGCTGACAGGATAATCTTGCTTTTCCTACACACTGGCTAGTTATACCCTAGTTAGCTAACAAGGAGAAGGTTTGTCAAATAACGAGTGGCAGCAGGAAGAACAAACACCTTGTAGGTACTCTAGGCTACTCCGTGTTGCAGAACGAGGCACAGCCTATGCAAATATGCGTTGACAAGGTACAAGGCAGGGACTGGTCGGTTTGGTTTACAGTGTACGTTCTTGCTTGTCCTTTCTCCTCACCGTCATCGGCGAACACTTACAACGGTACAACGGGGGGCATCTTGAAAATGTATAGTACTACATATATCATGGTAACTAGGGCACACCACATACATGTAATGAGCTTGCCCCCACCTTATGCATATAGCGGAAGTTGAAGACATTTTGTTTGAAAAGTAATGCTAAATGTGTTTACTCGCACCAGGAAGATAAACCTATTATTACACAAGAATCAATCGGTCGCGAAAAGAGTTCCAAGTACAGCGAGAAGTGTGAATCTGAAAGTACTTATTCTGCGATGATCGTTCTTTTTAGGACCACATGTTGCTGCTAGCCATAGGCGCGCCCAGGCGTATGCCCTCCCCCCACTTAGAGGTGGAAGTTGTGTGTTCACTATTCAAATTATCAGATTTCCTATCCGAAAGTGCTCAAGCACGGTACTTTGCGAAATTCCTGGGTGCGCCCCTGCTATTGACCTTGGCCCACCCACTTTTTGAGACGTTCCTACGCCTATATATATATATATATATATATATATATATATATGTATATATGTGCGTGTTTATGTGTGTGTGTGTGTGTGTGTGTGTGTGAGAGAGAGAGAGAGAGAGAGAGAGAGAGAGCGAGCGTCCCCTGAGAGCAAAAGACAAGGAACAATAGATTGACGAATGAAAACAATGAGCCGTGAATGCTAAGATCAGAATAGCGGTCACCTCCCCTGGGCCCATCTCCCCTCCCTGCCTGCCGACCATCCCGCTGCTCTTGTGCGCTACACCAACGGAGGAAGGGGAGTAATCCAGTGAACGATGAAAAGCTCCTCCCCACGCTGCCTCCTGGTCCGAAGTTCCGATAATCTAGGGGTATATCCCGGGATATTTTATTCCGAGCTTGTCAGGAAGTGTATTGAATATTCTCGGCAGATGCAGCTATGTATTTAGCTCTACAGAAGCTGACATATAAATTTCATCTCTACTGATTTGATCACAACAAAATATTCGCTTCATCAGGTGCTTGGGCCCTGTTGAATGCGCGATGGCGGCGGACGAGGGTGGGAGGGGTACGTACATCTCAGGTGATAATTGATAAACAAGTACCAGCTATTATTGTGGCCGTGGAAGTTGAATTTTATGGTTGTCAGAATCTGCCTTTTCAACCTTCTACCGGTTTCACTGAAGTTCTGAATACAGATGCTACCCGAGTCTTTCCCTCGCCCAATGCGCCGCTGGATGAACGTATGCCGAAAATAGGGAACGTCGCCCTGAACTGGCCGAGATAAAGAAGACGTTCTTCCAGCAGACTTCCATAGTATGGGTCACATATTCCTGAACATGGTGATCCATGACAAGATTCACCTTACCTTTTTAACTCGGGCGTCACGTGACTGTATCATTACAACTTCAAACATCCATTGTTTGCCAAAGCACACTAATAAATCGCACTCGCCATAATGACTAGCCGCCAGCCGTCCGTTGCACGTCGCAAGAGTCGTTCCCATTGGTACCGGTCCCTTTACCCAGAAGTAGCTGGGGGGGTAGGGGTTTTCCCCATCAGGCTATTCTGTGACAGGATCCCAAGGCGTATAGATAATGAAGTGGAAATGTCAGAACATTCAAAAGGAGCACGGGTCACCTTTCGCTAGAACACTTTTTCAATGTCGCCCGAGGTCAAGAGTCTCTGGCCATATTCAAACATGGCCATTTTAAGCAAGCAGAGATTCCACCAACTTTGGCCTAAGCATTTCACCTGCTCATCAGCACGATCATACGCATGCAATCGTGATGTTTCTCTGACAAAACTATGCCAAGATAATACATTCATTATTGCATTTCTGTTCGTGTTTTACAACCTACGCCTCGCGCCGGTCGTGCCATCGTTGGCGCTAAATACACACATGCACATAATGCCACAATGACGAAGGCTCACCATTTTTAGACAATACCTTAAAGCAAAAATTCACCTTTTGGAGAGTCAATATGCCACGTTATTTAATGACATCAACAGAAATACATTCGATGTGCCTCACATAGCTAACAGAGTGAATACCACCGATGTTCCACACATAGCTAACGGCGTGAATACCACTGATGTGCCTCAACAGCGTGAATACCACTGATGTGCCTCACATGGCTAACAGCGTGAATACCACCAACATGCCCCACATAGCTAACAGAGTGAATACCACCGATGAGCCCCACATAGCTAACAGAGTGAATACCACCGATGAGCCCCACATAGCTAACCGCAAGGTTGTTGCCAGGATGTACTGGTGATCTCGGATGATAAAATGAAGCTTCTATTGTGCCATTCTATTGTAGCATCTTTTGTGTCATAATGCTCCACTCCGTGCTGAATTTGAACTTCACTAGAACATGGTGCTTTGCTGTCCAGTTTACAACGGTTCCTCAATGCATCGATGTTGTGCTGCCGGTGCTCCAGAAGGTATTCACACGGAGTAAGGATTTCACGACGTTCGTTGCCTAGGCTGTCTTCTTTTACATCCACTGACTTTGATTTTAGATTCAATGAATCGTTCTGTTGATGTCACTGGTTTAACCGCGGGGTGCCCTGGGAGTGAAGCCTCTCCGATTTGCACAACAGGCGGACAAAACAAGACGTATGATATTGGTCGCCGGGTCGATTGGCAAATCAACTTTCGCCGACCGGGTGGGGAGGGGCTCTTGAAAACTCACCTCCAACTTCCGGTCCACACATGCTAGGATGAAATGCAGAACGAAGCACAAAAGCTATAGTCATAGGCCAGAAGTTATTGTAATCGAGGCTGGTTCGCGATGTTGATCAGAGCGATACCCTAATTGCCAGGCTTGACATTTGAAAACCACTGAAACGCGCTTACTTCGGATGTCGGGCTGGTTTAGTTTGACTTTCCAGGTATTCGACGAGACGCCTGAGGCGCGGATTTAGCTGCACATTTTCAGGGTTCGTGCGCAAAGCTTCCACGATAGCAAAAACTGGTGGTTTGATATAAGTGAGTTTGTTCTATTTGATTATTTACAGGTTAACTTTGTCGCTTATATAACTTACAGGTGTTCAGATCTGCATCATATTCTCCCATGCCGACTCCACGCACATGTGAGAGCCCAGTGCCTTAAAACCAACAAGATATTCCCCGGTCTTCTCGAAGTCTGCTCCGACTGCTTAGCAACGGCGTGTCGCTACTTTGGAAACATGGGATTTCCAATAAATGTTCAGGGCAGTGAAGACCAGTCATCCAACTACAACACTAAAACATTACTATGACTAGGTAGTTGTTTTTATCTGTTATGGACGCTCAATGGTCTATCGTGGTCGAATACTGTAAAACCCAATCGCAGACACACACAATGATGCCGGAGGAGCCCCTTTGTCCAGCCGGAAGAGCGTTGCATCTGTATGGAGGCACATCCCGCCAACCCCCTTGGATCCTGAAATGTTCTGACCATATTTCCTATGACCATAAACCTACTGACCGCCGGACTTCTGGCTGTAGTTTCTCTGAGTGTAGCTCTTCTGGCCATGATTCTGACTGAAACCCCTACAGCCATAGATGTATCGACCGTATGTTCTAACCGCATGCTTCCTTCTGAAGTTAAATTGCATCGTCGTCGTCCTATTGGCCGTAGTCCCTATGACCAATGACCATCTACCCAGTGAGTGTTGGCCTTCTGGCCGTAGTCCCTATGACCAATGACCATCTACCCAGTGACTGTTGGCCTTCTGGCCGTAGTCCCTATGATCAATGGTAATTTGCCTAGTGACTGTTGGCCTTCTGGGCGTAGACCCTATGATCAATGGTCATTTGCCTAGTGACTGTTGGCCTTCTGGCCGTAGACCCTATAATCAATGGTCATTTGCCTAGTGACTGTTGGCCTTCTGGCCCTAGTCCCTATGGCCTTCTAGCCGTAGACCCTATGATCAATGGTCATTTGCCTAGTGACTGTAGGCCTTCTGGCCGTAGACCCTATAATCAATGGTCATTTGCCTAGTGACTGTTGGCCTTCTAGCCGTAGACCCTATGATCAATGGTCATTTGCCTAGTGACTGTTGGCCTTCTGGCCGTAGACCCTATAATCAATGGTCATTTGCCTAGTGACTGTTGGCCTGCTGGCCGTAGTCCCTATGACTAATAACCATTTACCTGGTGACTGTTGGCCTTCTGGCCGTAGTCCCTATGATCAATGGTCATTTACCTGGTGACTGCTGGCCTTCTGGCCCTAGTCCCTATGACTAATAACCATTTACCTGGTGACTGTTGGCCTTCTGGCCGTATTCCCTGTGATCAATGGTCATTTACCTGGTGACTGCTGGCCTTCTGGCCCTAGTCCCTATGACCAATGTGCCGGCCATGTGCCTAGTGACCATCGGCATTCTGGCGGTAGTGGTTCTGCACGTATATTTTTAGCGGATCCAGTGCGGACACTTATGAGAGGTAATTTTCCGGTTCAAATGTGTTCTCCACTTAGCTGTAAATTTTGAAATGTCGTAATCACACATCAGCTGCATACCTACCGTCAAGGACATGATACTGCAGCCCACCTTAAAACACAACCGTCATTGCCTAAAGATAGCTTCTTGTGTCCACATATTCCAATAATTCGTTAAAATTAATTACTTTTGAGAAATAAGCCGGCCGAACTTCCACTCCGCTGTACCTACCAACCCTGGTAGGAACATCGCTCCAGATGGGATGTGGGCTGCGGAATGCGACTTCGTTTGCTGGGGTGGAATTGATAATTGACACCACAATTGTATGGAAAACTCCTACGGATACGATGAAAATGACGGATACGATGGTCATAGCAGAAGATTATCAAGTAGTACAGTGGGTATTCCAGATAAAGACGGTGTATTTAGGTATCCATCCCATATATACACCAACTTTAAATACAACTACGACTTAACAGCAGCTACTGGAATAGAAGTAATTGTATATTTTGAAAATATTGCGCGTTTGATATTATGATGCATGTTTAATTTTTGATGTTGATTAAATGAAGGGAAAAGTTTTGAGACTGGGTTTTCACACATCTCCAAAAGTGTGTTGTTATTCCAGCTTAGGTGATTCGCGATATGTTAAAATCGCACGATATGTCGAAACAATACGTTTTGCTTTAATAAAGCGAGAAAGAGGTGAACTATTTTGGTTAAGTTGAGTGTTTTGAATCTCATGAATTTCTGATATATATATATATATATATATATATATATATATATATATATATATATATATATATATATATATTTGAGAAAGAAAATCTTATAGGTAAGACTAGGTAGGCTAGGTGTTTATTTATTTTACATTGACCTCGAACGTTCTGTCGGCCCCGCCACACATTCTCGGCGTCCACTGTCAGCATTGTGTTTTGTGGTGTGATTCGGCCAATTTCTACTTAAAAGCCATCACATGTAGCAGTCACCGCACAACTTGCTATGCCGTACCTGCCAGCGGCCGGAGCAGCATTACTCGGGTCGGCCTAATTTCTACCCGACGGAGCACCTTCGTCCCCGGAGCTACCAGCTGCTGAGGATGACTCATATTGGATACCCGGCTGCTGACGCCATGACGATTCATCCAGCTCGGGCGATGATTCCAGCTCTGCAGAGGCTGATTCATAATGTTACATCTGCCGCCCATCTTCAAACTGCCGTACCTGCATTCGATGCTCTGTCTTTAACCCATTGGCGTTGGGCTGTCTCCTGCGTGTCAAGCATGCGTATGGGGATCTTCCTCTGCCATCGCCTGTCCTATAGAAACTTGAGCCTTGCAGGCGGCACTTTTGTGTCGCTTAGACATCAGCAATTCCCTGAGAACCTGCACTGACAATGTGCTAATTCGAACAGTGTTGTGAACGAATGTTTTGCCCTCCGGCGCCTGCTCTGATCCCTTTCTTCACTTATCACTCCCTTGGTATGCATTGTAGCAATTTCGCACACCCTTCGTCAGTGTTTGGTGACACAGTCTGGGTGCCCTCACCTCGCCACATATACCATCACTCCCTCGCCCGCCGGCGGGAACACGAAACGAACCAGTGTCTACTGGAGGGCTTCGATTCGGCAGGATCAGTGCTGTTGATCAGTATTCTGCGCGGCTTGTCACAGTCCCATTTGTCGGCAGCTCACCCATAGGTAGGCGACGTGGCTGCCCTGAGATACAACGTGCACTTTTGCTTCTTGACGCCACTGTTGTGCAAATGAACAGAACAGCGAATATTTTCCAAGCAGTAGGAAGCATTTATCGTGTCTCGTGTCCAACGCTAGGGAGGGGCATTATTTTCCGAAAATGCATGCTGCATTGGGAGGATAGACCCTAAAGCGAGGCTACTCATTCTGATTAACTTATTGGCTCCATTGCACCACTTCTACCCCTTTCGAACAACCCTCTGAGTTTCCGTGATCGAAGACAGACTGGCAGAGCGTCGTTACGGGTGAATACCGCCCCACCGCAGAAGTAATCTCGTCCGTACTGCTCAGCCACTCGGCCATTATTGCCGCGCGGATGACCCAGGGGATGCAAACAGGTTCGCAACAGCTGATGGAGGTTACAGCCGAGACCGCCGTCGTGAAAACATATGGACTTGACACGGATAAGAAAATGTCGTTTTGCAGATAGCCCAGTATATAGATACTAAAAGTCAAGTCCAAAATGTTTTTACTGCTCCCTGTTTGAAATTGATTGCTGTATCTTTATTATTTTTTATTTACGTTTTGTTTCCCTTATTATTTGCTATATTTTATATTTTCACATCTCTCGACGGAACACCTGACACTCCATTTCTTGAAATTATCAAAAGATGTTTTGCTACGATATGCTGGCGCATATGCATTCTGCGTTGACGTCACTGTTCCTCCGGCGTTTGCACAGCGCGATGGGACGCTTGTATCTTCGGTGCGTGTGAGTGCAATATTTCGCACGTATTTTTATTATCATGCAAGCCCTTTTCGTTCTTTAATAGTCGCATAGATTCCTATTAGTTTGCTCTTAATTATTTTGTTCCCCATTGTGTTGCTGCTCAGTGTAATCGCCAGCACAGGGCCAATGGTTGCAGGTAAATCACCTCATCGAAGCAGGGCCTTATCTAACATGTTTACCATGTTTATCATGTTTGTTAGATGGGATGTATTCTACCTAGTGTTGTGAAATGAAAACCTAGTGGAGGAAAATATCATCCATTCAAAAGTGGTTCCAATGGAAAAGCAACCAAAACAAGCCAAACTATTGTTCTGGGAGCGGAAGTCACCTTTTTCTTGCAACGGTGTCTTGTTCCAACCAGAAGAAAGGTAGCAAGTTGGCAGCACTTATCCTTGAGGCCAAAGCAACGAGGATGGCTTGAATCTAACATGTTTCTGTGAAGACAAAAATTATGGAATAAATCCAACAATTTTATCTGTCAATACTGATGTCGCAAAACATAACTTTTCTAGACATTTGCGCACAGCCCTGGGGCGTGGCGACGCGAACAAGACCCCGTGACGCAAGTAACGAGAGCTAGCTATTCATTTGCAGCATTTGCTTCGACGTTGCTAAAATGAAGTGACATACGAAGCTCGATGGATGCCTCACGAAATGCAAGGTATGCAACGTAGTAGAATGTTGGTCGATATTTTCTCTTCCAGGCGACACCAGGTGCACACAGCTGAAAGTGGCTTGGATCAATGTCTGGGATCCAGTTGCGATGGCGGATCCAGGGAACATCTTGGCCATACTTCTCACACTGCTTGTTTGGCGAGGACAGCGCGGCTTAGTTCCCCAGTGAAGTATGCGACCAATGGCCTGCCATCGAGCTCTCTTAGCGGGAACATGAAAAGACAAGTGTAAAACTGGTGGTGACGCAGGGCACGACCACAGACGTGCTGAAGCGGCTACTGTCAGCCTTCATAAGCGTCACACCGCACAGCATGGCCACCGAGCAAGCAGTGTCACACTGCAACAGGATCCAGTCAGCACACCACAGGCGTGCTGAAGCACTGTCAGCCTTCATAAGCTCACCGCACAGCATGGCCACAGGAAGAGGTCACACTGCAACAAACAGCACACACCACAGACGTGCTAGGCCGGCCAGGTCAGAGGGACAAGGAACAACGAAGCGCCACGGCCTTCATAAGCGTCACACCGAGAGCCACAGAGCAAGGTGTCCACGCAACAACATCAGCACACAGACGTGCGAAGCGGCCACTGTCAGCCTTCATAAGCGTCACACCGCACAGCATGGCCACCGAGCAAGCAGTGTCACACTGCAACAGGATCCAGTCAGCACACCACAGACGTGCTGAAGCGGCTACTGTCAGCCTTCATAAGCGTCACACCGCACAGCATGGCCACAGAGCAAGCAGTGTCACACTGCAACAACATCCAGTCAGCACACCACAGGCGTGCTGAAGCGGCCACTGTCAGCCTTCATAAGCGTCACACCGCACAGCATGGCCACAGAGCAAGCAGTGTCACACTGCAACAACATCCAGTCAGCACACCACAGACGTGCTGAAGCGGCTACTGTCAGCCTTCATAAGCGTCACACCGCACAGCATGGCTACCAAGAGTCTGACCGCAACAAGAACAAGTCAGCGCACCGCATGAGTACGACACACGACACGGTGAACAACAGACCATAAGCGGCCTGCTTACACGTGGCAGAATTACGGCAGAACCTTTCCCACAGACCCGACGTTCGCGACGTCGGCGGCAGAAATTGGCAGGTAGCACCAGAAATTAGCAGGCAGCAGCAGAAACAAGCAGCATGCGGTAGACTCTGACGCCAAATTTCATTCTGAAAACTTCACACTAACGGTCTGACCTCATATAGCAAATGCGCCATGAAGCGTCTCGGTTGCTCGTTTATTGTGCCACAATTGATCTGGTGCAGTGCAAATTGACTCAAGCGGTAGTACCACTCACGGTATTACCCGCATAGCATAAATTCCTATATATTCGGTTCTAGCTTATTACAAGAAGGGCACGTCACAGGCAATGGTTTTCAATGGAGACAGTGGTAATAAGGTTACTATAACAGGGAAGCAGAGCAAAATGTCTTCTAATTAAAGGACTGAAAAGGGTGTCGAAAACAGCTCATTCCTACCAGGACAAGTGCACAGGAACCGAACCGGGGAAAGTTTAAGGGGTAACGACCCCTACTTTGAACTAGTTGATCATTAATCGTATGGATGTTGCATGTAAATAATCCATGGTCCAAAACTATTCTGGTTCCCAAGCTAAATTTTTAGTTCGTGCATTACATATGACAAGGAAAACCTAATTTTAAACTTGGCAATTGGTGCTGCGTCAGCAAAATCAAAAGTGCACAAAGTTCCATCGCTAAGCAAACTCCATTTGACAGCATGAGCCTCCCACCCCGAAAAAAAACAGGTAAATTAAATATGCTACCGATTGCATTTACTTGGATTGCAGTGTAAGCCATATAATTTACTCACCATTACGTCCATTCACAACACCCACGGTATTTAATTTTAACAAATGTAACCACCGAACAGCAACCGCACAACCGGTGAGACGAAGCAGACAACTGGAATACGTCAAGTTGTTTGCTCCGGACGTCGCCGACGTCGACAAAGCTACTAAATCATAGTCGCCGTGCCCAGTACATTGCGTGACGTCATATACATCTATATATATATATATATATATATATATATATATATATATATATATATATATATATATATATATATATATATATATATATTTTGTGACGTCAGAGGCTGCGACCGTCGCCGACGTCGAGTTCTGCTCGATTCTGCTCGGTTCTGCCACCGTCACGATTCCGCCGGAATCTGCCGGGTTTCTGCCGTGTGTAAACAGGCCTTATCAGCATCAACAGTGCGGGAGCTCCGTCATTCGTTCCCCGCCCCCACCCCCGCCCCCGCCAAATAGTAGACAAGTAAACAGCAAAAAAGCGAGGTGCGTTCGCCTCCCGGACCCACAAGCATACAAGAAGCGAGGGTTCGTACAGAAGTTCTACAGTTCGGTTCTAGGAGTTGAAGTTCTGTTAGTTCAGTTCAGTTCAAGTTCAAGTTCTACGTTGAGTGTTCTGTTAGTTCGAAGTTCTACAGTTCAGAAGTTCTACAGTTCAGAAGTTCTACAATTCACCTAGGTACAGCTATCACTGGGGCGCGCGCGCGCACCGGTTAGACATCCCACACGTTGACGCTGCCGCACATCCTGGACGCGCCGCCGGTGCGCGGCTGGATCGCCGAGCACATCCGCTAGTGTGAGGCCGTGGCGCACTTGCTGAGTATGAGCACTGGGTACGGCGGCGCGAGCTGCATGTCAACGCCGACCGGCGGCTCGTTCGGCGGGGCCGCCGTCGCCTCCCAATGCTTGTCGCATGCGGTCATGGCATCGCCGCGGATGTCACGGCACCCGCAGGCGCTCGTAATCTGCCCCTGTGTCGGTCGCGCCGCACCAGCCGTCGCCAGCCGCCGCCCCGCCCACAGTCCGACGGCTGTCCAGCGTCGACACAGACCAGCACCGGCACAAAAACCAGCGCCGGCCGCCGCCATCCCCGTCCATAGTCCGACGGCTGACCAGTGTCGATACAGACCAGCACCGGCACAAAAACCAGCGCCGGCCGCCGCCATCCCCGTCCATAGTCCGACGGCTGTCCAGCGTCGACACAGACCAGCACCGGCACAAAAACCAGCGCCGGCGGCCAGCGCTGGCCGCCCGGTCCTGCGTCCGTCTTGTCTGGCGCCGCGCCAGCGTACGGTTCGGCTTCGTCCTCGGTCCGGCTACTTCCGGCACGGATCCCAGCCAGCGGGAGCCGGCGGGTGCCGGATGGAGCCCCCTGACACTCTCTTGAAACTCTTCGGATTTCTCCCACTGTTTGCAAAGGGCACTTGCACTTAAATATACATATATATATATATATATATATATATATATATATATATATATATATATATACATATATCGGTAATCTTCTTGGCTCTCAGGTAACCTTGTTCATCCATTAGGGGCCTCTCCCAACCTCTGAAGAGTCCCAGTTCAGTCTCCTCTGACACCCAGAGGAGACTGGAGACTCCTCTCTAGACCCTTCGGGGCTCTCTCCTGGTTTTGGGGCCCATCACAGTCCTCAATAGCCCTGTCTAGCTCATATATCGAGAGAATATCATCACTGAGATATGCCTTCATCAGTAATCGACAGCCGTTAGGAGTTCTGTTTATCCATCAGAGGTCCCTTGAAACTCCAATAATATCCCAGCTATCTCTGGCCTTCAGGCGCCCTGTTTATGGCTCAGGGTCCTCAGTGCCATGTTTATTCATCAGCTGTTAGGGTTCCTATCCAAACGAGGATTGCTTTTTCCAGCTGGCATGGGCATTCCAAGTTTCGGGCGGTCCCCTTCTTGTCTTCACCGGGTTTTATCTGTCCTCATAGTGGAGGTCTTCATGTTTTAATCGCCGTTTCCGCACAAGCTGTTAGATTCGCATTAATTTTTTTCTTCAGTTAAATATCTGCCCGCCTTGAGGGGTGTTTGCGGGCATTTGAAGGGCTCCATAGGACTTACCAGGGGGCGGTTGCCCCTCCGCCCCTTCGATGCGCCACTGCATTTTAACAATCAGGGGTCTGTACATGGGCTTAGAGACCCTTTACGTAACACCGGGAACCATCCGCTTTTTCCCGGACCGCCTCCGTACTCGGGATCCTGTTCATCAGCGTGAAGTTCGCTGTCAGCTCTGAGCCTCTCTGCATCAGCGTAAACTGAGGGAGATGCCTGTACGCTTTGCTCCAGCGATGCACTGTGGCACCTCTCTGGCTGATTGTTCGTCTGCCGTGCTGTAGTGTGCCCACCAGACTTGTGCTCGACTCAATTTTTTTTAGTCGACTGACATGTGACTCATAGATCTTCAGATCTGATTCGACTGACGACTCAAACAGACTGACATATTTGAATTGATTCATATCCGACTCAGTGGTATCAGACTCATGACCCATATGACCCATATGATTATACCGGGCCGATCGCCCCGACGGGCGAGGGTACGGAGGAGTGGCACTGGCCGCCAGGGAAGGTATCAACGCGTCTCCGCTAAAAATCACAACGGCTGTCAACCATCCCAACAGCAAACTGCAGACGTTGTGGATGTTGGTTAAACCAGACAGTACGCACCAATTCATCATCTGCACCGCATATCGTCCACCGAGACGGAATCTGACCTACGTGAAAGCGAACTTTGTAGGCCTTGAAGCACACTTCAAGCGTCTGATTGTTGACTATCCGAAGTCCAATCTTTTTATTTGCGGGGATTTAAATTGTGACTTGTGGAAACCAGACTCGGACCTAGGTAGGCGTGTGCTGTCTAATTTTATTTTTGATTGCTCGTTATTTCAGTGTGTGACCTCGCCCACCTATTCAACTGGCTCTCTCCTTGACGTAGTTATCACCAACTGTCGTGACATTGTGCAGCACTGCCGTACACAATTTTGTCACTTTAGTCCGCGTATATTTGTTCGTTTTCTGTCAATGTGCCCAGATCCAGACCGACCGGCGCCACTGTTCGCACGCGTTACTTTCGCCGTGCTGATCCGAATGCTTTGCTTTATGATCTTTGTTTGGCTGACTGGGGTTCTGTTTTTAATTCTCCCTCCGTTACGCTCAAGTGGGACTATTTTCTGGACATCTTTTTACCCAGCATTGACATCCATGCTCCCATCAGGACTGTTAGAATCAGGAACCCTAGCGCCCCGGTCGTATCAGATGGAACTAAAGCTTTAATGTGTCGCCGCCGTGGTGCGCTGACCGTCTATGGGCACCAGTCCACAGAGTACAGGAACGCCAACCGAGCTGTACAATCGGGGATTAGGTGTGATAGCCGGAACGACGTTGAGCGGTGAATCCGTGAGGATGGGAGGGGGTCAATGTGGCGCCATGTCAGGTCATTTGTCGGCGGCAAGCAGGCCATTCGTAAGGTCCTCGACGCGACAGCTGATGACCTTAATCGATTTTTTTTTGTCCGCGTGGGCCCGTGCGTGGCTGACGAGGTTAGGGGTATGGGAGCGACGCCGAGTATCTCCTGCCGTTTGCCGCGTGTTGGTGCCCGTGCGCTTACCCTGGTGCCGTTGTCGCTACCTGAGCTGCGAGCCGTCGTCTTCGGGATGAACGGCTCGTCGGCCTGTTGCGAGGACGGCATCAGAATCCACATGTTTAGGATGTGCTTCGACTCCTTAGGCGAGGTGCTCCTGTATTTGGTCAATTCCAGCATTATCCATTCCGATGCTCCCGATTCTTGGAAGCACTTCACCGTCCACCCCATCTTCAAGTCCGGTGATCCCTGTAGCCCTTCCAACTTCCGTCCTATCTCCATCGTCCCAGTCCTTGCGAATATTGTCATTCCGAAAATTGCAGAGCGTGCCGTCCACCAGCAACTCTACAATTACCTGTCCGATAACCACCTCCTCTCCCAAACTCAGCGCGGCTTCCGTCCTCGTCACTTGACGGAAACCGCTCTGACCTCCATATCTGACCAGATCCTATCCGCATATGACCATGGAGAGGTGTCCCTTCTCTGTCTGCTGGATTTGAACAAGTGCTTTGATGTGATAGATCACTCGAAACTCCTGTCAAAATTAAGTCTCCACAGCATCGATACTTCCTGATTTTTGGCTTATCTTCAGAACCACACCCAGTGTGTCAGCCTTACTGACAGTCTGGGTGTCGTCTACAAATCTGCCCCGTTGCTCAACAGCATCGGCGTTTTTCAAGGATCTTCTCTCGGACCTCTCCTTTACTGTGTTTTCGCCAACGACCTCAGCCTGTTCGACGAAAGTGCAGTGGTTGTTCAATACGCCGACGACACCCAAGTTTTGGTCAGTGATAAGAAATCTGAAATTCAAAATGTTGTCACTCATATGGAAACAGTTCTGGCCTCCCTTGATATCTGGTCTCGAGCAAATGGACTGAAAATTAACGTAAATAAGACACAGCTGATGACGTCGGGCAGCCCACAAAGTTTGCGTGGCTTACCGGGTGTCACAGTGAAATTTCGCGATCACGATCTACCCACCATTTCGGAATGCAAAATTATCGGTCTTAGTTTCGATCACTCGCTCAACTGGGACTCGCACGTCTCAGAATTGACTCGGCGTTGTTTTGGAGTTCTCGGTGGTCTGTCGCATCTGAGGGGGCACCTTCCATCTGTCGTCATCTCCGCGCTGGTCAATGCTCTGCTCTTCTCGGAGATCCGCTACTGTATTTCTGTGCATGGTAACGGAGCCCAAAAGAACCTATCTCGCATTAAAAATCATCAACTACTCGGCAAAGGTAATTTTCGGCCGCAAAAAGCTTGACCACGTTTCGGATCTGCTGAGGAGGCTGGGCTGGCTCAGCACGGATAACCTGGCCAGTAATCACACCCTTCGCCTCACACACAAGGTGCGTCTTCATGGTGAGCCAGAGTCACTGGCTCACGATCTCACCACCATGGCGGAGATTCGTGACCGGACCACCCGTCAAGACTACAACTTGTATGTCCCCCCGGGCGCCCACGAAGTTGGTTTGGTAGCGGGCTTGAAGGCTTCCCTTCACTATTGAATTACATGCAAATTTACTAACTTTCTCTACGCTATGTTGCATGTTTTATGGTAATATAGAGTACCTTGACGTATACCACTTGAACAACCAATTCTTCGGCTTAAGCAAAATGTAACCCAAATGACCCAGTAGCAATCTTCCTGCCTAGCAATGTGCCGTTCAAAGCAGGCTGACTATCAAGCGCCTCCAAAATAGAAGGATTTTTTTCCCGATGTTGATAGGCACTCTCTACCGTCCATTTTACTCCGCCAAGTTGTCACCCTCGTTCGAAAGCGGAATAAATGGCAGTTGGGGGGCGGGGGCTAAGTGCGCCATAGTCTCTTCCCCTCAATGACAGGAGAGTGTCTGAAAGATAACCGAAGAAGACCGCCTGAAATGATCTAACCACACCCGTAGACCGCAACAGGCCCATGTCGCTATAAGAGGCCCATGTCGTTATTGTCGTTATAAGAGGTCCCATAACCGCCACGGAAAACCCATAGCTGCCATAGGAGGCGGAAGCGGATCCGAGAACTGCCATCCGGGGGAGGGGACACGTGTCTGGATCGGCGCTACCGCGAAAGTATCTTGAAGGGTGCTTTTCCCGCCGAGGAGCGCCTCTGGCTGGAAAATTTGATGTTATGCATTCGAGACTTCGCGGAGGGACGTATTTTCCTGGTTGAAGGGACGCTTCCTTCAACGGGGGGGGGGGGCATGCCCCAACTTCCCTCCTTGGACCCGCCACAGACAGGAGGCCTCATATAGCGGGAGCACCAAGAGGCTCCTTACTCTGCTGCAGGCCCCCTTCCGATGGAGGGCCCTCAGACAGCCGACGTAACATATATTCGTGTATTTGTGTGGATATATATATATATATATATATATATATATATATATATATATATGGCGCAGTAAGGGTCGAATATATACGAATATATCGCGTACGAATATATTTGTAGCACAACTTTTACGTGTATTTGCGAATACGTATTTCGAGTACGAATGTATCGCGGACTGGTAACATAAGTAAGTAACGGCGGGAGCAGCACACTTACCTGCGTGACCGACCGATGGCCGCGCAGTGGCACCAGGAACTGCTAAAAACTGCCGACTACTTACTCCCAGCTACAGGTACCAAAATTCCTGGGAAACTCACGCCGCTCCGGTGAGGGAACTGTGGCTGGCGAAAAAATGAAACATCATGAACTAACAATATAAGAATCTTCTACTTGTGGCTTCGCTTGCGTTAATTAATCATTCGCATCGCAACCGAATTTGACGAGTGATCGGCGCACACGTTGTGACCGTCTTTATCGCAGCGCGGCTTCAACTGGATCCCGGGCACTGAAACACCAGGAAAGCAACATTGTGATAGAAAAGGTCTAGGGACACCTTATTCATTTTTGCAATTTTACACCAATCCTATCATTGTCAAAGGAAAGAATCAATCAATAGACATTACTCGCTTGTAATCTCATGATAACCTCCTCCTCCTTATATTAAGTGTGAGACATACTTATATAATACATGTCAGGACTTCCAGCCATTATGTTCAAACCATTAAAAAAAAATCAATATAATGCCACACATTCCAAAATATTTATTATGTTGCATCAATAAAGATATACATGTGTTCATAGAAGAAAAATGTTACTTTCAGCAATAAGGCGTATTCATCTCATTCCTGACTACTCGTATTCTTGACTAATTTTAAGATAGAACAAAGAAAATGTACACAAATATTGTATTTTTATATCCAGCCCACATTGTCTTCATCAATAGGAGGAAACACTTGCGAAGATGTAAAATCACCCAATTGATATGCGAAGTGGGAAAATAAATACGTTGTTTTGTCTCTATTTATTGCACAAATATTAGGTATTTTTAAAAATGTGGCTGATAAGTCCACCATTTCAGTCAGCAAATCTGATCCAAATAATACAGTTTTCTTAACTCTGACCTCTGATTCATAAGTCGATTCTCGATTCAACTCGAGTCGAGTACAAGTCTGGTGCTCACACGATGAATCTCGTTGTGAAGGCATTTTAATACACGTATTATGTGACAGGTAGTGGTGATGGATTCGGCCACAATGGTGCGAACATAAACAAGGGACCAAAGCCGTGTTGGCCATGAAAGACTCACGCCGGGTTTGACGTGAACGATCCGACACGTTTTGGATAGCTTTGGGATTTACGTTATTCTAGATACAAGTAGGTAATACGCAAATTGGGTTTTGTTTTCTCGCTATTTTACGTTGTTCTTAGGTACTCGCTACGTATGCTCATAGATAACAATTGCGACACAAGAAATACCACTCTTGCATGGCGGACTGTTTTTGTGTGGAGCACTTTGCTTGTTCATCTCCGCCTTACGTACACGTCTCCTATTGTTTATTTTCGTGATATTTGACTGATTGGATATCAGCAAGAAACTGCACCTAGTGAAAATTCCTTAGAGGCAGATTCCCTGTCTCGAAGGATGTAAGCAGGAAAATAATTAGACTGAAAGTCATCAGGTAAGTATGCCTACTGTAGAGTTACCAAGAATGGGACAATTCCTGCAGGTTGTATCGTGCAGGTGCAAAAGGAACTGCTCTAAAACTGAAAATTTGATGTACCTTATTCCAATGTGGCTACCAATGTTTTTAGGGGTGCTGAATGAAAAACCAGTCATTAACATCACATGCATCTTCAAAACTCGCTGCATCTATGCAGCCCCAGTGCCACTGCATGATTTTATGCATGTGTAGCCATTACTCCAATTTTTGGTTTACAAATTTTTTTTGGTGCTTTCTGATGTGATTACAATGAATGAAACTGTTCGTCAGGTGCAATAGCCTACGGTGACTAAGATGGCGAATTAGGCGAACATCAAAACTAGATCTTCAGCTAGAAAGAAATTAGACGAAAATCCTAGACGAAAATCGAACTTGTTACGTTTTGATATCATAATGAATAGCTTCCATAAAGCTATTTTTATTCTTGCTAGCATAAAGCTAGCTATTTAACCCCGCTATTTTTGCCATGAAATCCAGGATGAACGTACCACTACCACATTGCATTACTTTACACTGTATATAAGATATTCTACTTCAGCATGAGTGAATGAATTTGCAATGGTCCGAAATAAATCAACATAAAATCAGCTGACTTATGATGCTACGCCCAATCTCTTTTAAACATATGCTATTTAACCATGTCATTTTCTTCTCATGAAGCCTTCCGGCATTATTGAGGCTCTGACATGGCTCGATACACGTCACTACCGACATTTACTGCCGAAAGAACCCGTAAAAACGTCAAGCGGCGGCACAGAAAAGCAAGCATTCCAACCTCGAACAATCCCAAGCAACATCGGCTCTGCCACGCCAAAAATATGTGGTCGAATTTAACCGTTGCGAGTGCATTCTTTCCATCCAACGCCCATAAGCGCAATCTTTTTTCTATAAACAACATCCGGGGAACCTGTCCGACTCAACTCCAGTGGTGACGTAAAGCATGCCAAACACATCGCCTATCGTTTCAACTATGAAAATATGTGAACAACTCTGAAGTTTCTGGTTATTAACACGCGTCCTGGAGGGGGGGGGGGCGAAATCCGCCTACCCCTCCGGTTTTTCGTAGATAACTTCAGATTTTACCGGCCGATATACGCCATGATTTGTGTACCTGCTTATAAATGATCGGCGCTTTGGTTAAACTAAGACGGATTTTTTTTTTCTAGTTAAGGGTCGCTAGAGCCAAAAAGTTTCTCAGCGCCAGACCACAAATATCGGCGCTGATGCACTTCCCGTATCTTGGCAAAAAGGAAGTGTTCTTGGCAAAACTAGCGACTTGTTTTGCGTACATTGTTATGCTATGCTGTTTCAAAGTCACGTCAGGTCATCGAGGTCAAGTCAGGTCAAGTTTATGACAGGTTAGCACACGCCCTGGAGGGGGATGGCGAAATCCGCCCACCCCTCCGATTTTTTGTACGTAACTCCATCTTGTCTCGTCCAATATACGCCATGTTTTGCATACCTACTTGGAAATGGCTGGCACATTGTTTAACGTGAGAAAAATTACATTCGGCCGAAAACCTTTCAAGTTAGGGGCCGTTAAAGTAAAAACAATGCGCAGCGTCAGACCACAAAAATCGGCGCTGGTGCGCTTCCCTTATATTGGCAATAGGGAACTGTTCGTGACAATACTAGCGACTTGTTTCATGCATTTTTATGTTATATAATTTAGAAGCGATGTAAATCACCGAGAACAAGTTAGGTCAAGTTCATGACAGGCCAATAGAACCAAACTTGGTCAAATGGAATGTTGTCAAAAATGCAAATGACTGTTATGCTGTTGATGTCACTTTACATGCCACTCCCTACACATCCCGAAATACACTGTTTGTCGTTGTGTGCCTAAGCGTTTCCATACTTTATTTATGCATTTCACTCCTTTCTTTGCGAAGTCGATTGTTCCGAACCGCCCAACGGAACAGTCAGGTGGGCAGCCCGGTTCCGGCAACTGGACCAGGTAATGACCTAATAAAGTGCTCCTATATAGGTAACCTGAGGTCAAATGGAGGATCTGACATCTGTATTGCATCATTAGTAATGTCTAAAACATCATTAATGGCAATTTTGGAGCAGTTAAACACAATCACAGCGATCCGTAACAATGACAAGCCAATCCATGCAAAACCAGAAAATGTTGCTATTTTGACCTAATTTTACCTGGAAGATATTGAACTAAGGTCATGAAATTTGCAGACAATAGAGTTCACTATCGTGCTCATCCACTCTGCGAATTTCGTTGCTCTAGCCTCAGTAGGAGCCAATATCGTAGGGGTGGGGGTGTAATCCGCCCCCTTCAGTGCGCGTAATTTTCCGAGGCCCTCCAGGGCGCGTGTTAACTCGCGCCGTCTTTCCGGTCAGGTCCTCACATCCCGTCTCGGGGGGGGGGGGGGACGGTTAGTAACCCCCCTCTAAAATCCAAACTAAGCATCGCACGAAAACGAAAGAGGTGTCATCGGAAAGCGCTCGACGAGTAGGGTCCGGGTCCACCCCCAAAATCAATTTCCCCCAAAAGTGCCGTCGCCAGGGGGCTAGATTTTGACGAGTTTTCACGACTTACATTATGTTTTTGGCTCTGGGGAGTTCATTTTGGGGATATATGAAAAAACAATTTTATTTGGAATGAGAAAAGGATAGCGAAATCGACCAGGGCTCCAATCGTTTTTTGACCCCCCCAAAATATTTTTTTTGTGAAATTTCAAGATGTTCAGTTTTCAAGTTTCCTTTAATTTTACTTTTCCAATGAGTAATGCAGATCTATAAACGTTGTTGGAATTCAACTTGCCCTCATAAAAAATGCTTACTGCCAGAATCCTCAATTTGAACTGCAATTTGGCAAATACACAAAATTTATATGTAGTCAAAAAACGGAAAAAATAGAAAAATTCCACTCGTACGTTTTGTTGCATCCCTTAAGATAAGCAAACGCTGAAAGTTTCATTAAAGCATCTTCATCGGCTAAAGCGTGACGACTGGTCGAACTTTTTGGAGGTGACCTCACTTGACTTTGACTAACTCGTTGACCCTAGATGACCTGCTTAACATTTTTTGATCAGCATGCCAAAGTGATGTGAGAAAAGGCATGCCAAATTTGGGCGCGCTACCGCGCGCAGTTCGTCCACTATCCGCGAAATACCTGAGGGGGCGGCTGAAGAGCCCCCGAGAGGGTTAACGTCAATAGAATGAACGCTTTCAATGCGAAAAGTAACAATACCAACAGTGAGCATAATGAGCTCTTCACAGAGCAGTCCGCAAGCACTAGTATATTCAGGAAGGTCTAAGGTTTGAGAAAGCCAAACATGTAGAGGCAGAAGCACCGAAGACTCGAAGACAGCAAGAGCTCAAGACACTGTAGACGAGCACGCCTGCCACTCTAGAAGAGCAACCTCCTATACCAAAGCTCCAACTTCTATCTGTTTCCAAACTAACATAAACCTCCCGGAGGAAACCCAACAGTGTCGAGCCCACTGTTTTGGGCAATCACCTGTTCACTGTTCGCTGTTCGCTGTTCACTGTTCACTTTTCACTGTTCACTGTACACCGTTCACCGTTCACGGTTCACCGTTCACTGTTCACTGTTCGCTGTTTTGCGACCGGGGCAAAGACCAGAGAGGGAAAGCTCCGTCCACGGGTACAATGAGTCCGTGCATTTCAGTCCGGGCGGACACTAGCTGGAGGCGGGACCGACCCATGCACACCATGTGACCCACAACGGCGTCTACCGCCCGCACCACAAAAGACTTCTACCCAGTAGGCACCTACGCAGAGTCAGGCCACACCATCACGCGAGTGTCGTCTTTTACCCGCGCAGACACTCCACCACATTCTTTAATGACCACACTTCACGATTAACAAAAATACCACCTACATCATCGTTCAAACGCAGACCCGCCTGACACACAAACTCTTATAGACACACACACCTTCAACAGTCAGCGCTGCTGCCCCGCCACAGCGTACGCTGAACACCAGCCGGGGTTACATTTGCGTCCCAGGGCTGGACAATTTGCCACTCGACAGCATCGCCACACTAGTTGACTCCTCAGCCCTCCTAGACGCCACAGCCACGACATATCACACAAGACAGGAGGCACGTTCCACACACAAATATTGGTTCTGACATTCAACTCACTGCAGCTGGCATCACACATACACATTCACAGCAAAGCATACGAGGTACGCCTGTATGTGCCTTTACCGTTATGGTGCTGCGTCTGTCTTAGTTGTCATGGCGAACGCGCATCACCTCCACCACTGACGGCTTCACTTCCACAACTGCACCCTCCCACACTGCACCCACCATCGGCCTCAGCTACGCAGCGACGATCTCCTCCACATCTAAACCCGCACACCCTCCAGCACCAGCTCCCACCCGCCTTACCATCCCACCAGCACCCGGCTCTCGGAGCTCGGCACACCTCCCTCCTCAACTCTCCGCCGACCCTTTCCTCCGCTACCCCTCCGACCCGCAACTCCAACGCCTCACCGATCTTCTGTCCCACCTCCCCACCAATTCCCAACTCCACCGCTCCACCGCCCTTCGACCTCACCGCCCACCACTCCTTCCTACGCCAGCCAACCTCGGACACGGCCTCCTCCCACACCCTCTCCACCGCGGACCGGGCCTACCCCGTTCCCACCCCACCTCAGACCCGGACTACGCCCACAACCATCCCACCACGGGCACGGCCTCCTCCCACACCCTCTCCACCGCGGGCCGGGCCTACCCCATTCCCACCCCACCTCAGACCCGGACTACGCCCACCACCATCCCACCTCGGGCACGGTCTCCCAAATCCACCCACCCACAACACCCCTTAGACTCAGACCCAGTCTCCATATCATCCCCCACCGGTACCTACCCATCCCCCACGAGACCTGGCCGTACCCCCTCGCTACACCACCTTCGACCTGCCAGGGCCTTCTCCGCAATCCTAACGCCTTCCCACAACTCCCTCTTCGGGCCATCGGCCACTGCCACACCCATCACGCCGGCCCAAGCCAAGGCCTAGACCCAAGGCCACCACAACCTCCGCATAGACCTTCCACAAGCTAATAGCCATCCCAACCTTCACACAAACCTCCTACAAGTCCACGGCCTCCCCAGCCTACGAACGTCAAGCAACCGGCGCTTCCTGCCCGGTGTGTATTTGAGTGCTGCAGATGTAGCAGCATACAACGCTCGAGGAGAAGAAAAGTAGAACAGCAGGAGAGCAGGGAGAAGGAGGAGCGGTTTTATTAGGTAGAGGAGCATCTTCGCACGTAACTAGCAACTGTACATCTCCAATTCCACGGTACGCACGCTCTTTTCCGCATACAAAGCGAGATATAGAGATAATAGTGATACAGAACCAAAGATAGAGCAAGATACAGATAGAGGTATAGATTCAGAAACAGGGACGGGAACAGTGTCAGAGACAGGTACAGAGATAGAGACAGATGCAAAGGCAGAGGCAGAGGCAGAGACAGACAGATGCAAAGGCAGAGGTAGAGACAGAGACAGATGCAAAGGCAGAGGCAGAGACATATACAGAGACAGGGACAGGGACAGGGACAGGGACAGTGACAGGGACATGGACATGGACAGGGACAGGGACAGGGACAGGGACAGGGACAGGGACAGGGACAGGGACAGGGACAGGGACAGGGACAGGGACAGGGACAGGGACAGGGACAGGGACAGGGACAGGGACAGGGACAGGGACAGGGACAGGGACAGGGACAGGAACAGGGATGGGACAGGGACAGGGACAGGGACAGGGACAGGGACAGGGACAGGGACAGGGACAGGGACAGGGACAGGGACAGGGACAGGGACAGGGACAGGGACAGGGACAGGGACAGGGACAGGGACAGGGACAGGGACAGGGACAGGGACAGGGACAGGGACAGGGACAGGGACAGGGACAGGGACAGGGACAGGGACAGGGACAGGGACAGGGACAGGGACAGGGACAGGGACATGGACAGGGACAGGGACAGGGACAGGGACAAGGGCAGATGCAGATGCAGATACAGAGACAGAGACAGACAGAGACAGCGACAGGGACAGATACAGATGCAAAGGCAGATGCAGATACAGAGGCAGAGACAGAGACAGACAAAGCCAAACATGGACGGAGACGGAGATGGAGACGGAGACGGAGACGGAGACGGAAACAGATATGGAGACGGAGACGGAGACGGAGACGGAGACGGATACGGAGACGGAGACGGAGACGGAGACGGAGACGGAGACGGAGACGGAGACGGAGACGGAGACGGAGACGGAGACGGAGACGGAGACGGAGACGGAGACGGAGAAGGAGAAGGAGACAGAGACGGAGACGGAAAGAGGCTGCCTGGACTTCTTGAATATGCATTCCTTGCTGATTGGGTTAAGAGCCTCACACAGCCTAAAAGTGTATCTATACATACACCCAAGTCGCGAATGGCGAGTCAGTGTACTCTGGTCTGAAAAATAAACCAATGCTTCCTCGACTTACAGAACAGACATTTACGACCAGCGATCACCACTTGGTACACATTAATCTAGCTCTTCACGGAAGTTCTAGAGGGCAACAAGTGCACACTGCAGCGCCGTTTTGGCTTTGTGTGATTATGAATCAGCGAGGCAGAAGTGATATTGTTAATACGATGTGAATGATGACTGCGGCATGTTCTCTATCGTGGGTAAATGTACCGGAACACGTAGGCGTACCGGAGCGTGCACCTCTGGTTGGTTCGTGATGAGGTACCATCTGGGCACACTCAAGCACGAATACACTCAAGCAATCTTTACACTCTCACGCTTCCCCTACTATTGTTCTTCTCATCTCCTTCCACTCTACCGATCTATATATATATATATATATATATATATATATATATATATATATATATATATATATATATATATATATATATATATATATATATATATGTGTGTGTGTGTATATATATAAATATATAGATATGCATCTCCAGCTCCATTTATGTCCATCTGCCTCCGTTCCCCATCTAAATATCTTTATCTCTCTATCTCTATCTCTGTCTCCATATGTCTAGATATTTAGATACACGTAAATACATGTTTGCTCCTACCAACACCTATCGCCATCAGTATTTCCCTATCCCCAATCTATTTTATATGCCTTCATCTATCCTTGGGTATTTCCCTCTCCCTTCCGGCTCCATCTATTCTTATCGCTCTGTAATGCGTATTATTTACACTTTGCTCTAGTAAGTGTAATACAGCCCCGCAGGAACAGCTTGAACGCATAAAAATCCGAGGAAGCCTGAACTCGACTATAGAGGACAAACGAGAGAAATATTTCAAAATTTGTGCCTCTTGGGTTTGCCCTTGGAGGGCGAAGGTGAGGATGGAGACGGGTGTGTTGAATCACGCACTCCGCGTGCGCTATCGTGGGAGGATATCTGGGGAGCCAAGCACCACCCCCGATAACCTACGAGGAAGTACTTAGAATCCGCCCCCTCACTTAGGAATCTGGCTAAGATAGCTGCATAGAAATAGAGCTGCTTTCATCATCTTCTACATTTTGAACTGTTGAAAATGTAGATAACTATATTTCTGCCAATCAATCTGCCTACGTGATCCTACCAGGAAATATATGAATAAGTTATAGGGTCTCTGGATCCCTTCTCGCACATTACGGAGAGGAAATAATCAGATGTGTTAGGGTAAGCGAATAATTAAATCACAGACCAGGCGTAAGGAAGGCTCGCATAATTGTATTCCGGCAGAATAAACGTTGCCGTCAAGCTACGGCTAAGGACATACAGAACTCGTGCACTAACTAGTGGCAGTGCTAATTGCCTGACATCCGTACCTGGGTATGGGACGATACATCATAGCCAGCAGGACAGAGGTTCAGAAAGTGTCCTGCCCGTCATCTAACCGAAATATTGTACACCTTGACGAACCGGAACTGGTGACCTATATGTGATACTCTAAATATGAAAGCATCATTCAGATTGACCTATCTAACCCTTGAATCATTTTATGCCATTCAATGACATCACCCTTTAATCTCCTATACTTGAGTAAGTATACCTGAGGAATATTCCTCAAGTATACTTATTCTCATATCCTATACTTCAGGCATATGCCTTTCTCCATATTCTAAGCTACCTAGCGCACTGATGAGTTCAGTGGCTTTGTGCTGCACTTTTTCCAGCACATCTATACCTCTCCTCTAAATATTTTCTCCATGTCTCTGCAGAATATACCAAGCGGCATCGCAATAGGCAAAGTGCAGTTTTTTCCATGACTTCCATGTCATTCCTATTAATCATTCCTATTCTGATTGTCTTGTTTCAAGATGAGGTACATTGTTTTCTGCATGAATGTCATTTCAAACTAGCATAACTAAGCCTCTGTCCTCTTCCATAACATCCAGTTCTATACTTCCTATTGGATATGCGAATTTCTCGCCTCCGGACCTCATATGTATAACCTACACTTTGCATAGTTGAAAGGTATCTGCCTTTAATCAGCCCACTTTTTATTTCCTCTAAGTCTATTTGGAAATTGCTAGATTGATCACTACTGTTATCTACTCTTACCAGGTTGATGTCATCAGCAAATTTAAACGCCCTATTCCTCAGCTCTACCTCAATGCTGTTCACAAAAATGATAAGAGAAGCGGTCCTAGAACAGAGGCAAGTGGCATTCCACTCAGAAAGTCCTTCCATTCAAATTTACGTCCATTTAATACTACCAGTGGTTTCCGTCCCTTTAGCCATGCTTTAGTTCAACCTTTAACTTTTTGATCAATACCATGTTGCTCAAGCTGACGAATTAGATGTCGGTGTGCAAATAAAGTACCACACTGACATCTAATTCGTCACAAAAACTTTGATAAAGTCTAAACACACAGCATCTGTCCCGCTTTGATTGTCTACTACTCTAGCTGCATACTCCATTAACTCCAGTAGGATAAAATTAAATAAGATCTCCTCGATTGGGAGATCTTATCAACATGGATCTCATAAGAACCATGTTGAGTATCCTTTAAACGCGTGCTCCTATCTAGATTGGTCTGAGCATTCTCCTTCACCGGTTTTCTCATACCTTGCAAAGTACTGAGGTCAAGCTAACTGGCCTGTAATTTCCTATACACTTCATACTGCCCTTTTTGAAAATTGGTCCTACATTTGCATTCGCCAAAATTTAGGTACTTCGGAACACTTCATAGACCGCCTGAAAATGATGCACAGGGAACCACTAAAACGTGAGCACAGTTTACTAAGACCTTGGCATACATCATCCGATTCAGGAGCTGTGCTAGGTTTTACACTGTGCAGCTGTTGTTCTACACATTCGGTGGTTATTGTAAGGTGTTCTAGGCTACCACCTGTCATAGAATAACCTTCGGCGGATTCCAATTTACCTGAGTTACCTCTTGTAAAAACAGATGAGGGTTGCTTGCTTATGCACT
The DNA here is from genome assembly GCA_034440575.1 of Imbricaverruca yamaguchii. Taxonomy (NCBI): domain Eukaryota; kingdom Metazoa; phylum Arthropoda; class Thecostraca; family Neoverrucidae; genus Imbricaverruca; species Imbricaverruca yamaguchii. The sequence continues at coordinate 381,250 of JAOTOL010001384.1, forward strand.
CTACTACATCACAATCACCACCCACTATTTCATGACCTGCCTCAAATGGCCCTACCTTACATTTATTTTGCTTAAATGTGTGCAAGGTATATAGCCTATTCGCTTCGCTTGTGGAACAATCTCGAGCTAATTTATGTTCAGCTAGTCTCTTAAATGCCGTAACACACCTCCAAACTGTATTCCTATCCATTGTATCTGCTTCTAGTTTTTCCTCGGGGTAAACGTTTTAGCTTCTTAATTGTGTGCTTCTTTGACTCCAGCAAATGCCTTACTTCCTTGGTCAGGTTGCAACATATTACAACTTCTCTACCACTCCAATGAGATTGGGTGAAAGAAGCAGCACCATGGCTCAGCCAGCTGCTAGCGCGTCGCTCCTCTGGTCGGAGGTCGCGGTGTCGTCACTCCCCTCCCCGCCCACCTGCCCCCACAGATGGCGCCGGATCAGACAGTTTCCTTGTCAGTATATCCGTCCGTATCTGCTGTCAGTATATCTGAGCTGCTAGCACGTCGCTCCTCTGGTCGGAGGTCGCGGTGTCGTCACTCCCCTCCCCGCCCACCTGCCCCCACAGATGGCGCCGGATCAGACAGTTCCCTTGTCAGTATATCCGTCCGTATCTGCTGTCAGTATATCTGAGCTGCTAGCGCGTCGCTCCTCTGGTCGGAGGTCGCGGTGTCGTCACTCCCCTCCCCGCCCGCCTGCCCCCACAGATGGCGCCGGATCGTGTGACCGAACGCGTGTGTCTGCGTGTGAGGGGGACCGGCCTCCCTCCCCGCCCGCCTGCCCCACAGATGGCGCCGGATCGTGTGACCGAACGCGTGTGTCCAAGCGAGCGGGGAGCGGCTCTCCCCTCCCCGCCCGCCTGCCCCCACAGATGGCGCCGGATCGTGTGACCGAACGCGTGTGTCTGCGAGCGAGCGGGGAGCGGCTCGGATCCTACTGCAGCCAGCGCGATTGTTCGACATCTGCATTGCATCGACATCTGATCGTCTGGCCGGCTTCGGCGACCGCGGACCCGACTGGTGAGGGAGTAGGTCTGCTGACACTGCAGCCGTGTGTGGCCACCACCACCTGTACTGACGTCATCATCACCACGCTTATCATCGGCCGCTTGTCATCTCATCGCGATCTTGTGTGTCTGCTCGTCTTCCTCACTGTCGGGCATGCCCTGGTGCAAGTCATGCCCATGGATTGTTCGCTGCGGTCGGCCGACCATCAACGCTGGAGCTGTAGCGGCCCAGACGGCTGAAATCTGCCGTGGCCGGTCATCAGCTGACCTAGGAATTTCCTCTGGCGGTGCCGTCCCGGGTGTCATCCCCGCTGATTCTGGCGTCCGCCAACGCCGGACCAGGCGTGGCAGACGCACCTGGTGGCTGATGCCGATGTCGCGGGAGCCGACGCGCGCCCGGAGCGTGGTGTCGCCGGAGCAGAGGAGCGCATCGGTGGTGTTGACGCGTGCGGGGCGTGTCGGTACTACTGATGGTCTCATCAACATTCAGAGCCCGAAACCGAAGTTGCTCGAGGTGTCTTTCGAGCTCAGTCACCTGCAGCTTGCCAGCACGGCACCCATCGAGACCTGGCTGAGGCTAGCCACACTGAGCCGTCTGCTGGCTCTGTCGACCGGACCGCCCGAACAAACGAGGCTCCTGTGGTGTGGCCATGGACGTCATGAACGGCATAAGCGTGGCACCGCTCAAAACGACTGTTGAGCCACGACCCAACATCAGGCGTGAGTCATTGTGAACATTAGTGAAGCCGGACGGCACGCGGAGGCTCGCCGTCGGCACTGTGTACCGCCCTCCCCTGCGGAATGTTTCAGACTTGGAAGCGGACTCCTCCGATGTCGAGTTCCAGTGCGAACGAATTTGTATTGATCATCCATCGCGCAAAGGGAATATCTGCTGTGGCATAAATTGCAATCTTACAAAGCCTGATGGTGACAGCGAAAAAGCGATGAACGTTTTTTCGTTGTTGTCCGATTACAAGTTGTTTCAGTTTGTAGCGACTCCTACTTATTTTTGCGGTTCTTTATTGGTTGCCTTATAACCATTGTCGTCATCCTGTGAAACGTTGTGGTTCGCGATCTGTCATTTAGCCTGCACAAATTTGTTCGCGTTTTTATCGATGCTCCTCGTTTTCGTCCTGCGTGTCGCACCGAACACTCTCGTATCTTGTACCGGATTGACCAAACTGCTTTGAATCCTGAGCTGACGTGTGCATATTGGTTGAGGGTGTTTTTCTACACATAAAGACATCAAGACATAAAATATTAGTGCAACTATGAGTCACAGGGGCCCTTCTTGGTTGCAGTCTGTACACTCAACCAGTTGCCCACCAAATCCGTCGATCAGCCCTCCCTGGAATACAGAAAAGCAAGCACTCTATTCTTATAATGATTGTCTATGCTGTTTTTAAAGATGTTCAATGTGCTGCTACTGACAATGGTTTCTGGCAGCTGATTCCAGTGTTCTACAACCCTGTTGGTGAAGAAAGACTGTCTTAACCTTGTCCTGCTGTGGTTAACTTTAATTTTTAATTGCTGACTTCTAATTGCATCATTTCTGTTCAATTAAAACATTTCCACAATATATCCCTTTTCAAGACCATGGACAAATTGAAAGACCTTGATGAGATCTCCTCTCAACCTATATCTAAGTGAAAGCATATTCAATTTCTTCAATCTTTCCACATATGCCAGGTTGCTTATACTATTAACCATTTCTGTAGCCCTCTTTTGTACTCTCTCTAAAAGCCAACAATATTTTCCATATCTATGGGACCAAGCTTGGATGCAGTATTCCAAATGGACCCGACATATGCATAGTAAAGCTTCCTGATGAATTCCTGACTTCTATATGATACATTCCTATTCATTTCCCCAAGCATTCTCAGTGGCTGGGGAAATAATCTTCCTGACTTCCTTGGTTTGTTCTGATGCCCCCAACTTTGTGTTTAGAATAACACCTAAATCCTTCTCCTGTTGAGTCACTGATAGCACTTGGCCACCCATCAAGCATGGAGCTTTCATATGCTGCTTACCTGCATGCATCATTTTGCGCTTGTCGAAATTAAATTTCATTTGCCATTCTTCGGACCGCTTCACAACTTCGTCAAGTCTTTCTTCGGCGGGATATGCTCATTGTGATCTGTAATTGCCCTAACGACCTGATCATCATCTGCAAATTTCACAACCTTATTGCTTAGCCCACTTTCAATGTTATTTACAAATATAATGAGCAGTAGTAACCTCAGTACTGACCCCTGGGGGACTCCACCAAGAACATTTTGCCATGATGACTTTGTACCATTTAGCATCACTCTTTGCTGTCTATCTGAAAGCCACAACTGTATCCATTTTAGGATGCTACTTGCATTACCATGGACCTGAAGCTGCATCATTAACCGTTTATGGGATACTTTGTCAAAGGCCTTACTAAAGTCAAGATATGTTACATCAACCTGATTTCCCTGATCAAATTTTTGTGTGGCGAAGTTAAAAAAGTCCACAAGATTTGTGGGACACGATCGCCCTTTTCTAAACCCATGTTGAGTATCTTGAATCAATCTGTTTCCTTCCAGATAACTAACTGTTCTATCCTTGATAATTGATTCGAGTACTTTGCAGACTAGGGTTGTGAGTCTTACTGGCCAGTTTTCAACTTTCCCTCCTTCTCCTTTCTTGAAAATAGGAACTACATTTGCACTTTCCAATCTGTTGGAATTTCATCTTGTGAAACTGATCTACAAAATATTATACTAAGTGGAAATGCCAGTTCCTTTTCAGCTTCCCGTAATACCCTAGCTTAAATTTCATCAGATCCTGCTGCCTTGTTTGGCTTTATTTTACTGACATGATTGAAAACAACATCCCTATCAATGAAATGGGGATGTTGTTCTGACATCATTTATCCGATCACATCATTTATCCGATCGACATCATTTTTTCGATCATATGTTACAGAACTATGGTGGTCGGTCGGCAGTTTGGTCATATCTTTCAATGTAAACACTGATTTAAACTGCTTGCCCATCTCCTCAACCATCTCACTATCCTCACTCAATATAGTCTCATTTACTTCCAGTGGACCAATTGTGCTAGAAACTTCACTCAGCGTTTGGAAACTAAAGAACCTTTTGCTGTCCCCATTACAGTTCTTAACCAGTTCTTTTTCTCGCTTTGCTGCTCTGGTCTTTTGCTTCACAGTGTCTTTAGCTTTTCGATACGACCTTAGATTCACACATGGTTACGTTGAACTGGAACGCTTTCCTGAGTCGCTTTTTACCGATTTTTTTCCCGGCACAATCCAGGTAGGCAGATCAGCATGCGAAACCCTAGCGCCCCAGTGCTGGCGGAGAGAACTAGAGATTCAATGGGCCGCCGCCGAGAGGCTCTGTGCTTCTCAGGTCACGGTCCTATCGTGCATAGAGAGCTCAATAGACGGGTGCGTTCTGCCATTTGACACGACATCATCGACGACGTGCAGAGGCGCACCCAGGAGAGCGGACCAAGGGGCATGTGGCGGTGCATTCGGTCCACCGTGGGCGATGCCAAGAGCTATGGAAAGGCTACCGTCTCCACGCCTGGCCAGCTTAACGATTGTTTTGTTGGCGTTAGACCACGCATTGCTGGCGAGGCTGCTGATCAGGATGCTTCCCCGCGCTCGGCCTGCCGTTTGTCGCGAGTAGGTGTCTGTGCATTATGTCTAGTGTCACTATCCCTCCCCGAACTACGTACCATTGTGTTCGACATGAGCAGCTCACCCGCCTGCTATAGGGACTGCATCACCATGGATGTGATTCGGCTTAGCTTTGTCGTCATTGGCAGTGTGCTTCTGGACTTGGTCAACTCCAGCATCAACATTGCCAGCGTCCCCATTTCCTGGAAGCACTCCTTAGTTTATCTCATATTTAAATCCGGTGATCCTACCAGCCCATCCAACTACCGGTCCATCTCTGCTGTTCTGGTCTTTGCCAAAAGTGTAGGGCATGCAGTCTATCAGTAGCTTTGCGCCTACTAATCAAACAACCACCTCCTCTCTCCAACGCAACACGTTTTTCACCCCGTCTCTGAACGGGGACCGAGTCGATATTCATATCCGAACAGATCTTTTCAACCAATGATCATGGTGAGATGTTCCTCTTTTGCCTCCTCAACTTGACGAAGTGTTTTACGTAATCAACCATTCAAAACTCTTGACCAAATTAAACTAGAACGATATCGATACTTCGTGGTTTTCAGAATCTTACCAAAACCATACCCAGGGTGTCAGCCTCACTCATAATCTAGTTTGCTGTATAAAATCTGTGCCACTTCTTAACAACATTGGTGCTTTTGAAGGTTCATCTCTTGGTCCATTGCTCTACTGCGTGTTCGTCAACGGCCTCAGCTCGCTGAGGGCGCAGCGGTCGTTCAGTATGCAGAAGACACACAAATCTTGGCCCCCAGAAACATAACTCGCGTCCGAAATGTCATTGCCGAGTTAGAACACATCCTGGCTCCCACCTTGACATTTGGTTCCACAGAAACGATCTAGAAATAAATGCGGATAAATCCCTACTCATGGTCTTTGGTTGCCAACAAAATTAACGAAATATTCCCAACTTAACGGAAACGTTTCGGTATCAACATTTACTCCAATGTTCGGATGTTTTGAAGTTAAAAAACCTGGGTCACATTTTTGATCTCACACTCAGCTGGGACTCGCATGTTCGTAGCATAACAAGACAATGTTTCGAAACTTTGGTTGGTCCTTCGTATCTCAGAGGCTACCTGCCAATATCTGTCATCTCGGTGTTCGTCAATGTCTTGGTCCTCTCTCAGATCAGGTACTGCATTTCGCTGTACGGTAATGGTACCCAAAATAAATGGTAAATGGTACCCAAAATGTTTCGGATTAACCCGCGCCATCTTTCCTGTCAAATCCTCCCAACCCGTCTCGGGGGTGAGGGGCGGTTGAAGACCCCTCTAAAATCCAAACTAAGCGTCGCACGAAAACGAAAGAGGTGTCGTCGGAAAGCGCTCGACGAGTAGGGTCCGGGTCCACCCCACAAGCACAATTTCCCCCAAAAGTGACGTTACCAGGAGGCTAGATTTTCACGACTTTTCACGACTTACATTATATTTTTTACTATGGGGAGTTCATTTTGGGGATATATGAAAAAAAAAATTATTTGGAATTAGAAAAGGAAAGTGAAATCGACCAGGGGTACAATTTTTTGGGGTCCCCCCAATTTTTTTTTGAAATTTCACAATTTTGAGTTTTCAAGTTTTCTTTAATGTTCCTTTTCCAATGTGTAGAGCTGACCGAGAAACGTTGTTGGAAGTCAACTTGCCCTAATACATAATGCTTACTTTAGCCAGAATCCTGTGTTTGAACTGCAATATGGCAAATACACAAAATATATATGTAGTCAAAAATGAAAAAATGAAAAATTCAACTCGTACGTGTTGCTGCATCCGTAAAGATAAGCAAACGCTGAACGTTTCATTAAAATATCTGTATCCGTTAAAGCGTGACAACTGGTTGAGATTTTTAGGAGGTGACCTCACTTGACATTGACCAACTCGTTGACACTAGATGACCTGACCCAAAATTTTTGAATCAGCATGTCAAATTGATGTGGGAAAAGGTATGCCAAATTTGAGTGCGCTGCCGCGCGCCGTTCGTCCGCTATCCGCGAAAAAACCTGGCGGGTGGCGGTTGAAGACCCCCTTCTAGACGTGACGGGTTAAAGCAAAGTTATCTATGGAGGAAAATAATATTTTCTACCGAACTAAATTTGATGATGTCGCGGATCGGTTAGTGCACCGTGGCTGAATGAGTGTGGATAACTTGGACTCGTAACACACGCTGCGCCTACTTCACAAGGCGCGACCTCTTCAGTAGCCGGCTTCGATAGCTGGTGCATACCTCTAACACAGTAGCCGAACACTGTGACCGCCACATCCGTCAGGATCGCGACCTGTACGTGCCCAGATCACGTAAAAAGATGGACAGACGCCGCTTTTGCTCTTGGGGTCCTGTATAACGAGTTGCTGCACGAGCTGAAGCGATTGCCAGTTCTGTTCATTTGCCGCCTTAGGCAGAATTTGTGCGTGGGACTGGGTTGACTGCTCTGATCGTACTTGCTGATTCTGATCGAATTCTTTCGGTGCCGCTGGCATGAACAATCGTTATATTGTTTGCATGTGCGTCTCTGACAGCCCTTATTTACTGATGATCCTTGTTCTAAAATTAGAGAATAGGCTATAGTAGCCACTAGCCCATTGGAGGTGGCCGGATTATACGGCTTTCTCTGCGTCTTTGTCTTGGTCATTGGAAAATATATACTCAATATTTGGTTGGAGGAATTTTGTTCGTGCTTTTTCCCTTTTTTGCTGGAGCATAGATAATATAAACATTTAAATTATCACTTAGCATGTCTAACCCGGATCTAACCGCCCTTAATTTTCTTAATTATTCCCATGGTCTTCCAGCTCCTGTGTGCAGGCTCCCTAATCGATTCCGGCGCTTCCAGTGCATCTATGTAACTGGCCTTCCAATGATTTTCAGAAGTTGATCCCTCTGCACTTGGCCGATGGATTATGAACAGAACTCACATCAAGACTAGACATGACCTCATCTGATCTCATTTAGCAGTAAGGCATTAACCTTCAACGATGACAGGCTACTTAGGAGTGGTGCCTCATGATGACTGAGCAAGAATTGTAGACGACAGCCTGACCGATGAATCTGTTTTTACTTGTCATCGTCTGGTGATGGTGAAGCCATTTTTAGTGATGCTCGTCCCACGATGTTGTATTGAGCAATATACATCCAACTATGGTTGTCTCTTTTTCTCCTGTTCAGTTGGCATGCACAGTTTGTGGCCATCAAGAATATACGCTTAAGGTGTGTTGCCAACAGCTTCACCAACACAAGAAGGGTGCGCCATTTGCTAGCAGATGTCCTCTTTGTTCAGCTCAATGTTTCAAAGTTGAACTCTGGATTCGCCACCTGCGTACTGTGCCTCGGTTTTCGCTCGTTATTCCGTCTGCTGACCCTCATACTCAGCAGTTTGCACCGATGCCTCAGGGTGCATCTGTGTTTAACTTTCATGAACAGGCGCCTTCCTCTTCAAGTTTAGGACCAGTCCAGGAACACCTAAAGTTCGATATAAGAAGCCTTGCTGTTGGCTTGGAGGCTGAAAATGCCCCTAAAAATGTTTGTGACGATATAGTTGCCAAGTTCCCGGAACTTGGGGAGCAGATTGTTCAGGTTCGGACCGGTACGTCGGTGGAGGGTTGGATCGATAGAGCGATGGAGACTAGGGTCGGAGGAGCAGTGGTGAGGCTAGGGTCGGTGGGGCGTTGAGAAGGGAGGTGTGCCGGGCTCCGGGAGCCGGCTGGTGGTGGGATGGCAGGGTTGGCGAGAGCCGAGTTTGGACTCGGCGTTGGCTTAGGTATTGAGGAGAGCACCTCTGCATAGCTGCGCCCCAAGGTTATTTCATAGCCAAGGCTATTTCAGGCTGGGCCCGGTGATAGGTATGGCGTGGGAGGGTGCGGTTGTGGAAGTGGAGATGCTAGTGGTGGAGGTGGTGTTGCGTAGGTGTTGGCGTGCCTCTGCGCGTGGCACGCTGTGAACTGTCCCACGCCGACACACCTTCCTTTCGTATGCTCACTTGGGGAAGTCCGAGTCGGTGGCGAGGTGCGGCCCATCACAGGCTGCACATCGCCTGTCGGATGCTGTACAGTCGGATGCCGTGTGGTGACCGGCACACAGGCTGCACATCGCCTGTCGGATGCTGTACAGTCGGATGCCGTGTGGTGACCGGCACACAGGCTGCACATCGCCTGTCGGATGCTGTACAGTCGGATGCCGTGTGGTGACCGGCACACAGGCTGCACATCGCCTGTCGGATGCTGTACAGTCGGATGTCGTGTGGTGACCGGCGCACGTCTCCACATCCTGTCGGATGCTGTACAGTCGGATGCCGTGTGGTGACCGGCACACAGGCTGCACATCGCCTGTCGGATGCTGTACAGTCGGATGCCGTGTGGTGACCGGCGCACTGGCTGCACATCGCCTGTCGGATGCTGTACAGTCGGATGCCGTGTGGTGACCGGCACACTGGCTGCACATCGCCTGTCGGATGCTGTACAGTCGGATGCCGTGTGGTGACCGGCGCACTGGCTGCACATCGCCTGTCGGATGCTGTACAGTCGGATGCCGTGTGGTGACCGGCACACAGGCTGCACATCGCCTGTCGGATGCTGTACAGTCGGATGCCGTGTGGTGACCGGCACACAGGCTGCACATCGCCTGTCGGATGCTGTACAGTCGGATGCCGTGTGGTGACCGGCACACTGGCTGCACATCGCCTTTCTGATGCTGTACAGTCGGATGCCGTGTGGTGACCGGCACACTGGCTGCACATCGCCTGTCGGATGCTGTACAGTCGGATGCCGTGTGGTGACCGGCGCACTGGCTGCATCGTGGTGGTTCTGACGACGCGGATGCCCGCTCGCCATGGCCATAGCAAAGTCATCGGCGGCACCGTGGTGGTAGGGTCACGTAGAGGCGTACCTCGTACGCCTTGTGGATGTGTATGTGTGATGGCAGCTGCAGTGCATTAAATGGCATAGCTAAGATGTGTGTGAAACGCGTCTTCCGTTTAATGCGATCTGTTGTGGCTGTGGTGTCTTGGAGGGTTGTGGGGTCAAACAGTGTTGAGGTGCTGTCGAGTGGTAAATTCAGGGCGTACCGTCCCTTCAGCGGCCATAGGGCCACTAGTTTTTGTGACATCTATTAGACAATTCCTGCGCATATGTTGCTCCGTAATGCAAAGCCCTTGAGCGGCCTTTCAAAGCGTTGGCACGGGCGTTACAAGCGTATCTCTGGGATTACAGCTGCACACGTTGTAAAGTATAGGTATTTCAGACTTTTGGCAACTGGGGAAGAACGAATTTCTGCTCTGTCCCGTGTAGTTCATCTTTTAGGAGCAAGCCTGGCATTGTGTATTTTAGCTCTCCGAAATATGCACAGAGCGACGTTGGTGCACCGGTGAACAAGTACCGAATTAAATGAGTATCAAAACCGTTTGCATGTGCTCCAACCATTTTGAAGAAGGCGACATGACCCATTAGGCTTCCTGAAGCGGTTCACGGATTTCAAGAGGCCAATCAACATGGGATTTATATTCCATCTATGAACATTCAATCCATTAATTTCATATTCAAATTCTGTGATTTTCTCTCGCAACTGGGCTCAGGCTATTTGGAGCAATGCCCCGGTAGCTCAGTTGGTTAGAGCGCTGGCCTGTACTGGTCTCCCCTGTACTGGCAACACATGGTTCGAGTCGCTTCGCGCGCTCGCATTTAGCCCCCGGACGGGAGTGTCAGTTGGCAGCTGGCCCGATAAGGTCGGGGACGAGCTACCGGGTGGCCGTGTCGGTGCATTGGCGGCACGTTAAGCTTTCGGTTTAAATTCTGCCGTTGAACTGGAGTTCATGGATCGGGTGGTGGGGCCAGGGTTCACGCAACAAGCTATGCTTAGCAATAGAACCCTGGCTCCTCAAGCCACCCCAGCAACAACTCGGATCAAATTTATTTTTAAAAAAAGAAAAAAAGAAAAAAAAGTTAAAAAAAGCCAAATAGTTTAAGGTAGTAATAGGCTAACTGACATTTTACTGCCTGTATTTTATCTGCATACCTAGGAAGGCAAACTGAGAATAAGTGGAAACCTATTATGGGATGTCGTATTTCAGGGGCTCCCTGAAAGGCTTGACTTACAACTGAAAGGCAATTGGTTTTGGCCTGCCTCCTGGTTGTGTGAGATCCTCTGCAAGAACTGATGTGAGATGTGGTAACATAAGATGACCCTGGTAGGTTTGAAAACGTTCTTAAATAGCCCACTAGTTTTTATGTACATGGTATTATGAGGTGATACTATTTAATTTGGTGTTTCAGCCACATAGGATGCAGATTAGGTTTCTCTGGACCATGCTTACGTTTTCCGAATCAGCCGATTAATTATCATTGCTTTTGTTCAGTAATCCTTCTTCGATTAACCTGTACCCCCAATTGTGATAGATCCGTATGAACAGGTTTGCCACGCTTATTGCGTTACCACTTGGCGCATAATTTTGTCTGCTGCCACGTTGCGGTCATGCATGCTGCAATGAGATTGAATGAGTAGTGAGCATAATGTTTGGACTGTGAAGAAAAATGAGAACGCCAAGATACAAAATGGTCTGATGATCACTTGTGCCCAATAATAATACCATACCGTAAGGAGGGACGGGTCCAGAAGCCTGGCTTGGAACAGCTAATAGTTGACGGACCTATAAAATAATTCGCACACACACACACACACACGCACATACACACACACACACATATATATGTGCGTGTATGTGTGTGTGTGTGTGTGTGTGTGTGTGTGTGTGTGTATGCGTGTGTGTGTGCGTGTGTGTGCACGCGTGTGTGTGTGTGTGTGTGTCTTGGGGACGATCCCTACTACCCCCTTGGATATGCCATTGACTATCAGTTCCGTTCCGTGGATTGCCGAAGCAAGACATGGGATTAGCATTTTGCTCATCGAAGTCAACTGGGCTAAATTGTTTCCATGTCACCAGTTGATTTTAGAATCCCATCGGTGTGATCGTCAACATTTGCGGTCAGAAATGTACAGTAAGACACAAATACTTACCATACGTGGATGACAATACCTCATGTGCGAGATACTACTGCAAGAGATTGTTGAAGCCTGTGAAATCGTGAACATCGCATTCCTTGCATTGTTTCTTGAGCCAAGAAGGGGGGGGGCAACCTCCCCAGCCTAAGAATCAAAACATACATGAGATCAATTGAGACATTTTCGCATTTTTCGCGACGCAAGACCCAAAGTTCCCGGCGCACTTGGCCCGCCGAAGGCTTTTTGTTGCTTCACATTTTGTTTTTGTCGGCCAACCTCCTTAGGAGAATCCTGGCTGCGTCGCTGGCCTTGACTCTTTACGTAACTTTGTGGTGAAACTATTCCAGATTCGAACTCACCCCCACCCGCCCAAGAGCCAAGACTTGAACGTCACGCTATTGTAATATTGTTCAGCAGTGAGACAATTTGGATCCGTATAGAATAGAGTACCAAGTAGGCATTCAGATGACAATCCTAGTAGTCCGCTTATTCAGGTTTAAGAACTGAACATCTACTTTCATTGGTTCGTTCTTTTTGAAAAAGGTATATCATCGAATCGTTGCATATTTATCAACCAACATTTGAATCTTACATGCAATACCACATATAACGTCCACCCCATGTTTATTGTTATACTATTACATACGGAAGATATCGTTCGCTGTTTCCTTGCACGTTAACCAATTATTTTCTACTCGTGTGACATAGAGCTAAGTCGAGGCCTCCCTTCATCGAGGTGTACATTTTCACACAACGTCCTGTTCTTTGTTGGTTGTTCGATGTGAACTGTGACCCAATGCATTGATGAGTGCAATGTGTTGACCTTTTCCAAGTAATTGATGTTCGTGCAGGAGATAAAAGCCACTGCAGTGTTGTGATGCAGTGCACCGGCGACAACACGTGGCTTTTCCCAAGAGACGAAACCGGGTGGGACACAAGCATTGAAAGTGGTTAAATACACACACCCACACCCACACACACACATACCCACCCACACACACATACACAAACACACACACACCACACACCACACATCACACATCACACATCACACACACACCACACACCACACATCACACATCACACATACCACACACCACACATACCACACACCACACACACCACACATCACACATCACATATCACACATCACACATCACACATCACACATCACACATGACACATCACACCACACACCACACACCACACATCACACATCACATCACATCACACATCCACATCACACATCACACCACACACCACACGCCACACACCACACATCACACATCACATATCACACATCACACATCACACATCACACATCACACATGACACATACCACACACACCGTTTAAGTCATTTAATCTGGTAGATGATTCAGGTTGGTGCAAGTCTTGCACCAACCTGCTCAGTCTTCAAGTATTTAACGGTGGTTTCACACCAAGAATGTTAAATTGTTCGATTACATGTCGTTCTGAAGCAATATAAATTAAAGATTTTGCATGGTAAAATAATTTGATGGTATCGGCGTGAGAAATATTTTATCCTCACGGAATTCTGAATATGTCGCTTGCAGAACAGTGCACAACATATGCAATACATAATATGACATCAGGCAACACATGCCTTACGCCCTAAAATATGTGATTCTCAATGAAGTAGAGCAATTTAATCAAGTAACTTATTGACTTGTCAATGAATCTGAATTAAGCGAGCAAGTGCCTCCCTGGGACTTGCCGCGCCTCGATAGCCTAGTTGGCAACAGCGCTGTCCTGCACCCGTCTCAGCTGCCCTGGCGATACTAGATTCGAGCCACGCCATGTTAAAGGTACCCCAGCACATCCCACCGAAGGCGAGTGCACGACATCTAATGGGGACCACAAGTGGGCCTGCGACCCCAGCTGCTGATATTTCTTATGATGAAAACGGTCACTTGCTTGAGTTATGTAGTCTGCACCGGAGTGCAAGTGCAAAATTGTTTAAAAAATGTTCAGGTGGTGTCTTCTATGTGAAACTTGCACCTTATTGGTGCATTTTTAGGTTCGCTAAATCATGAACCGTCGGGATTATATTGTGCAAAGTATTGGTGTTGGATTACTTCTGAATTCTGAATTGAAGTACGCAAGATTGCAAGATGAACATCACTTTTACAGAAGTAGGATGCTTACTATGGACACCCGCCGCAGCTGTGTGATTTTAATATGGAATTGCTATCTGGTGAGAATTGGAATTCCATTACTGCAGAATATTTAAATCGTAGCCAAGTAATCACGATACCTTGGAACTATATATGGTGTTTATTACGACACCATTCACTAATCAAACAACATATCAGTAATCACTATTAACTGCACTAATTGGATATCAAAAGGAGTGAACTTAGAACACTCGAACTCGAACTGAACCCATCCATGAATCATTGATGAAGAAACAAATCAAGCAAATTACAGTTGGCTGATAGCATCGTTGCGGTGATATATTAACCCGCGCCGTCTTTCCGGTCAAATCCTCACACCCCGTCTCGGGGGGGGGGAGGGGTTGAAGAACCCCCTCTAAAATCCAAACTAAGCATCGCACGAAAACGAATGAGGTGTCATCGGAAAGCGCTCGACGAGTGGGGTCAGGGTCCACCCTCCAAAACAATTTCCATAAAATGTGACGTCTCTAGGGTGGCTAGATTTTCACGACTTTTCACGACTTACATTACACGACTTTTCACAAAATTATTTGGAATGAGAAAAGGACAGCGAAATCGACCAGGGCTATAATTTGTTTGCCCCCTCCCCCCAGTTTTGTTTTTGAAATGTCAAAATTTTGAGTTTTCAAATTTTCTCTAATTGTCTTCCTCCAATGGGTAGAGCAGACCGAGAAACGTTGCTGGAAGTCAACTTGCCCTAATAAAAAATGCTTACTTTAGCCAGTGTCCTGTATTTGAACTGAAATTTGGCAAATACGCAAAATATATATGTAGTCAAAAACGGGAAAAAAATTTCACTAGTACGTTTTGTTGCATCCGTAAAGATAAGCAAACGATGAAAGTTTCACTAAAATATCTCTATCCGTTAAAGCGTGACGACTGGTTGAACTTTTTTGGAGGTGACCTCACTTGACCTTGTCTAACTCGTTGATCCTAGATGACCTGACCTAAACATTTTTAATCAGCATGTCAAATTGATGTGGAAAAGGGTATGCCAAATTTGGGCGCGCTGCCGCGCGCCGTTCGTCCGCTATCCGCGAAAAATCTGAGGGGCGGTTGAAGACCCCCCGAGACGGGACGGGTTAAAAACTTTATGGAAAGAGCCCTCCATAATGGGTTGCGTACTGCTAGCTGAACCGAGTCTTAACAGCCAAAGCCTAGCAGCAGTTCACAGCCTGCATTCGATTAATGGATCTGATCTGAAGTCAATCTGGAACAGGTTTCTGACTAGCGAACTGAACTGGAGTCGAGCCAGTCCCTGCACGTAGGCTGATGACACCGGAATCAGTCCAGCGTCACTCTGAGCTGGGGCGAAACCGGGGCGAACATTGGCCAGACTGAGACTCAGAAATTGGTTGTCCTAGACCAGACCGTGGTGAACAGCCAACTCTTGTGAAGCGGTGCGCGATCCACCGCGCAACATAGAGTGGAGTCGGCCACTCATCTTGGAGTGCTGCTATTCCGAACTGCCGACGCGCCGCCTCCACCTTCAAATGAACCCGGAATACAAGGAAGAGGGATACACTACCAGCATCAGGTTTCATAGAAAGCATGCTTGATATATTTCTGCCAGACACTTAAAGTCGCAATATCGCATAAGATGTGCTTCACACGTGGTATTACTTCAGCATGACTCCCGGAAACCCAACCAATATCCTTCTCCCAGAGCTGTCTCGAGGAGCCTTCCACAGTTCGCTTCATCAGCTGTTGTGTCAAGGACCATTCTCAACCGAACACTAATATCCATGCCAACGAATACGAAGCTTTCAACGTCTCGTGCCTCTTGATTGTGCTGCAGTAGTCTTGCAGCACAATCAGCACAATCAGCACTGCAGTCTTGCAGTGCTGCATTGTGTATTTGAATATTATGGCTAAGGGTACCACATGTAGCAGCGTACCCAAAATAGCTGGCATGGTATGGAGGATTAACTGGTAGTTTTCTGCCCGGTCCTCTTTTCCCTAATGCGCGGTCCCACGCGAATTAGTGAGAAGAGGAAATTTGTCATGCTATGATGGAAATGCTCCACATTCGTAAATTGTGGAAACTGTCGAACGTGATTGCATATCATTCATTTGAATATCTTGTCTTGTAAATTAACTACAATTGGATCGAAACGCCGACAAACATGTGATTAGTTTTATAGATATTTTACACAGATATATGACTATTAACAAATGGCTGATAAAAAATCTGGAACAAACGAAACGGAAACTGAATTTGCTGTGATTTCAAACGAACAATGCCACAGGGAATCTGCTCCAAAAATATACACCCACATACCCACACATGCATTCATGTTATTTTTCTTTAGCAGAGGCAGAGTGTCATCCACTAGATATTAATTACGTTAAGAAAAAGGTTACGCTAATCTGGTTTATGTAGCGCCCGGTTATATCAAATAAGCAAGAGAGGAAAGATGAGACGCCGGTAAACAAAGAACCTGGGCATAAAGGTCCCATACATACATAGCACATAGGTGCATGTATATGCATACATACATGCATGCATAACAATCAGAAGGAGGGTGGGCAGCTTCGTAGCCTACTCCACCGTCCACCTGCGACCTGAAACAAAGCGGAGGCCCGGCGCCCAGAGCGAGTCGTGGGCGTAAGGCCCGGCCTTGTATATGCAGGTGTGTGTTTAAGTTCAAGCTTGGAAAAAAGACAACTTGAGGAAGAGGAAAACCAAGCTGCTAGGAAAACCCGTAGGTAAAAACCAAGCACAATCTCTGATGAAAACCGTCCGTTTTGGACAAATTGGATCGGTCCCTGCAAACCTAGTGTGAAATAATCTGTATGCATGTGTTTTACGACATTCAAAAGGAAGACGTGTGAAACGAAGTCATGTAGCTAACTAAATGTACAACGCATGTCATGTAGCTTATAACCTTTTAACTTCACATCAAATCGCCTTGAACCAGGCAACGTCTGACAGAGTATAACGTGGCCTATTTTGACCTTCGAGACAGTCACAATGCTATTTTAGAAATTTAGAAGCGACGAATGGTGATTTGTGAAATCCTAGATGGTCACTGCGAGGAGAAAAGTACTAGGGATGTTTTCACCTGATGCAATATATTTCTTCCGCATATACAAAATGTACGATCATATTTCACCGTCACCACTAAAGGATTTTATCACCGCCAATCACTGTAATGTCAACCTTCTAGCGTTTCAATCCACAACATTCTAAAAAGGAAAAGTTGAACCTCATTGACTGAGTAACTGCATTAATCTTGAACTGCTTAAGAACACATTTGGTGCTGACGTACCCATTGACACATGCTGAGCCCGAAATGAATCGCATTGGATCATGAGCCTTCTACATCGGTGTAATAAAATAAGGTAACAAAACTGCACAATACAATGCAATATAATGTGTTGCAGTACTGCATCATGATGCAATGCAATGTATTTATCTACAGATCTGCAGATCATCCCATACCTTATCAGAAACGCAGTTCAGACTGATGATCTGAAATAATTTAAATCAACATAATCTGCATCAGCGCGAACACTGACACATCTCACTTCACCTAACTACCATTAACACACAAGTGCATCGGTGAGCAGTCAATGAACCATCACGGTGCTGTTGGTTACTGGTGCGAACTTGCGGCACGCCTGTGCTGTTGGTTACTGGTGCGAACTTGCGGCACGCCTGTGCTGTTGGTTACTGGTGCGAACTTGCGGCACCCCTGTGCTGTTGGTTACTGGTGCGAACTTGCGGCACGCCTGTGCTGTTGGTTACTGGTGCGAACTTGCGGCACGCCTGTGCTGTTGGTTACTGGTGCGAACTTGCGGCACGCCTGTTGGTTACTGGTGCGAACTTGCGGCACGCCTGTGCTGTTGGTTACTGGTGCGAACTTGCGGCACGCCTGTGCTGTTGGTTACTGGTGCGAACTTGCGGCACGCCTGTGCTGTTGGTTACTGGTGCGAACTTGCGGCACGCCTGTGCTGTTGGTTACTGGTGCGAACTTGCGGCACGCCTGTTGGTTACTGGTGCGAACTTGCGGCACGCCTGTGCTGTTGGTTACTGGTGCGAACTTGCGGCACGCCTGTGCTGTTGGTTACTGGTGCGAACTTGCGGCACGCCTGTGCTGTTGGTTACTGGTGCGAACTTGCGGCACGCCTGTGCTGTGGGTCACTGGAGCGAACTTGCGGCACGCCTGTGCTGTTGGTTACTGGTGCGAACTTGCGGCACGCCTGTGCTGTTGGTTACTGGTGCGAACTTGCGGCACGCCTGTGCTGTTGGTTACTGGTGCGAACTTGCGGCACGCCTGTGCTGTTGGTTACTGGTGCGAACTTGCGGCACGCCTGTGCTGTTGGTTACTGGTGCGAACTTGCGGCACGCCTGTGCTGTTGGTTACTGGTGCGAACTTGCGGCACGCCTGTGCTGTTGGTTACTGGTGCGAACTTGCGGCACGCCTGTGCTGTTGGTTACTGGTGCGAACTTGCGGCACGCCTGTGCTCCCTTCACTGTGATGGCCTTCGCGAAGCGCTCGGTGAGGTGGGTCATGACGTCCATTGTTCATGCTTTGATACAAATATGAATTTGATGCAGCTGGCTAGATTTTGCGAGAGATACTCAAACATGTCTTCCACCGTCAGTATCTGGTTGTTAAGCGTGCGCTTGAGGCTCTCTTGAGCCGCGACGCGCTTGGCTGTGTCCCCTATGCCGTCGCAAGCGCCATTGCCATGGGATGTTACAAAAAAGCCACTCACTGGATACCCAACAATCTGTCTGATGGCGACCCACCTTGACGAAGTCATGCTAATTTATACATTGCTGCCTGTTAAATGAATATTTTTCAGGACAGGTACTGCGGTCCGAATTTCTCGGATAAGCCGTTGCCGGAGCCCATGCAGCATGTCGGTGTTGTGCTTTATGCCGTGAGAGATACAGCAGTAACAGTGGTTGTGCAGTACCTCGTCCTCACGCTAGTACACTATACACACGGGTGCACGGTGCATTCAGACGAATCTCAGTGGAAGCGTTGAGCTGCATCCTGCATCACAAATGAATAATTTTCAGCGACATCGGGCTAGACAATCACTTCGTCCTCCTTGCCTTTCGGTAGGTGAAGTGCTGACCTTGTTTGTCAGCCACCAAGTGGTGTCTGGTCAGCTTCATGGTTTGCTGGCTCAAATATCGGATGCTTTCCTCTTTCGTCTGGGCTATTTCTGCGAGTGTACGGCGATCCGTGCTCATCCACTGTTTAATCTCATTACCCATATCATCACCTGAGGCTGAATCACCTTCACTCTCTTCTACTGATTTGTCCGCGAGGATAATCCTCAGAAAGTTCATCAACCCGTGTTCACCAGGGCAGTCTTCACAGTTTTGCACCATACAATCACGGTTTTCGTTGCCATATGCAGCGCGATCGAGGAGGTTACGGTATTTAGACCGGGAAGGCCGAGAGCGGATATGGCCAGTTTAGGGTTTTGATGATAAGTGCATATGCACAGTGCGTCCCATTTCCGCCGGCCAAGACACAATGCTTCTGACGAAGGGCAGCAAAGGTTAACCCGTCTCTTCGGTCAGATCCTCACACCCCCGTCTCGGGGAGGGGGGGGGGGGCGGATAGTAACCTCCCCTCTAAAATCCAAACTAAGCGTCGCACGAAAACAGAAAATGTGTTATCGGAAAGCGTTCGACGAGAAGGGCAGCAAAGGGTCCACCCCCAAAACAATTTCCCCAAAAGTGACGTCACAAGGGAGACTAGATTTTCACGACTTTTCACGACTTAAATCATGTTTTTGGCTCTGGGGAGTTCATTTTGGGGATATTCGAGAAAAAAAAAATTAGGTGGAATCAGAAAAGGATAGTAAAATCGTTCGGAGCCATGACATCTTTTGGCCCGCTCAAATGTTTCTTTGGAAATTTCAAAATTTATATTTTTAAGTTTTCTTTATTTTTCCTTTTCCAATGGATAGAGCAGACCGAGAAACATGGTTGGAAGTCAACTTGTCCCGATAAAAAATGCTTACTTTAGCCAGAATCTTTGATTTGAACTCTAATAGATATGCAAAATATATAAGTAGTCAAACACGGAAAAATGACAAATTCCTCTCGTACGTTTTTTGCATCCCTAAATATAAGCAAACGCTGAAAGTTTCATTAAAATATTTGCATCCGTTAAAGCATGACGGCTTGTTGAACATCTTTGGAGGTGACCTCTCTTGATGACCTAGATTAACTCCTCGACCTCACTTGCCCAATATTAACTCGTTGACCCTAGATGACCTGACTTCAAAACTTTGACACAAAATGCCAAATGGATGTGGGAAAAGGTATGTCAAATCTCGGCACGCTGCCGCGCGCCGTTCGTTCACTATCCGCGAAAAACCTGATTGGAGGAGGGGTTGAAGACCCCCTCCCCCCATGTGACGCGGGTTAAAATGCCTGTGCGAGGATTTTCAGTTCTTCTTGTATAGATCATATACACAACACACATTTTCCCAAGCGAACCTCCCCACCCGAACACGGTGCCACCCATTGTTTGTGCCCTTCCTGGTATTTCACTACATTATCCTATTTTTATTTTCGCGAGTAAATAAATGTTTATGCGAACGGTTGGCTGGTTATTGAACTGTGATTGTTATATTGTGTATGAGTCTCTCTCCTTGTAATTAATGGTAAGGCACAACATAATCATCTAATACCACAATCTGGAGACACTTCTGCCATTTTGTCTAACCATTGGTATTTGGTTTTACGATATATCGACCGTTGAATCATGTAGCGTCGCCGATCTCTCACGCCGATTGGTCGCGTGTGAAGGGCAGCGACGTGTGAGACTCGAACCCACGATCTTAAAATTGTGAGACGGGCAACTTACCCCTAGATTATTCGTCCCTTTTGCTTAGCCCTTGATCTCGTAAGTTAGAATACTTGTAAAACAAAGCATTTAAAATCAGCTGACTAACATTATCATTCCCTCACGTGCCTCAAATGTCAAAAGCCTTGCATTTCCGTAATATACCGTTCTAAATACATATTCATATAGGCTACTGATAAACCAGCGCAAAAATAGCCATGCATGCCTAATTTTCAACGAACATGCACAGTTTTAGGAGCAAACCCATGTTTTTTCCTTCGAAAGATAAGGCATCGAACTTTATTTCTGCACTTGTACAACTCGCATTGTGACTCCCGAAAGAAAAAAATAGGTCACATGACCTTAGGTGACGATGTCACGATTTGAATTATCCCGTGAACAAAAATTTCGACATAGCCGAGAGATATAGTGGGTCATTGTGAGTTCACCCGTATATACTTTTGCAGAATTCAGATTGTTCTTCATGGAGTTAAAGACCTCAAAAGACGCCATTGTTGCGCGACATAAAAAAATATTGAGGCTATAACTCCCATGCGTCAGATAACTCCACACAAATATTGTCATCAAAATATACAACACTGGGTTTTTTCCCACTGGGTTTTTTGGTCCTTTCGCGTGTCGATTAGTCCAGGAAGGGGCCATGTATGCGTGTATATATACTCCTTATATGTATACTCTTATATATATATATATATATATATATATATATATATATATATTTATATATATATATAATACACTCTTTAGATCTTCTAGTCACAAAGTTCGACTCGATGATCATAATGATGATGATGATGCTAACCAGCATGTATGTGTAGAATATCTCTAAAACTAGGCATGTATTTATCGGCATTTCGATCTCAGTATAGGTCATTTTCAAGAGCAGATATTCAAATAAATGACATACAATCTCGTTCGACCGTTTCCACAGTTTGTGACTGGAATATTTATATCATCGCATGATTAATTTTCTCCTCTTACTAATTCACGGGGAAGTGCATGCTTAACCAGTGGGCAGAAAACCATCAAGCAATCCTCCACATCCAGCAAGCGATATTCCAGACATTGAGCTACTTAATTGGAGTGCTTCGTGCCATGCTAAATTCCAAGAACGTCCTCCAGAATACCTTTTCGTGGCTTTTCTGCAGCGTTTCCAGCAGTGTGTTATGCAGCCTGGTGCGCCCAGCTTCCTTCGCCCAGCCCAGACCACATTCGTCAGCAGAAATGACGCAAGCATTTCGTGCCGTCTGTTGGGGAGGTGTGCTGATGCTGACGACAACATAATGCATGTTGACGTCCGCCAGGCCGGGAATGCAGCGGTCCGAGATCTGCGGAACAACGGCCGGCCGCGCTGCACACCGAGGCGGGATCACTCTGTGTGTTGGGCATCCCGCCTCCCACCGAGGCGGGATCACTCTGTGTGTTGGGCGTCCCGCCTCCCACCGAGGCGGGATCACTCTGTGTGTTGGGCGTCCCGCCTCCCACCGGGGTGGGATCATTCTGTGTGTTGGGCATCCCGCCTCACACCGAGGCGAGATCACTCTGTGTGTTGGGCGTCCCGCCTCCCACCGGGGCGGGATCACTCTGTGTGTTGGGCATCCCGCCTCACACCGAGGCGGGATCACTCTGTGTGTTGGGCGTCCCACCTCACACCGAGGCGGGATCACTCTGTGTGTTGGGCATCCCGCCTCACACCGAGGCGGGACATCACTGTGTGTTGGGCATCCCGCCTCACACCGAGGCGGGATCACTCTGTGTGTTGGGCATCCCGCCTCCCACCGAGACGGGATCACTCTGTGTGTTGGGCATCCCGCCTCACACCGAGGCGGGATCACTCTGTGTGTTGGGCATCCCGCCTCCCACCGAGGAGGGATCACTCTGTGTGTTGGGCATCCCGCCTCCCACCGAGGAGGGATCACTCTGTGTGTTGGCCACTGTGCAGGCAGGCGGTCACAGCCGGCCGCGCTTTCGGGAGAGCACCGAGGCGGGATCACTCTGTAGACTTGACACAGCGCAGTAGTGTGACATTTTAAAATAATATTTCGAAACGATTTGCTAACACCCCTATTCTGATTCGCTTGCATGCTCATTCACAATATCATCTTCATTTAAAGTTTTTTTTTCATTCTCCAGATTGTGTCGTTCGCACTGATCGTTGGAAGCTTTCAGAATGGTATAATTTTACAATTGTATTCTGTGTTTGCCAAAAACCCCACCTCTCCCCAAAAAATGTTGCAAATGAACAAATATATCACAAAGTAGTCATTTGCATTACCGCGTGGACGGTGGAGATTCAGTCGACGTCAGACTCAATGCGGAAGCGTACGTCATTGGTGCTGAAACCACGCCCATCGCGTGGGCGGCCGCTGACCTCGAGCACTCAGCTGAGCCGGAGCCTACAGAACATCGCATTACGCGGTCGGTAACGGCTCAGGTTAGCCGATGCTCGGGAGGTGCCCGGTGCTGCACTGAGTTTTCAATGGGTGAACCCTGCACATGGGTTCCACATCACCATCACGATGGTGAGTGAATTCTGAGATTAGAAGTGTGAAGTGATCTCGGGTGTGCAGTGATCTGTAGTTGGCCTGATCGCACAGCGGTAGGTGTATTGCGGTATAGCATCGGCCACTGCTAATCGCCCGCGCGGTCTGGCATGGCTTTGAGCGGCGGAGCAGAGGTGGCACCAGGCTCAGCGAACGGGAGGAGGCAGAAGCCGCCAGCGGTGGAGTTACTCACGGCACGAGCGGCGGAGCAGAGGCGGCACCAGGCACGGTGGACGGGGAGCAGAACCCGTCAGCAGTGGAGATACTCATGCGCATGTTAGCGCAACAACTGAAATCGTTACAGCGTCGAGAGGATCAGATGTCGGCACTTATGGAGCGAGTGCTGTCTGGCGAAACGACCACATATCAACAACACATCCTCGCCACCACGGGAGTGCCAAACGCCTTGCGAACCTACGGTGGGACGCAGTTTGCGGCAAAAGTCGGCCGTGACATTTGCGCTGATGGGTTGTGGAACGCCAAATATCCACACCTCACAAACCGCAATCTTACTGACACGCGGGGGGCGGCAGTCAACATCGCTAAGCGCCTTTTCCAGAACACGACAGGAGATCCAGACCCGGCCGGGTACGCCGAAGGATCACTGGAGCTGTGCTACACGGACGCTCGCCAGCATATATCCTGTACGGCAATCCTCTCAGTTCAACAGTACTAACACATCACCGCGCATTCGCCGAGTGTTGGCAGGGAGCGGCAGACGCAGACAAAGAGATGCAGCCCCCACAGGATGCATCACCTTTCCGTGGTGGGGAATTGCATGGTCAAATCGCCTGGCGTTCTAGTCCAATGGTAAGGGGTCAGACTAGGAGTGCCTCACTCATCCTTCTATCCCTACGTCTCCGTTGAAATTTCCATCCTATGTCAAATTATATTAAATAAGTGGAAATTGTACCAATAAAGCGCACCAAAGTTATTAAGTTTATAGAGGCCATGGACCTCTATAACAGATCGCACTCAGGATATTACTATTCAAAAACTAAATATACTCTTAAGAGCGCCAATGCATCAAACACAACAAGGTACCTGAGCTCTTTCGAGCTTATGAAGTGTCACTTATGTCTCCGGCAGGGCAGATGTAGCGAATCCAATGCGACCCGGACTCCACCGGTGTCGCACCCACAACGTATGATTACGTTGGTGACCAACCAGAGATATAGCGATCAGCATCGGCAATTGGGGAGTGGATTCAGGCCCAACGGACTAAGATGCCGGCTTGGTCGTATCTGCCAAAGCGGCAGCGCATTCCCATTTACCACGTCGCACACTTTAAAATCCCCACCTTTCATTTTCCGTCCGTCCTTCAACCTCGTCTGTCTTCCAAAGCACCACCATCACAGCCACCTCCCTCTTATCCGCCTCTTCCCTTCCTGAATCCAGCTCCTTTCCCGTGGTGAGGAAGACGTCTTCTTCGCCCTGAACATCTGCTTACACACCTTCGATTGCCGTTCCGTAGTACCCACCGACCAATTCACATCTCTGACGCGAGCTTTCATTACTAGGAAGCCGGAAGACGTGCCGCGAGGCCAAGCGAACACGGCTCGCTCCGATGGAGAGGGCCCAGACGAGGAACCGCGAAGGGACTGGCAAGGCTCTACCCCCAAGGCCAGCCACCCCATCGCCTTAGCAGCGAGGGGAAGGACTGGTCCCACCTGGCAGCGAAATATTTCCCCCTGCCTCCACCCCGGTTGGGGGCCCAGAAAAGAGCCATGCCACTCTTAGTCTCCCCATCAGCGGAATAGTCACCACGTTGCCGCCTCAGGACACAGTCGCTTGGACCGAGCCAAGGTGAGCCGATTGGGTTAGTAAAATCTGTTCCTGGGCAAAGTACGAAGTTTTAATCCCGTCGTCTCTTTCTAGTCAGCGGTCATTTTAAGACACATCTCTCCCTTTATTCCATACAATAACCAGAATTGATTACATCTACGATGTTTTCCCAAGCCTGTTTTAAGGCCTTTAAATCGCCCACGATGTATGGTTTTTTTTTACAGTGGAACTGTGTAGGTTTTAGAACGGGTACCCAAGAACTCCAGATTGTTCCTAATCAGCAAAACCCAGCAGTAGTATGCCTGCAGAAAACGAAACTTAAACCAGAACACACGATATCCGTTCAAAGCTACTCGACTTCACACAAGGATGTCTTGCTTCACACCATTGCTCACGGTCGGGTGCTTCTTGCTATGCACTAGAACTTTTCCCTGAAAGAGATCGCTTTGAAAATTGCCTAACAAGCGGTGGCTGTGCGTACCATCTTAAGCCGTCGAGCCCTTATCGTGTGATACATGTACCTCCACTTGATGTTGTACCCCAATCAATGATCTGGGAAAGCTCTCGTCTCAGCTCCCGCCTCCACTTTTTCTCCTTGGAAACTTTAACTCTCATCACACTGTCTGGGGCTGCGTTGATGCTAGCCATTGTGGACGTCTCTTGGAAAATTGTATTCCACTGATATCTCTGCATGTTACGCACAGGAACAGGTAGCAATTTTGTCCTCCCATCAGGCCCTACTTTAGTCTTAAATCTGAGTCTAGTGAGCCCAAAGTTGGTTAGCAGTTTTGAATGGATGGTTGATAAGGACCATTTGGGGAGTAACCACTTTCCCAGCTTGTTACACTGTCAAGGAAATCCCATTTTGGTGCAACGAAACCTTGGAAAAGTGGACTGGAAAATGTTTGAAGACCAGGTACATCGTGTTTTGGTGCCCACTCAAATAAACCGCCAGTTCCAATGCACATTTACATCCCTCTTTTTAAAATGTGCCACCGGATGCATCCGTATAACCACTGGGTCCCCTCGTCATGTGGACATTTCTGCGATCAAGTTGGCAGAAGATACGGATAATCGAGCAAGGCATGTCCCGTGCACTCGACCACGACTACGCCCCCGGACCAGTACCGACATATTTACATTTTTCTCCCCAACAAGTGGCAAGCTATGTGGGACGCGTTCCATGCGAACAAACAGAGCCACCAAGTCACGCCCAGAGCCATGGAGTTCGTCCCGTCGTGTGCTTAGGCAAGACAAGGCGACGCTCTGTCCTCTTAGTATAGGGCACAGCTACGCCACGCACGGTTACCTGCTATGCCGTGGCGGTAGGCCCCGGTGCGCCTGATGTCGATCACCACTGACAGTTCGCCATGTTTCGATCTCGTGACCTATATATGCTGACGAACGCAGACGTTGCACTGGATTTCCCGAGAGGCTTCTTTTAGCAATGTTCTTTCCAACAGTTCTGCCATCGTACAGTCGGGACCACTGATATATTTCTTATCCGAAGTGGCGTTTTCAACTATATGTGCCCCCCATTGATATGCAGGGCACGCAAACTCCGTGGTATAATAAATCCATATAGATGGTGCCCATGATGCTTGATACCACGTACTTCTAACCGCATTTCAATGATTGTATGTATTATGGGAGCAATATGACCAGAGCAGTCGAGGCGCCCTAAAGCCCAAATAACCGACGAAAAGATGCGGCGGCTTACGACTGAGCACCGCGACGTGGCGACTCGCTGCCATCAGCCACCCCAGATGGGTCAGCGGGTGCTCCTGCAGGATCCGAGCACCGGTCTATGGGACCGCACCGGCACGGTCAGTTGGATCAGAAGCCGGCGAGATCACCTCATCCGTCTGTCCAGCGGGCGCATCGTCTAAGCTGTCGATACCTGCGCCCCTTGCGACCTCTCATCGAAGCGAACAGCGGAGCGGGCGCCGCGGCACGACACTCCACCAGAGGGCCAGTGACGGTGACTCCGGAACCGTCCACCAGGTCAGTCAACAGGCAGCGACGCGGGTCGACAGGGTCGTCCGGGGAGACTCCACTGTGATGTGTGAGCTGCAGACTCAAACTCCTCTACCCGCCGGCCGGGACATGGACTCACTTTCGCCAGCGGCCAAAAACGTTCACGGTCCGCTTATCCCTATGTGGGCCCACCTATCACTATGTGTGATCGGTTGTGGAGACATTGTTATCAGACGCCTGTGTGTTTCTTCGTGTTGTGCTACACTTGCCGGATTCGTTTCTTCACATGCGTCTTGTGGGAAGTGTTGGGTATTTCCCTTCGATATGGCAGCCCATAGCCGCGACTGGTTGCCAGCCGCAGCTAATATACACTTAGTCCGACCCGCGACCCTCGAATGTTCCGTCAATCTCCTCAGTTACTCGTCTCGTCACTTGCCATATGTTTACTTGTGAATACCTAAAGAAAGTCGTGGTAATATTTATTTTCAACACATGTTCTGGAAGTGGCCAAAGCTTCCCAAGTAGGGTTTTTATATACTTTTGAGTGGGCAAGCCACACTCAATGTTCGTCTTGTCACCCCACACCCCAATAATGTCAACTTTTAACACGAGACCCTATGGAATGTCCCTCCGACCAATCCGTTTGAACTAGCCCATTGCCTTCATGCATCATGTCCCTATCCCCAAGGATTAAAAAAATACCTGTGTTTCCATGGTGATGTTAACGGCGTGCTTCGCCTTCAGTGAGCATACAATACCAATAGTACTGCTATGTAATTTGCTTCTGTAGCTGGTCTCTTGACTGGGCTTCGGTATAGTTTTGTCGGGCCCAGTCGGGCTTAGTCGCAGCAGACTGGCCGGCCCCAAGCTGCCAGTCCAAATGTGTTGAGTAGTTGCCACCTCTTGTGGCCACCGAACAGCGTACAGGGAGGGAACCGGCCGGTCGCGCCGAACGTTCCGACCACTCCAGAGTCGAAGTCGCTGAGCTCGTCAGTATGGGTGCTGCAGTCGACACGTGGCCGAACAACCATTCGGCGCACAATGGCAGCGGGAGCCGACAGCCGTGCAAGTTCAGCAACGCTCAGGTCGAGATCATGGTATTGTGATGGCTGGCGTAGGTGATGCTGAATCGGCAGCGAAACACTAAGTGGAGAAAGTTGGAGCTGATGTGGTATTGGTCTGGACCAGAGTAGAAGTTCACCCGAACACCATTCGGAGTGACTATGCATATGTGTATATATTATATATATATATATATATATATATATATATATATATATATATATATATATAAAGGTGATCATGACCATTGTGTTACGTCACACTCGGACAAACGATTGGTTATTGATTTTACGACACATCGACCGTTGAGTCATGCAGCATCGCCAATCTCTCACGCCGATTGTTCGCGGGCGAAGAGTAGCGACAGGTGAGATTCGAACCCACAACCTTTCGATTGTGAGACGAGCGACTTACCCCTAGGCTACTCGTCCCCCTCGGACGAACGATCTAGTATTATTTTATGTGAATAGTAACGATCTAGCCCACTTTGTCTTTTTGTCAACATTCGATAGTTATTCGATACCTACAGTATCACAAATCATTTAACGGATTGAGACATATCGATATGATACTTCCACATTGATTTTCATTTCCAACAATGACCCCATCATTCATCACTGCATCACAACTCTGTCATTCAGTGGGTGTTTGAATGTTGTTTCACTCTGTCATTTCATGCTGTTTCGTTTGTAAGTTGATAATGGGTGCGGTGTGCCTAACGCACAGTGTGTATAATGCCGTGAGTCTTCTGCGGTCGCTGCATCGTGCGAGCGCAGTGGTGTTGGATGTCGGGGTGTCTCGTGCAATGATGGTGTTGTGATGTTCTTGAAAGTGCTTTTGCGGGGCTCCTCTAAATGCATCTCGAAAATGTCTGCTCCGCGAAGTTGCCGCCACACCAATCTAGTATATCTCACGGGCTGCATTCCCGGATATGCATTGAAACTGGTGGTGAAACAGAGCTCGGCGTCTGTGTGAGGGTTCATGGTCCTGCTTATGTGTGAGGGTTCATGGTCCGGCGTGTGTGTGAGGGTTCATGGTCCGGCGTGTGTGTGAGGGTTCATGGTCCTGCTTATGTGTGAGGGTTCATGGTCCGGCGTGTGTGTGAGGGTTCATGGTCCGGCGTGTGTGTGAGGGTTCATGGTCCTGCTTGTGTGTGAGGGTTCATGGTCCGGCGTGTGTGTGAGGGTTCATGGTCCTGCTTATGTGTGAGGGTTCATGGTCCAGCGTGTGTGTGAGGGTTCATGGTCCGGCGTGTGTGTGAGGGTTCATGGTCCGGCGTGTGTGTGAGGGTTCATGGTCCGGCGTGTGTGTGAGGGTTCATGGTCCGGCGTGTGTGTGAGGGTTCATGGTCCGGCGTGTATGTGAGGGTTCATGGTCCGACGTGTGTGTGAGGGTTCATGGTCCGGCGTGTGTGTGAGGGTTCATAGTCCGGCGTGTGTGTGAGGGTTCATGGTCCTGCTTATGTGTGAGGGTTCATGGCCCGACGTGTGTGTGAGGGTTCATAGTCCGGCGTGTGTGTGAGGGTTCATGGTCCGACGTGTGTGTGAGGGTTCATGGTCCGTTGTGTGAGGGTTCTGGTGTGTGAGGGTTCATGGTCCGGCGTGTGTGTGAGGGTTCATGGTCCGGCGTGTGTGTGAGGGTTCATGGTCCAGCGTGTGTGTGAGGGTTCATGGTCCGGCGTGTGTGTGAGGGTTCATGGTCCGGCGTGTGTGTGAGGGTTCATGGTCCGGTGTGTGTGTGAGGGTTCATGGTCCAGCGTTTGTGTGAGGGTTCATGGCCCGACGTGTGTGTGAGGGTTCATGGTCCGACGTGTGTGTGAGGGTTCATGGTCCGACGTGTGTGTGAGGGTTCATGGTCCAGCGTGTATGTGAGGGTTCATGGTCCAGCGTGTGTGTGAGGGTTCATGGTCCGGCGTGTGTGTGAGGGTTCATGGTCCGACGTGTGTGAGGGTTCATGGTCCAGCGTGTATGTGAGGGTTCATGGTCCTAGGTTGTGTGAGGGTTCATGGTCCGGCGTGTGTGTGAGGGTTCATGGTCCGGCGTGTGTGTGAGGGTTCATGGTCCGGCGTGTGTGTGAGGGTTCATGGTCCGGCGTGTGTGTGAGGGTTCATGGTCCGGCGTGTGTGTGAGGGTTCATGGTCCGGCGTGTGTGTGAGGGTTCATGGTCCGACGTGTGTGTGAGGGTTCATGGTCCGGCGTGTGTGTGAGGGTTCATGGTCCGGCGTGTGTGTGAGGGTTCATGGTCCGGCGTGTGTGTGAGGGTTCATGGTCCAGCGTGTGTGTGAGGGTTCATGGTCCGGCGTGTGTGTGAGGGTTCATGGTCCGGCGTGTGTGAGGGTTCATGGTCCGGCGTGTGTGAGGGTTCATGGTCCAGCGTGTGTGTGAGGGTTCATGGTCCGACGTGTGTGTGAGGGTTCATGGTCCAGCGTCTGTGTGAGGGTTCATGGTCCGGCGTGTGTGTGAGGGTTCATGGTCCGGCGTGTGTGAGGGTTCATGGTCCAGCGTGTGTGTGAAGGTTCATAATCCTGCGTCTGTGTGAGGGTTCATGGTCCGGCGTGTGTGTGAGGGTTCATGGTCCGGCGTGTGTGTGAGGGTTCATGGTCCAGCGTGTGTGTGAGGGTTCATAGTCCAGCGTCTGTGTGAGGGTTCATAATCCTGCGTCTGTGTGAGGGTTCATGGTCCGGCGTGTGTGTGAGGGTTCATGGTCCAGCGTGTGTGTGAGGGTTCATGGTCCTGCTTATGTGTGAGGGTTCATGGTCCAGCGTCTGTGTGAAGGTTCATGGTCCGGTGTGTGTGTGAGGGTTCATAGTCCGACGTGTGTGTGAAGGTTCGTAGTTCGGCGAGTGTGTGAGGGTTCAAAGCCCGGCGGGTGTTCATACCCTGGCACTTCATACCCTCATTATGTATCATTCATGTGGAGAGCAAACATATGGATTGGTGGACCAGCACATAAGGTGGGAAGGGCAACTGAATCCCATACAATGATTGCTTATCTCTTGTACTTTCCCCATCAAAATGTCAAACATTTGTTTCGTAGGCAGGATGGCATCATGGCGTTGAACCAAAGTGATCTGTTATTTATCTATGTCCTTTGTATCTAATGTGAATTGTGTTTGTCATCATCCAGCTAGTTTTCATTCTGCGCATAACTAAAACCGAAACTCGAACACTGTTAAACACGCTTCATGCTGTGCTGTAGCATCCATGTCTCCACTGTCGGAGGATGTGGAGTCCTATGAATACATATTTGCAATTTATTCATTACATAACACTAAAATATAACTCATATGGAATCACTTACCAATGTTGAATCGTCGAATCTCAGCAACAGTCCTAACTCTGCAGTCCAACCTGAGGACAGGCGATCTCACCACAGTCGGACCTCCACTGCACACACCACACGGAAAGTGATGGCTGACGTGCCACGCACACAGCTCCCAGACGAAACGTCAAAAACTCCATATTATCCTGTAGACATCCAGGGACAAAAACCGGAGGGTTTAATGTGATTTTCCGAAGACCGGAATTTCCAGGATGATTTTGCTGAGGTAATTTGACTCCAGGTGAACTATTTCCATGCCGCACACCTATCGGTAGAACTCTCCTACAGATGTTCTCTCTTAAACACCCCAAACCCCTCAAACTTCCAAGATCCGTGAACAACTATCTAAGCAAGATTCTTCATTTAGCCTGATAACAATTTTTGTGATCAACTCCGTCCAGCACGCTCCTGAATTTAGGGGTGTTCTAGGCAGGGGAATTAGTTGCGTTGTGTCGGTGTGGGTGTTTCATAACAACCACTAATCCAGTTTGTTTTTACTAGAAGTTGCTTGTGTTGTGATAACTGGGTGACAACCAGCCTATGGCTTGCAATACTATTCATCTATTATATACAATAGAAGAGCTCGCATTTGTCTTATCGCATCGTGTATCTATTGCATTCACCAACAAATATATATATTTGGATATGGAATATTTAAATGCATGCATACGCATACAGAAAGGACAAGTACCATAAAATATTATTTTTTAAACAAGTGACTGACATAGACTAGCAACCTTATGACTATTTTTTCTTCAAGCTGTATGTTGTATTCTCCTTCACGTCCAATCTGCAGTTCGCGGACAATCTTCCTACTGTGAACACGGTCTGGTTGAGAACTCGGTCCCCTCGTGCAGCACGGTCTTGTCGGAGGAGGGAACACCGCCCCACGTGTGTCCCCGGTGTACGGGGTGCGGGTCACAAGAGCCGACGGCTGCCGACGCGGGCGCATTGTTGGTGCGACCGGGGGGGGGGGAGGGGGACGGCGGCGACGACGGCCAGTCGGAGTCCACCTCCCGCCGAGACGACACAGGTTGGCCGAGCGGGGTCCGCCGGTGCGCCTGACCGGCGCCGCGTCAGCACCTGCGCCCACTACCGACTGCCGCCGCCACACATAGGCCAGTCGAGAAGCCAGCCGCGGCAGCAGTTGCTCAGCTGCCGCGACCGAGGTGGTCAGCAGCGCCTCAGAGGTCGGCCACCGCCTCCAGCTGGTGTGTGACGTGTCGGGCGGCCAGCCGTGCGGTGGCCGGCTACCGCCGCTGTTCCTCGTGACGTGACGTGACGTGACGTGGGCTCCAACACGCGACAGTGGTCGGCGCCGCTCCCCATCAATTGCCACCTCTCGGCAGAAAATAGTACACTAAAAAGCATATTATCAGATGCTGTGGGTCCCGGTGATTTGACTACTGCGCGCAGAGTGTACCGCGAGCTTGTGTTGCAGCAGAGTCTCGATGTCCACTTGACAGACGGCTGGAGCGAGCTGGTGCTACAGCAGAGCCCCGACGTCCACTTGGCAGACGGCTGAAGTGAGTTGGGAGCAACGGAGGTGGCGACAATGGCGTCTCTGTCGGCCGCAGTCGGAGAGGTGAACGTCACCACCGCTGCGCCCTCTGCGACGTCAACGGCGGTACCGACCGCTTCTACCACACTCTCCAACGAGCAGAAGATGGAGCTGATCATGGCCAACATCTGGCCCAAGCCGTACTTCTGGTTCCTGATCGCCTGCCACCTGATAGTGTTCGTGGTCGGCCTCGTCGGCAACGCACTCGTCTGCATCGCCGTCTGCCGCAACCGCACGATGCGCACCGTCACCAACATCTTCATCGTCAACCTGGCCGTGGCCGACTTCCTGGTGTTGCTGTTCTGCCTGCCGCCGTCAGTGGCAGCTGACGTCACGCAGACCTGGTTCTTTGGCAATGTCGGCTGCAAGATCATCACTTCACTGCAGGTCAGTGGCCGCACGCACCAGCTGCAAAGCAATGCGTTTTTTAAAGTTTTTTTTTTTTTTTTTGGGGGGGGGGGGGCGAATGCTGCGTTGTTTTTCAACTGATGTTCCCAGATTCGAACGTAGATGGATGGACAGGTTCACAGCTCATGTGTGGAGAGTTGGAACTAAACTTTGGCCAGGATAGATGGGAGCATGGCGACTAAACTTCCGCTTCATTTCTTGTAGTACTTGGTAAGCTTCCTTCAGTTGTGGCTTAGGCATCAGCATGCTGCTCAGGAAAGATACTTTGGGACGAAATGTGATGAGGTTTTTGCTCCCTCACGAGGTAGCCATTAAGTTACGACAATAAATGAATAAAACCGACCATTTTCTCGTATGTCCAATACAATATTGCATCCATGCATAGCCTATGCTCTGGGACCTTACCAAAGTACGGTAACAGGAAGACAGTGCTGTCGTTAACTGTTCACATGCTATCATGGCACGGTATATGCCTGTCGGGAAATATACCACAATATTCGTGTTTGGATGTTAGGCACATGATGGAAACCTTCAGTCTTCAATTTTACTTCAGTCTTCTCAAGTTTGCAAAATGTGCAAGTGGTGTCGCCACAGCGGGATCTGGGGAATGCGTCACCTTGACCTCCTTGAACCTCTTGAAGTTCAACATTGTGCCTGTGGCCTTGCATGGAACCAATCACCCCAAACTCCTCCTGTCCCCCATGCCCACTGTCCATGCCGAAGCCAATGGAAATATGGTACTAGTAACTAGTACTAAAATCAACATTCACAAAGCACAATTTATTAGAACTTGCAAAAGTCTACCGAAGTTATTTTTAACATTTTTATAACGTAAACTATGAAGAGATGATGTTACGAGACTTGGCCTGTGCTGAAGGCGATGAAGTTATTTCAGTTTTTCACGGCTCCAAAACGCAGATCATCATGCTCTTTAACCGGAAACATCATGTAGGCAGGATGTCAAATAACTTGTGTAGATACCCATGCTCAATTGCACACATCCTGAGGAACGGTTAATCTGGAGAAAAGTCTCAGGATGGAGTAAACCAAGTCGACTATGTACAAGCTGATTATTTTATATCAGATTCGTTTCAAAGCCATCTACGGTCTAAACAACCAATGGGGGGGGGGGTAGCAAATCGCTTAATACAGGGTTCAGAACGTCTGATAAAACCAGTAGCACGCACTGTGACAGTGGCGGATTCAGGAGTTGCCCAGGGGATCCAGAGTGTTGATGCAACTTGGATTACCCCTTCTCTCGCTGAGAGTGCCACTATGATATGGTACTTTGTTAACCTGGGGGGGGGGGCTTGTCGGAAAATGTATGAACTATGCTACTATTAGCATCGTACCGTAGTCGGCGTTCGTCTTCGTGCTCTTCGTAGGGTAGAGTCAGATTTCAGTGTTTTTTTCTCAACAATCCAAACCGTTTGAGGATAAATATTGTTAGCGTGATGATGACTTGGAATTTGTCGCACCAGCCAATACGGGAGGGACCTCCGGCGTTTGACACCTCTGGTGTCAGTACGACTAAGCGGCTGATTGCGTTGATCCAAACGCCAATCGAAAGCGCAGTTAGCTGCAATGAGGATGCATTATTTTGTTGACTCAAGTGATCTCTGATGATCTCCCGAGGCTGCTCAAGTGAAGGGATTCCGATCTCGTGGACCCACAATCGCTTGCGAAACTGCAGGGTTGTGAGAAATGAAAACGACAATACTATTTAATACCTAAGTTTAATCCTGAAGAACGGTCCGCTTACTCATTCGTGGAGTTGTTTGGTTCCGGACAATTTAAGTCCATTTGTAACAAAAGAACAAGTCGTGGTTTTTGTTCGGTGTGGAATAGGATACTCGTTTACGGCTCGAATAGCGTCGTCTTCAGCTAAAAACCAAGATAATTGGGCCCTTGCATCTGCTACAGAGCATCGGACCATCGTAACCTG
The DNA here is from genome assembly GCA_034440575.1 of Imbricaverruca yamaguchii. Classification (NCBI taxonomy): domain Eukaryota; kingdom Metazoa; phylum Arthropoda; class Thecostraca; family Neoverrucidae; genus Imbricaverruca; species Imbricaverruca yamaguchii. The sequence goes on from JAOTOL010001384.1 coordinate 416,567, forward strand.
AACATTTGCACCTCGATCCGAGGTTGACGCAATGGTAATACGGATATATGGATGTCCAATTCATGAAAGAATGTTGGTGGGCTCTCAGTAATATTCACGAACTCTGAAATACGCGTTTGCGTCAAGCGCACCCGGATGCTCACTATTTTATCCTCCAAGAATATAGTTTCAATTTATGTGACTATATTTCCATAAGATGTGATGGAGTCCATTTCGCGGGTCTGGCGTCGGCCGCCGGCCACCGACGAACCTGCCTGACCCCAAACCAGCCTGTCAACTTTGATGAGCGACCAACGCCTGAGCTGCCCGCATATTTTCACAGTTGAATCGTTCAACGATGTGCCTCCTAATATTTCCACCACCTTTGGTGTTGAGACGGACATCCCCTAAATATTTTGTTGAAAGTCTAACACTACGCGCAAGGGCGTTGCATGGAAAGAATGCACCTGTAACCACGGATACCCCCACACAGTTTTGCTATGGCGGACTCGATGTTGCTTGGTATTGATCTTAGATAATAGTCCACAAACGGATGTTATTTTTCTGGAGATTTAGCAAGGCGTTGGACTCCTTCCCACATATAATTTGTTTTTCAGCTGGTGTTAGTCAGGCCTGGTGTTAGTAGACCTGAAGCAGTTAGGCCTGGAGATAGTAGACTTGGAAACGGAGAATAATCCTTTCAACTTTTTGGCTCTTCCAACTTTTAAACCCTCACGTCCAACATGGGAAATGAGCATCCATTTGCAGACAAACGCATATAAAAGCATCCGTTTCATCTTTTCACCTAAAAGTTACTAGTTCTGATAGGCAAGGAATGTTCCGATTTAAAACTTCACCTGAATTTGCTACATGGTGACCTTTTGCCCGGCATACGCGGGGGTATTCGACCGAATTCAGGTTGATGTGGGAGGGACATAGTATATCCTGGTGGAGTAGCTTGAGAAGGTTCACAAGATATCCTCACGATATTTAATGAACCAATGTGGATATTCCAAGTGTCCAAGAAAGCCCAGGATCGAGCGATCCACCGCAGAGGCCACGGATGGCGTTAAGGCCGAGCCGGCTACAATATTACGATGGCTGGGAACATTTGTCCATCGAAATTTCTACCCCAGGGATGCCAAGGGACGTACTCGATGGGCCGGCACTACTCAGTTTGGGTACGAACAGTAAGATTTCCCACGACAATACCCAATAGTAATTACCCAGTTGCACAACCCCATTGACATTAATCCGAGAACCTTTCGGTTTCATAGGGTTAGGTTGATAGTACATCGTCACGTTGTCAACCTACGACGTATATGCTGCGATATATTTCCTCCGGCGCTCCTGTCTTGTTTTGCGATTTACGCACTCACGTATGATTTTGACACGCAAAGCACGTGTCGTAAAGTTGGAAACGAGTGCTTAAAAGTTTCATATGAGCAAAACAACGTGGGAAAATATGCAAAAGTGTGGTGTGAAGTCGTGGTGGGAAAAAATCATACAAGGCTCATCTCAGGAAAGTAACTGGATAAGAGGTTAGAAAAATTGTTGTCGAATTGCAGGTCTTCAACACCGTTATTTGCGGCAGTCCTTGTTCACGAGAGCACCAGAGAAAGCTGGATTAGCGTTTCAAGGGCTTGCATGCCGAGTATGTTGGAAAGGATGCAGGGTTCTTGAAGCGAAAGGAATACATTCTCAAGCACGCCCGAACGGATTCAACTGGCAGTACAGCTCCAGCCAGTGAAGCAACACTCGAGGCGTCCTATCACATTGCTTTCCGAGTTGCAGAATGCAAGAAACCTCACGCCATATGTGAGGAACTTGTTAAACCATGCTTAGTCGAAACCGTAAAGCTTGCTTGCGGAGAGAAAGAAGCAAACAAAATAGAAGAGCTCTTTCATGACAGAAACAGACGCCTAATCGATGGTATGAGTGACGACGTACTGGAGCAAGTACTGGGAGAAATGAAAAATAAACAAAATTTTGCACCGCAGTTGGACGAATGAACCAATGTTGACGTTGGTCCACCGATGATTGTATGCGTGCTTTATCTGAAAGATACCACCTTGCAGACTAATTTCTGTTCTTGCATACCTTGCCTACAACAAACCGCGGAGAAGACGCGGTACAATACTGTTGCAGGAAAAATCGTGTGAAGAAGTTCGAGTACAGTTAATGTATGTACTATTTCATATTGAAGTACGCTGGCTTTCTAGTGAAAGGAAAAACTATTACCCGTGTGCTTCATCTGCGGGAGGAAGTTTGCACGTTCCAGAAGAATATAAATAATCTATGATAATTTTATATAATAATTACATTAATTATTTAAAATAAGAATGCAACATGTAATTTGCCGCCCCGGTACCTCAGTTGGTTAGAGTGCTGGCCTGCACTGGTCTCCCCTGTGCTGCTGATATTGATGTACTACCATAGGACCCCTATTGTTTATTATATTCGTCCATACAACTGAACAGGATCTGTTAACTGAAACATACAGTTTCGCTGACGATGTAAAGCTGGTTCCGATTGTATACAACAAGTATATATATATATATATATCATTTAATTTTAGTTGTATGTAAAGTCATGCATGTTGGAGTTAGAAAGCACGAAAAACATCTCATGGGAGGAGTAGCAATGGCCGCCAATGAGAAAGGGAAATACATTGGCGTGATATTGCTCATGGTTTGGGTGACAGTCGGCATGGTGTCAGGCAGGTAGACAAAAAGCCTGGGGAAATTGCTAGGGAGCCAGTAAAAATATATTGGAATATATTTGATGAGAATATGCATGTTATTACAAGGCTATGCAACTCTTGTCCAGCCACCTCCATAGTATTACAATCGAGCAATATGTTCACAGCTTCAGCAAGCTGTGCCGTCAATTAAGCGAGTTCAAAGGAGAGCGTCGAGAATGATACCGGGGAAGAGAGGATTCGATTATGAACGAAGACCGAAGACCCTAAAAGTGTTCCCATTATTCCTCGCCCCACTTGGTGTGTGTGTCTACGGTGGGTGACAGAATGTGTCCCCTAAAGGGCTTCCTTAATAGCTGCAAACCATATATAGATACTAATTTGAAATCCATTATTCGTGCATCAATTATACAGCTTGTGGACAAAAGTGAAATTACAACTCATTACTGTTCGGGCGTGAGTGATGTGATGGAGCAGCCAGTAACCGCGATTTTTCAACGAATTGAACGATATGCTAGACAAGTCTCCAAAAATCGATGAAAAAGTTATTGAGAATTGGATTACTCCACATAGCAAACAATTGAATGGCCAATAATTCTGCTATCTGATTATTCTGTTTTTCTTTGCAACGTGCTTGCCAAAATTCGTGGAACTCAAATTATTTCTTTCGATGTATTTTTACTTCTTGACAAATATGAATATTCAGGATTCAACCCTGGATTGTAAATGTTCATTGCAAATTTCAACTCAATATCATGCAAACTGACTTAGATATAATGTACGAAATGACACGCGATAGTCTTGGTGGCGTTAATGAAATTCACACGTCACACGTCACACGTCAAATTCACACAGAAGTCACACGTCACAGCACAGATTGCAGTGAGTATGGAGTCAGGCGTCGTTGGCACTAGTCTGTGACGTTGTTTGAAACCCTGTAGACGTTTCCACTGTATTCTTTGGCAGTGAGCACTTACGATATGAACCCCTTCCTACTTCTGGCCTTCACTCAAGGCGTCATAAATTCGTTGTTATCCATGGTGGTCAATGAACTATGTAAAAATGTATTATTGGTGGAATATGTCCCCATATGCTCGGTTAAGTTTTTATTGCTATTTTTCGGTTCCTGGCAAAGTTTCGGAGTTGTAGCATGTCAAACATGGGTATAAAACCAGATTCAATGTTTACCTCAGAATACCACTTCGCACACGATGACCTCGATATTATCTTTACATGTGGATGACTTTCTTGGCTATCATAGAATGCAAGGCCCATATCGGCACCCGAATTCGATCGTTTCTCTATTTTAATCTCGTGGTATTCGACTAAAATCATCGAAACTTAGCGAAGTAGGTAAACTATTAGCCCGCGCCTTCTCTCCGGTCAGATCCTCACACCCCATCTCGGGGGGAGGGGGGGGCGGATAGTAACCCCTTCGAAAATCCAAACTAAGCGCCGTACGAAACGAAAGAGGTGGCATCGGAAAGCGCTCGACGAGTAGGGTCCGGATCTACCCTCCGGAATAATTTTCCCCCAAAAATGACGTCACCAGGGGGCTAGATTTTCACGACTTTTCACGACTTGCATTATGTTTTTGGCTCTGGAGAGTTCATTTTGGGAGATGTATGAAAAAACAAAATTTATTTGGAATGAGAAAAGGACACGAAATCGATCAGGGCCACAAAATTATTTGGCCACCCAATTTTTTTGTCATTTTTTTTGCTTTAAAAATTTTGAGTTTTCTAGTTTTCTTTAATCTTCCTTTTCCAATGGGTAGAGCAGACCGAGAAACGTTTGAAGTCAACTTGCCCTAATAAAAAGAAATAAAAATTCCTCTCGTACGCTTTGTTACATTCCTAAAGATAAGCAAACGCTGTAAGTTTCATTAAAATATCTGCATACGTTAAAGCGTGACGACTGGTTGAACATTTTTTTAGGTGAGCTCACTTGACCTTGACTAACTCGTTGACCCTAGATGACCTGATTAAAATTTTTTTGAATCAGCATGCAAAATTGATGTAGGAAAGGTATGCCAGATTTTGGCGCGCTACCGCGTGCCATTCGTTCGCTATCCGCGAAAAACCTGAGGGGAGGGGGGGGGGCGGTTGAAGACCCCTCCCCAAGACGGGACGGGTTAAGTTTGGTGACCTGCGACGTAGCATATAACACGTGGCTTTCCGTAAAAACAACGAGGTCTGGCGGCAACTTTTCAAGTTATGTCAGGGGAAGTGATGCAAACCCAACCTCCCTTTATTCCCAGAGGCGCGAGTTAAAACACTGCACTTTGAGGAACAATCCCATGCAAATATTAAGCAGCGTGACATTCCCCGGCGGGAGCCGTAGCCGCCGACCCGCTGGGATGGTCTTGCTGCTTGAGTCAGCGACCTCCCGTAATGAATGCCTACCAAACTAGCGACGAGCATCTGAGAATCCCCTCTTGAAGGCGTTCGATATCGCGCTTCAGGGAGATTCCGAGGGTCTTGAGTGGCCGCTGGAAGGTCTAATGATGTACTAGATACTCGCCGCTTTTTGGAATTGATGATGTGTGTAATAGGAGTCACATATAAAATAAGTAAGAAACGCTGTCGGACGACGTTTCGCTTGCAGCAGTTCTGTTACCGAATAGCGGACGCGTATGATAGAATACCACCAGTTATGGTTGAAAATACGTCACTAGCACCTTTAAGGGGAAATTGGAGATATATGTATCTGACCGTTGGTTTCATTGTGCATAGGTGTGCAATTATGACATTGATCTCCGCTGTGGACCTGTCGTCGTGTGTGAAGTCCACGTAAATACTGTAAGCGCCAAGTTGACCAGCCTTTTAAAGCGGAGTTGTGCCGATTCTTTTGCGATCTGATTGACGGGCCCTGGCGGCTCCCGTGGTAGTACTGCACTCTGATTCTCATAGTCCTAGTCGTGTAACGGAAAACAGACAATTATATTATGAAGCTGACGATCAACCAGATATCAAGCACTAATCGTTAGCAGTCTAAATCTTCGTGTTCATTTCTATAGCAATATGCACATAATTTCACCATCAGTTACCTTGCACGGGAATTTTTACAGCACTTCTGTTTCCATTATTTTCGCAATGTTCAGTTCTGCAAGCACCCCCATCACAAGTAGAATCAAGCTGCGATGTGAATATAACATTTAACAACGAATAGTATAAGTTTAACTTACAGCTCGACAAATCTATCTACCACATTATCTGCTGTGTGCATTCAAACTGACGCATGAATGAATATATATATATATATATATATATATATATATATATATATATATATATATATATATATATATATATATATATATATATATATATATTCCTTGAACCACGTATGTTCCCAGATGGTCAAGCGTCTGCTGAACTGTAAATTAGCTGGGGAAAAGACCACTTGAGAAGGGCATATAATTGTCATACTGCAATCAGAGCACTGGTTTTGCGGTATATGTCGTTGATAAGAGCACACGAGTGACTTTTTGGTTCGCGATATGTTCTGTAGAGATTATTGCATGACCTGCATGATTTGAAATCTAACATAATTCGAATCAGCCATCCGGTTCTTGAAGAAGTTAATTTTATTACAACTCTCAGGTCTTTCCAGTGGCACTGTGAGGATTTTCTAATGGGGGCCGACAAAAAACGCTGCTCCTCTGGCTGCTTCGTGAAAGATAACCTCGCGCTGCATACCGTCAGTGGCTTTGCGGAATGTTTTTCCTCTGGCGAATTGAGGATGTCTTCGATGCGTATAGTTTGGCGTTAAGCATAACCAACTTTGAACTAGAAGTGGGCTGATGACGGCTGCTAATGAGCTGAGGAAGCACATGTTGTTCGTTCTCTGTGTTTCACCCCGTCTTCCCAAGGAAGGCTGCTTCACTGTTGTTCTTCATGCGACGATATGCTCTTCGTGCGACGATATAGTCGGTTGACGATTGTGTACGACCTTCCATGTAATATCCTAGGTGCATTGGGTGGCAATGGGGTCTGAAGGACAGCCAGCAGAACTCGTACGAGGACTATTTTTGTTGTTTGGTGATCAATCTTTTGGAGACGCAAGCTCAAACGTTCAGCAGCGGTGATTAAACATGAGTGGCATGTTTTATTGATCATGAGATGAATCGTGGTCGGTGGGTGATTTATGGTGTACCAGAGAACCGTTTTGTTCTCGAGGACTCGTGTTGCACGATTGGTAGACCATTGCCGTGATAAATTTTGATTTTTCTGTAATGTGCATTAATGCAGGTGAACCACACACTGCAGAGTTGTCCACGTGAATGTCTGAGCCTGATGTGGTCGTGATGGAGGAGTTCCCAGACGGCCAAGCGTCTGCTGAACTGTAAATATAGCTGGGAAAAGACCACATGAGAAGGGCATATAACTGTCACATTGCAATCAGAGCACTGGGTTTCTCAATGGTTGATACATTTTTTTCTCAGGATTTCTTGTTTTTCATATGCTTTTGCAGATAATGTCATTAAATCCGCAGTGGTCAGGACGCATCAGCACTTGCATTTTGTTTGTTTGCTATGCTGCGCTTGTGTATGAAAATGGCACTGATCGTGGCACCTATTAAAGATGCATGCATACTATTAAAGTCCATTTGGTTCTTCGAGACGATAAGTCGTTTAGAATTGTCCAATAGGTTCAACAACTAATGCATGTGCGTTTGTCCAAGGTTCTACGATAAGCACCATTGTCGTTTTCTTGAGATACTTGGATTAGATTGAATGTGCAAGAAAATGTGTCACTGGTTCAATACCTTAGAAGTACTACCATCAGAACCATTGCTGGTATCCACCCAGCACCCATGATACTAACTGGGTGCTAGTCCCATCTTAGTATCCTGTGGGGGCTAAAATACGTGGTTAGCATGATACGGGTACTAAGATAGCACCCTGCTAGCACCCAGGCACTAGCTACATCGTACTGTATGTAACACCATGGGCGCTGTGATAAAAATATACATTTCACAGGGACGGTACTGAGAGTACCACCTTAGGCAATTAAAAAACACCTTCCGGGCCTAGTACTTGCTGCATGAATTGACACCCAATACGTTTGTCTACAGTGTACGGTCCCATGCAGTGTTGGATTTTCACATCTGAGTCTTGGACTGGTAGTGTATAATTATTGGGTTCGATAAAATATCAGAGTGTATAACCACGACAAGCCATAAACTAGTGCATACATTTATGTAAACAAAGGAGTCCATAAATCTGCCGATATAATAGTGAATAAATTACACAGCGAAGCCATACACCATGATTTTTTTTCCGCACATTAAAAGAGTACACGGTTTCCCTCAAATTGTAGTGAGTAGCTGGTTTTACAGAAACTTTTTGCTCCCAGGTCACATGGTTTCAAGAGCAAGATAGAGGGAGAAGACCCGTCATAATGATCTGCATAAGTTAATAGCAACCACCAGATCTAATTATCGCATCACTTTTAATAACGAAATAGGCTTTATTATGGACACTGGTGACATAAGTAGAATTAAACTTATGAACATTAGCAAATTGTAACATGTTTCCTGATTTACGTGGAGACTGCACTCAGCTCCGCGGTATCAGGCAGCCGACGAATGACTGCTGGATGATAAATTGGCGCTATGGCTAAATTAGCGAAGAATGTAGTTCCAAGCAAACTTCCTGAGCAACAGTAGAGAAAATGAGAGCAAAAGTATGCTTGATCTATGTGAATCAAGTTTATGCATCCACACTTGATACTCCCAACATGCTCACACAGCATAACTAATAAATATTCACAACACATCCCACTAGTAGGACGCTCGTGCACTGACAAATTTGTTACTTGGTGTCTATTGGGATATAGATTTCGGAATGTAGAATGGGTTAAGGAAAATTATGCTAAAACAATCTGTTTAAAATCTGCTTGTTTCCACCACCAAGAAACAACTTTTGTCAAAAAACGCTCAGAAAATGTATTGAAGCAATTTTTTTGTGTAATATTAACACGCGCCCTGGAGGGCCTCTGAAAATAACGCGCACTGGAGGGGAGGCGGAATCCGCCACCCTAAGATCTCAGCTCCTATGAATGCTAGAGCAACGAAATTCACAGGGTGGATGGGCATGATAGTGATCTCTATTGTGTGCAAAGTTCATGACCTTAGGTCAATATCTTCAAGGTCAAATGAGGTCAAAATAACAAAATGTTCTGGTTTTGCGTGGCTTGGCTTGTCATTGTTATGGATCGCTGTGGTTGTGTCTAAATGCTCCAAGATTGCCATTAAAGATGTTTTGGACATTACTAATGATGCAATACAGATGTCAGATGCGCCATTTGACCTCAGGTCACCTATATCGGAGCACTTTATTAGGTCATTACCTGCTCCAGTGACCGGAACCGGGCTCCCATCCCGACTGCTCAGTTGGGCGGCTCGGCACAATCGGCTTCGCAAAGAAAGGAGTGAAATACATGAAGAACGTATGGAAACGCTTAGGCACACAATGACAAACAGTAGATTTGTGGATGTATAGGAAGTAACATGTAAAGTGACATCAATCGCATGACAGTCATTTGCATTTATGACACATTCCAGTTGACCAAGTTTGGTTCCATTAGCCTATCATGAACTTGATCTGACTTGACCTCGGTGACATGACATGACTCTGGAACAATGTAGCATGGCAATGTACATCAAACAAGTCGCTAGTTTTGCCAAGAACACTTCCTGTTTGCTAATATACGGAAGCGCATCAGCGCCGATATTCGTGATCTGGCGCTGATAATTTTTTTTTACTTTAGCGACCCCTAACTCGAAAATGTTTTGATCGATTTTAATTTTTCTTACTTCAAACAACGCGCCGGTCATTTATTGGAAGGTACACAAACAATGACGTATATCGGCCGGTAAAATGTGGAGTTATCTACGAAAAACCGGAGGTGTGGGCGGATTTCGCCCCCCTCCAGTGCGCGTGTTAAATGCTCTCAGATGTACTCTTTTAGTTCATGTTTGAAATGTTTTAGTTTAAATGTTTTGTTTTAGTTTTTAAGCTAGGAATGACTTGGAACGATCAAAAGCGACTAGAAAGGGAGCAAACTTCGGCTCTAAAACCGGCTATTGACATGAAAGCCAGTGCACATTCCAACCTACTATCCACATGCAAGAAAGCACTCTCACTCAAGAATCACCACTCGAACGCTTCTGTAGTGTTCGCCTGGAGAAGAACTGGCTGATTAACTCGCGCACGTCCGGGAGGGGGGCAGATATCTGCCCCCCTGCGGTTTTTCCGAATTTGCCGCCATACTAATCGGGTTAGAAGGGCCAAACCTTGTATGGCTGTTCATTGGTCTTTTCCGCATATCCTCAGAAAGTTTTGGCTCTGGGTCATCTCAGGTCAGGTTACCAGGTCAGGCGAAGTGACCCAACTACACTCGGAGTTCTAGGTGGCATAACTTCCACAATAATTGTGCGATTGATTTCAAACATATAACACGTCCTGATCTCATCAGGGACCATAACATATGTCTCGGGTTTTTTTCAGTACCATTGACCTGAGGTCAGGACGCGCCCATGGCTTCCCCATTATAGGGCTATGGTAAAATATACAAATGTTTCCTAGCTACATATTTGCGCTCGGAATTGATCTCACAACTGTTGTGGCATGTAGATGGAAGCTATGCTCAATGTTACCGCTGACATTTTTGCTCAGTGACCTCACCAAGGTCTCTGAGGTCACCTGAGATCACTACACGTTTATGCGCATTACATCGCACTGCATTGTGCTAGAAGGCTGAAATTACCGTCATTGTGCTTGTATCGTCAAGACATATCGATTGATACCTTACATGACCACCCTAGGCCTTGACCTGAGGTCATGAATTCATAACCTTGACCTGAGTTTCGGTTGACCTGACCTCAAATTACACCGCATATTGCCTATAGCGCATTTCAAGGACTGTCGAATAGCTTTCGCCATTTGTTTCTATCTGTTACAGGTCCTGAGATATGTCAATATCTGAGTCCCACCTGATCTGGTCGAATTTTACCTATGATGGCCCAGTGACCTGAATGTTGACCTGAACGAAAAAAAATGACCGAAACTCTTTCGATAGAGCCCGCCATCAGCTATCTAACACCGTTTTCCGTTTCTCGCTAGCTAGCATAGTTCTCGAGATTTTATGGGGCAGACATATGCCCCCCAGACATGCGAAGTTGGCGCGGACCGCCGGACGTGCGAGTGTTAAGCTACAAATTTCCCAATTCGTAATCCCAGCACCACTCAGCTCAAAAACAAAAACATTTTTTATTGTAGGTTATAAGCCAACTTCCTGAGGAATGGTAGAGAACAAAAGTATACTTAATCGATGGCAATCAATTATATAAATCCATACTTGACACTCCTGACATGCTCACACAGCACAACTAATAAATATTCACAACACACCCCACGAGCATGACGCTAGTGCACCGACTGGTTCGCAACTAGCCTTCTATTGGGATATGGGTTTTGGAATATGAAATGGTTTAAGAAAGATTATACTATAATAATTCGTCCAAAACAGTTGTATTCTCACCACCAGGAAACAATTTTTGTGAATGGAAAGCTAAGAAAATTGATTGAAAATAATTCCTCTTAATGCTAAATGTTCCTCAATGTACTTTTAGTTCATGTCTGGAATGCTTAGTTGAAGCAAGGAATGACTTGGAAGGATCCAAGGCGACTAGACAGGAGAGCAAAACCGACTGCCATCAACGGCAGAGATGGCGCCTAAAATTATGGGGAAATGTGCATACCACGGCGGGGAACTATGACCTAAAAAGGCTTCACATTTAAATGTGGTAAACTAATCCCGGAAAAAAGCAATTCGATATTATTTTATTTCAATTATCATTGAGAGCAACATCTGTAGGCCAATCGGATTAAATTCACACAGTCAATTTGTTTTTCTGAGATGTGGGAAAGACCCCCGTGACTGAATGGGAAAAACAGTATTTGTGTCACAAATACGTGGTGTTCTGAACACATGCGTGCCGTGAAATCAGAAGACATTGCAATTTCTGGTTATCTGGCTATCTATTTTGCCACCAAGTCTTAGCGGGTTTGGAGAACGTTTTGGACAGTTGTGGATCAATTTCACACGTAAATATCAGTTCATAACATTTGTATATATGACATAGGATTGCTTCAAACTGCATAAATGAACCTTTTCTTTTACGTCAATCAATGTAGTACATCCCAATCTTTCAGGAGGCATTACAAATTAAAATATTTATTGTCTTTCTTCAAAGTGGTTTAAAAAGCGCTCCAAAGAGTATAAGCTGTAGAGCCACGATTCTCCTCCGACCAAGAGCTGGAGAATTTCTAGGCCGTCTCCGGAAGTGGTGGTTTCCCTTTATTAGCCGTGAGACGCATGGAGTAGTCCTTAATTTGAGAAGGGATTACTTCGCGTTTTGAATTTCTAAGCCCAGATTTTTTAGTAAATAATCTTTAGCTGAGGAAAAGTGCAACCTCGTGGGGATATGCTACGTTAAAGAAAGAGCTACTTTAATCCGACTTATGTGGCATCCGGTTATATCAAATAAGAAAGGCAGGAAAGATGAGACGCCAGCAAACTAGTAACTTGGCGTAAGGGCAAATACATACATACACGGCTGAAACTCATATTCATACATACACACACGACACTTGGAAGGACACTTTGAGGGTGGGCAGCATGGTAACCTCCAGAGAGGCACCACTGGCCACCCGCGACCTGAAGGGCGAAGCGGAGGCCTCACGCCCAGGGCGAGTCGTGGGCGTCGGGCCCGACCTTGTATGTGTGGATGTATGTTAAAGCTTGGAAAAACTTGAGAAGGTGAAAAAGCGAAGCAGCTTGGAAAACCTGTAGGTAAAAATCAAATACAACTTATATGGAGAACCGTCCGTTATGGCAAAATTGGGTCGGTCTCTGCCTACCTAGGGTGATACAACCTATATGTATGGAACAACCTATATGTATGGAAGCCCAGATATGATATCTTTTGGTAAATGCAAGTTGGGCCCAAGTTTGTGCGTTACTTTCGTGATAAGATGTATTTGGATAATTTATCGACCGGGAGGTATGGAGTGAATAGTAACAGCTGCGGTGTGGTGTCGGCCGACGTAGATAATTAGGCTCGATCGATTTGTTGAAATTGAGTGCCTGTCATTGTCGTTGGTATGTAAGGGCTAATCACGATCGAAGCCTGATGCCTTACCTATTGATACATTGCACTGATTTAGGTAGGTAGGCAGGTACCCATCTAGGTACCTACCTACCTTCCTAGGCACCTAGGTACTACTTTTTACCTTTGATTTTTTTTTTAATTTCGGTTTCATTCCTTGGATTTTCGAGTGATTACTTGCTTTAATTTTTATATTTTTATTATCTGTGCATGTGATATTTGGCAATGCAAGGAGTGCTTTTTTTGCGAGTGTATAACTCTTTGGGCTGGCAAATGCCTAAAAAACAGCCATTTTTCCAATGCTGGTTGCCATGACTATCGCACATGTTTCCACTGGCACTCTTCTCGCGGCAACTCTTTTCGATCTATGGTTGCGAAATGGTCACGATGTGATACATTTTTAGCGCGAAATAAAAATACGTCTCTTAAATTCAGAAGCACGAGAGCAATGCGGGAATCTTGTTCATTTTGGCACGTCCAAGGTCAATGATCTTTGATGATTTGGACTTGAAATATGCTTTTCACTTGCCTCCAAAGTTAAGTGAAGCTAGTGAAAATGTCGTGACTTTGCGATCAGTGGTTCAGCTCCATTCGGCCGCTATTCCGATAAAAAAAATCCTGAGCAGGGGTGTCTCCAGAGAGCCTGTCGCTCTTCCCCCTGGGCCGACTAGAGTTAAGATGAGCATCTGGGGGATCAGAGGTTCGGAGTTCGATTCCACGCGTTGCCCACCCTTCCTGCAATTCCGGCCAAAGTGCGTTCCTCAGCTGCCTAATGTATTGAAAAGCCACAGACAACACCAACAACAGTTTATCACGAGGATTCCGACAAGTAAAGCAGGCATATGAGCCAACGGAAGGAATTTCTGAGCAGTCAAGGGGCTCATACTACCCAAATGAAGCCCAATTTACCAAAGACACATCAATAATATTTGCACTCCCTCACGAAAATCCAGTGTGCACCCCTGGGTCCAGGGACGTTTCGTATCTAGTTGGGACCCTTGCCGGCTGCTATGGGCTCTCCGCCGGCTCAGTGGCCCTCTTTGTCAGCTTATGGGCCCTCTTTGCTGATTAGACCCTGTCAGTCAGCCTGGACCCTTACAATGACCCAGTACTCCGTCCATTCGGCCTAAAATATCTTCACGTTGGCCAGGACCAGAGCCCTCAGCGGCTGCATATGTGAACTCTTCGTCGACTCGTGGGTCCTCTTCATTGGCTCGGGAACCGCTCTATGAACCCGGCGGCCCATTCACCGCTCCAAAGGCCATGCATTTCGGCCCTGGGCCCTCACGCATCTCCCGGAGATCCACAGCAATACAAAGTGTGTTATGTGTTTTTTCCCCTCCTATATTGAAATCGCCCTATATATGGGGAGGTGTGACCCCATGACACCGCTCATGGATGTGGCATTGTCCTTAAGGGACGTAATTGTGGATCAGGCGAACCAGTATTCCCAGTTGTCCATTACCATAGAATACCCAGAATCACATATCTGGGATTGTTATGCGGTTATGACCCGGGAAGTTCGTGCAAGGTTTGCACAATTTGGATGAACACATTGGGAGGCGACCCCCTTGATGTCATGGCTATGTAACTTGGCACCGTATATTACAATAAAAAGTCATGTAAAGATGACATGAAAATATAATTATCTATCAGTCAGAAGATATCGTTGGCACATGAGAGAGGGGCTGTTATGTCACCACCACATTCACAAGCTGGGTGTAGTTGACATGGCTTGTGTGTGTTGTATTTCGGTACACAGTGCCCGGGCTCCGGCTGGGCTCCTGTTGTAAATCAGCGGCTCGGGACGGCGTCCGGACCCGACGGCGGCGAGCTCTGGCCCAGACTGCACCTAATGGCCACTGGCAAGGGGCGGGCTGGGTCGGCGTGTCTGACTGTACAGTGTACAGCTGTCGGTCGCGGCACACGCTGTTCACCGCCGAACTGTGAAACTGCGGGCTAGCACCAGCACCACCAACAACACCGCGACACACGCTGGTCACTGGCGAACTGCGGGCCAGCACCAGCACCACCAACAACACCACGGCACACGCTGTTCACCGCCGAACTGTGAAGCTGCGGGCCAGCACCAGCACCACCAACAACACCACGGCACACGCTGTTCACCGCCGAACTGTGAAACTGCGGGCCAGCACCAGCACCACCAACAACACCACGGCACACGCTGGTCACTGCCGAACTGTGAAACTGCGGGCCAGCACCAGCACCACCAACAACACCACGGCACACGCTGGTCACTGGCGAACTGGGAACTGCGGGCCAGCACCAGCACCACCAACAACACCGCGGCACACGCTGGTCACTGGCGAACTGTGAAACTGCGGGCCAGCACCAGCACCACCAACAACACCGCGGCACACGCTGTTCACCGGCGAACTGTGAAACTGCGGGCCAGCACCAGCACCACCAACAGCACCACGGCACACGCTGGTCACTGGCGAACTGTGAAACTGCGGGCCGGCACCAGCACCACCAACAACACCGCGGCACACGCTGGTCACTGGCGAACTGTGGCGACACCAACAACACCGCGGCACACGCTGGTCACTGGCGAACTTGAATGCTGCCGGCACCAGCACCACCAACAACACCGCGGCACACGCTGGTCACTGGCGAACTGTGAAACTGCGGGCCAGCACCAGCACCACCAACAACACCACGGCACACGCTGGTCACTGGCGAACTGTGAAACTGCGGGCCAGCACCAGCACCACCAACAACACCGCGGCACACGCTGGTCACTGGCGAACTGTGAAACTGCGGGCCAGCACCAGCACCACCAACAGCACCGCGGCACACGCTGGTCACTGGCGAACTGCGGGCCGGCACCAGCACCACCAACAGCACCACGGCACACGCTGGTCACTGGCGAACTGTGAAACTGCGGGCCAGCACCAGCACCACCAACAACACCGCGGCACACGCTGTTCACTGGCGAACTGTGAAACTGCGGGCCAGCACCAGCACCACCAACAACACCACGGCACACGCTGGTCACTGGCGAACTGTGAAGCTGCGGGCCGGCACCAGCACCACCAACAACACCACGGCACACGCTGGTCACTGGCGAACTGCGGGCCGGCACCAGCACACCAAACAACTGCGGGCCGGCACCAGCACCACCAACAACACCACGGCACACGCTGGTCACTGGCGAACTGTGAAACTGCGGGCCGGCACCAGCACCACCAACAACACCACGGCACACGCTGGTCACTGGCGAACTGTGAAACTGCGGGCCAGCACCAGCACCACCAACAACACCGCGACACACGCTGGTCACCGCCGAACGTGAAACTGCGGGCCGGCACCAGCACCACCAACAACACCGCGGCACACGCTGGTCACTGGCGAACTGTGGAACTGCGGGCCAGCACCAGCACCACCAACAACACCGCGGCACACGCTGGTCACTGGCGAACTGTATGGAACTGCGGGCCAGCACCAGCACCACCAACAACACCGCGGCACACGCTGGTCACTGGCGAACTGTGAAACTGCGGGCCAGCACCAGCACCACCAACAACACCACGGCACACGCTGGTCACTGGCGAACTGTGAAACTGCGGGCCAGCACCAGCACCACCAACAACACCGCGGCACACGCTGGTCACTGGCGAACTGTGAAACTGCGGGCCGGCCAGCACCAGCACCACCAACAACACCACGGCACACGCTGGTCACTGGCGAACTGTGAAACTGCGGGCCAGCACCAGCACCACCAACAACACCGCGGCACACGCTGGTCACTGGCGAACTGCGGGCCAGCACCAGCACCACCAACAACACCGCGACACACGCTGGTCACTGGCGAACTGTGAAACTGCGGGCCAGCACCAGCACCACCAACAACACCGCGGCACACGCTGGTCACTGGCGAACTGCGGGCCGGCACCAGCACCACCAACAGCACCGCGGCACACGCTGGTCACTGGCGAACTGTGAAACTGCGGGCCGGCACCAGCACCACCAACAAGCACCACGGCACACGCTGGTCACTGGCAACAACACCGCGCACACGCTGGTCACTGGCGAACTGTGAAACTGCGGGCCAGCACCAGCACCACCAACAACACCACGGCACACGCTGGTCACTGGCGAACTGTGAAACTGCGGGCCGGCACCAGCACCACCAACAACACCACGGCACACGCTGGTCACTGGCGAACTGTGAAACTGCGGGCCAGCACCAGCACCACCAACAACACCACGGCACACGCTGGTCACTGGCGAACTGTGAAACTGCGGGCCAGCACCAGCACCACCAACAACACCGCGGCACACGCTGGTCACTGGCGAACTGTGAAACTGCGGGCCAGCACCAGCACCACCAACAACACCGCGGCACACGCTGGTCACTGGCGAACTGTGAACTGCGGGCCAGCACCAGCACCACCAACAACACCGCGGCACACGCTGGTCACTGGCGAACTGTGGAACTGCGGGCCAGCACCAGCACCACCAACAACACCGCGACACACGCTGGTCACTGGCGAACTGCGGGCCGGCACCAGCACCACCAACAGCACCGCGGCACACGCTGGTCACTGGCGAACTGTGAAACTGCGGGCCGGCACCAGCACCACCAACAACACCACGGCACACGCTGGCGACCGCAGGCCCCACAGCACCGCGACACGCTGGTCACTGGCGAACTGCGGGCCAGCACCAGCACCACCAACAGCACCACGGCACACGCTGGTCACTGGCGAACTGTGAAACTGCGGGCCAGCACCAGCACCACCAACAGCACCACGGCACACGCTGGTCACTGGCGAACTGTGAAACTGCGGGCCAGCACCAGCACCACCAACAACACCGCGGCACACGCTGGTCACTGGCGAACTGTGAAACTGCGGGCCAGCACCAGCACCACCAACAGCACCGCGGCACACGCTGTTCACTGGCGAACTGCGGGCCGGCACCAGCACCACCAACAGCACCGCGGCACACGCTGGTCACTGGCGAACTGTGAAACTGCGGGCCGGCACCAGCACCACCAACAGCACCACACCGCGGCACACGCTGGTCACTGGCGAACTGTGAAACTGCGGGCCGGCACCAGCACCACCAACAACACCGCGGCACACGCTGGTCACTGGCGAACTGTGTGGACTGCGGGCACCAGCACCACCAACAACACCGCGGCACACGCTGGTCACTGGCGAACTGCGGGCCGGCACCAGCACCACCAACAACACCGCGGCACACGCTGGTCACTGGCGAACTGTGAAACTGCGGGCCAGCACCAGCACCACCAACAACACCACGGCACACGCTGGTCACTGGCGAACTGTGAAACTGCGGGCCAGCACCAGCACCACCAACAACACCACGGCACACGCTGGTCACTGGCGAACTGTGAACTGCGGGCCGGCACCAGCACCACCAACAGCACCACGGCACACGCTGGTCACTGGCGAACTGTGAAACTGCGGGCCAGCACCAGCACCACCAACAACACCACGGCACACGCTGGTCACTGGCGAACTGTGAAACTGCGGGCCAGCACCAGCACCACCAACAACACCACGGCACACGCTGGTCACTGGCGAACTGTGAAACTGCGGGCCGGCACCAGCACCACCAACAACACCACGGCACACGCTGGTCACTGGCGAACTGTGGAACTGCGGGCCAGCACCAGCACCACCAACAACACCGCGGCACACGCTGGTCACTGGCGAACTGTGAAACTGCGGGCCAGCACCAGCACCACCAACAACACCGCGGCACACGCTGGTCACTGGCGAACTGTGAAACTGCGGGCCAGCACCAGCACCACCAACAGCACCGCGGCACACGCTGGTCACTGGCGAACTGCGGGCCGGCACCAGCACCACCAACAGCACCGCGGCACACGCTGGTCACTGGCGAACTGTGAAACTGCGGGCCGGCACCAGCACCACCAACAGCACCACGGCACACGCTGGTCACTGGCGAACTGTGAAACTGCGGGCCGGCACCAGCACCACCAACAACACCGCGGCACACGCTGGTCACCGCCGAACTGTGAAACTGCGGGCCAGCACCAGCACCACCAACAACACCGCGACACACGCTGGTCACTGGCGAACTGTGAAACTGCGGGCCGGCACCAGCACCACCACCAACACCGCGGCACACGCTGGTCACTGGCGAACTGCGGGCCGGGCACCAGCACCACCAACAACACCACGGTACACGCTGGTCACTGGCGAACTGTGAAGCTGCGGGCCAGCACCAGCACCACCAACAACACCACGGCACACGCTGGTCACTGGCGAACTGTGAAACTGCGGGCCAGCACCAGCACCACCAACAACACCGCGGCACACGCTGGTCACTGGCGAACTGCGGGCCGGCACCAGCACCACCAACAGCACCGCGGCACACGCTGGTCACTGGCGAACTGTGAAACTGCGGGCCGGCACCAGCACCACCAACAACACCACGGCACACGCTGGTCACTGGCGAACTGTGAAACTGCGGGCCAGCACCAGCACCACCAACAACACCGCGGCACACGCTGGTCACTGGCGAACTGTGAAACTGCGGGCCAGCACCAGCACCACCAACAACACCGCGGCACACGCTGGTCACTGGCGAACTGTGAAACTGCGGGCCAGCACCAGCACCACCAACAACACCGCGGCACACGCTGGTCACTGGCGAACTGCGGGCCAGCACCAGCACCACCAACAACACCGCGGCACACGCTGGTCACTGGCGAACTGTGAAACTGCGGGCCAGCACCAGCACCACCAACAGCACCGCGGCACACGCTGGTCACTGGCGAACTGTGAAACTGCGGGCCAGCACCAGCACCACCAACAACACCACGGCACACGCTGGTCACTGGCGAACTGTGAAACTGCGGGCCAGCACCAGCACCACCAACAACACCACGGCACACGCTGGTCACTGGCGAACTGTGAAACTGCGGGCCGGCACCAGCACCACCAACAACACCACGGCACACGCTGGTCACTGGCGAACTGTGAAACTGCGGGCCAGCACCAGCACCACCAACAACACCACGGCACACGCTGGTCACTGGCGAACTGTGAAACTGCGGGCCAGCACCAGCACCACCAACAACACCACGGCACACGCTGGTCACTGGCGAACTGTGAAACTGCGGGCCGGCACCAGCACCACCAACAACACCACGGCACACGCTGGTCACTGGCGAACTGTGAAACTGCGGGCCGGCACCAGCACCACCAACAACACCACGGCACACGCTGGTCACTGGCGAACTGTGAAACTGCGGGCCAGCACCAGCACCACCAACAACACCACGGCACACGCTGGTCACTGGCGAACTGTGAAACTGCGGGCCAGCACCAGCACCACCAACAACACCACGGCACACGCTGGTCACTGGCGAACTGTGAAACGGCGCGCCGACACCAGCACCACCAACAGTACCACGGCACACGCTGTTCACTGGCGAACTGTGAAACTGCGGGCCAGCACCAGCACCACCAACAACACCGCGGCACACGCTGGTCACTGGCGAACTGTGAAGCTGCGGGCCAGCACCAGCACCACCA
This sequence comes from Imbricaverruca yamaguchii, assembly GCA_034440575.1. NCBI lineage: Eukaryota > Metazoa > Arthropoda > Thecostraca > Neoverrucidae > Imbricaverruca > Imbricaverruca yamaguchii. The sequence continues at coordinate 436,985 of JAOTOL010001384.1, forward strand.
ACAACACCGCGGCACACGCTGGTCACTGGCGAACTGCGGGCCAGCACCAGCACCACCAACAACACCGCGCACACGCTGGTCACTGGAGCGGAAACGCGGCGCACCAGCACCACCAACAGCACCGCGGCACACGCTGGTCACTGGCGAACTGCGGGCCAGCACCAGCACCACCAACAACACCGCGGCACACGCTGGTCACTGGCGAACTGTGAAACTGCGGGCCAGCACCAGCACCACCAACAACACCACGGCACACGCTGGTCACTGGCGAACTGTGAAACTGCGGGCCAGCACCAGCACCACCAACAACACCACGGCACACGCTGGTCACTGGCGAACTGTGAAACTGCGGGCCAGCACCAGCACCACCAACAGCACCACGGTACACGCTGGTCACTGGCGAACTGTGAAGCTGCGGGCCAGCACCAGCACCACCAACACCACGGTACACGCTGGTCACTGGCGAACTGTGAAGCTGCGGGCCAGCACCAGCACCACCAACACCACGGTACACGCTGGTCACTGGCGAACTGTGAAACTGCGGGCCGGCACCAGCACCAGCACCACCAACAACACCGCGGCACACGCTGGTCACTGGCGAACTGCGGGCCGGCACCAGCACCACCAACAGCACCGCGGCACACGCTGGTCACTGGCGAACTGTGAAACTGCGGGCCGGCACCAGCACCACCAACAACACCACGGCACACGCTGGTCACTGGCGAACTGTGAAACTGCGGGCCAGCACCAGCACCACCAACAACACCGCGGCACACGCTGGTCACTGGCGAACTGTGAAAGCTGCGGGCCAGCACCAGCACCACCAACAACACCACGGCACACGCTGGTCACTGGCGAACTGTGAACTGCGGGCCGGCACCAGCACCACCAACAACACCGCGACACACGCTGGTCACTGGCGAACTGTGAAACTGCGGGCCAGCACCAGCACCACCAACAGCACCGCGGCACACGCTGGTCACTGGCGAACTGCGGGCCGGCACCAGCACCACCAACAGCACCACGGCACACGCTGGTCACTGGCGAACTGTGAAACTGCGGGCCGGCACCAGCACCACCAACAACACCACGGCACACGCTGGTCACTGGCGAACTGTGAAACTGCGGGCCAGCACCAGCACCACCAACAACACCGCGGCACACGCTGGTCACTGGCGAACTGTGAAACTGCGGGCCAGCACCAGCACCACCAACAACACCGCGGCACACGCTGGTCACTGGCGAACTGCGGGCCGGCACCAGCACCACCAACAGCACCGCGGCACACGCTGGTCACTGGCGAACTGTGAAACTGCGGGCCAGCACCAGCACCACCAACAACACCACGGCACACGCTGTTCACTGGCGAACTGTGAAACTGCGGGCCAGCACCAGCACCACCAACAGCACCACAACAGCACCCGGCACACGCTGGTCACTGGCGAACTGTGAAACTACGGGCCGACACCAGCAGCACCAACAGTACCACGGCACACGCTGTTCACCGCCGAACTGTGAAACTGCGGGCCGGCACCAGCACCACCAACAGCACCGCGGCACACGCTGGTCACTGGCGAACTGTGAAACTGCGGGCCGGCACCAGCACCACCAACAACACCGCGGCACACGCTGGTCACTGGCGAAACTGCGGGCCGGCACCAGCACCACCAACAACACCACGGCACACGCTGGTCACTGGCGAACTGTGAAACTGCGGGCCGACACCAGCACCACCAACAGCACCGCGGCACACGCTGGTCACTGGCGAACTGTGAAACTGCGGGCCGGCACCAGCACCACCAACAACACCACGGCACACGCTGGTCACTGGCGAACTGTGAAGCTGCGGGCCAGCACCAGCACCACCAACAGCACCGCGGCACACGCTGGTCACTGGCGAACTGTGAAACTGCGGGCCAGCACCAGCACCACCAACACCACGGCACACGCTGGTCACTGGCGAACTGTGAAACTGCGGGCCGGCACCAGCACCACCAACAGCACCGCGGCACACGCTGGTCACTGGCGAACTGTGAAGCTGCGGGCCGGCACCAGCACCACCAACAACACCGCGACACACGCTGGTCACTGGCGAACTGCGGGCCGGCACCAGCACCACCAACAACACCGCGACACACGCTGGTCACTGGCGAACTGCGGGCCAGCACCAGCACCACCAACAACACCGCGGCACACGCTGGTCACTGGCGAACTGTGAAACTGCGGGCCAGCACCAGCACCACCAACAACACCACGGCACACGCTGTTCACTGGCGAACTGTGAAGCTGCGGGCCAGCACCAGCACCACCAACAACACCACGGCACACGCTGTTCACCGCCGAACTGTGAAGCTGCGGGCCAGCACCAGCACCACCAACAGCACCACGGCACACGCTGTTCACTGGCGAACTGTGAAACTGCGGGCCAGCACCAGCACCACCAACAACACCACGGCACACGCTGGTCACTGGCGAACTGTGAAGCTGCGGGCCAGCACCAGCACCACCAACAGCACCGCGGCACACGCTGGTCACTGGCGAACTGTGAAACTGCGGGCCGGCACCAGCACCACCAACAGCACCGCGGCACACGCTGGTCACTGGCGAACTGTGAAACTGCGGGCCAGCACCAGCACCACCAACACCACGGTACACGCTGGTCACTGGCGAACTGTGAAACTGCGGGCCAGCACCAGCACCACCAACAACACCGCGGCACACGCTGGTCACTGGCGAACTGCGGGCCGGCACCAGCACCACCAACAACACCGCGGCACACGCTGGTCACTGGCGAACTGTGAAACTGCGGGCCAGCACCAGCACCACCAACAACACCGCGGCACACGCTGGTCACTGGCGAACTGTGAAACTGCGGGCCGGCACCAGCACCACCACCAACAACACCGCGGCACACGCTGGTCACTGGCGAACTGTGAAACTGCGGGCCAGCACCAGCACCACCAACAACACCGCGGCACACGCTGGTCACTGGCGAACTGTGAAACTGCGGGCCGGCACCAGCACCACCAACAACACCGCGGCACACGCTGTTCACTGGCGAACTGTGAAACTGCGGGCCAGCACCAGCACCACCAACAACACCACGGCACACGCTGGTCACTGGCGAACTGTGAAGCTGCGGGTCAGCACCAGCACCAGTCCGGGTTCAGGCGCCAGTCGGGACGGCACCAGCACCAGTCTGGGGTCAGGCGCCGGCACCAGCCCAGCACCAGTCTGGGGTCAGGCGCCAGTCACGCCGGCACCAGCACCAGTCCGGGGTTAGGCGTCAGTCTCGCCGGCACCAACACCAGTCCGAGATCAGGCGCCAGTCCGGCCGCGCGTCCGGCCAGTGATAGTGGCTTGCCGACGCGGATCGGTGGTATGCCGCGTCGCGGCATGAGCCCCGCCGTGGCTATGTACCGCAGTGCTTGCCGACGTCCGGCCACGTGGATAGGTTACCTGATCAGCTGACCATCTGGGTCGCCTGGTAGCCGGTCGGTGCATTGACTCGCGCCGCCGGTCGCAATGTATGTGGAGGTGGCATTATTTGTGGTGCCGCTCCGGCGAGGCGTGGCTCGACCATCTGCACGATGTAGCTTCTACATGGCGACTGACAGCTCCAGTATCACCAGCAGCGGTTTCCATCGCCGCTGTTGTGATCCTATGATACATCCTAATAGCGCGCATAACCCTAACTGCGCTTTGGCGCCGACTCAGATGCTGTAGTGCGCCAGTTGTGACTAATGTCCCGTCAGTGGATGTAGTAATGGCTTACCTCCCACAGTAACGCACATCAGCCATGAGTGGCTCCCAAGTCCTGGCCAGTGGCAACCATTCCTCAGTGTAGTTCCAACGCCCAACCTTGAAACCTGCGCCCCGCCATCAGCTTCCACACCTCGTCGTGAGCTGGTGTTCCCTGTCGGCAGCTTCCACACCTCGTCGTGGGCTGGTGTTCCCTGTCGGCAGCTTCCACACCTCGTCGTGGGCTGGTGTTCCCTGTCGGCAGCTTCCACACCTCGTCGTGGGCTGGTGTTCCCTGTCGGCAGCTTCCACACCTCGTCGTGGGCTGGTGCTCCCCGCCATCAGCTTCCACACCTCGTCGTGGGCTGGTGTTCCCTGTCGGCAGCTTCCACACCTCGTCATGGGCTGGTGCTCCCCGTCGGCAGCTTCCACACCTCGTCGTGGGCTGGTGCTCCCCGCCATCAGCTTCCACACCTCGTCATGGGCTGGTGCTCCCCGTCGGCAGCTTCCACACCTCGTCGTGGGCTGGTGCTCCCCGTCGGCAGCTTCCACACCTCGTCATGGGCTGGTGCTCCCCGCCATCAGCTTCCACACCTCGTCGTGGGCTGGTGCTCCCCGCCATCAGCTTCCACACCTCGTCGTGGGCTGGTGTTCCCTGTCGGCAGCTTCCACACCTCGTCGTGGGCTGGTGCTCCCCGCCATCAGCTTCCACACCTCGTCGTGGGCTGGTGTTCCCTGTCGGCAGCTTCCACACCTCGTCGTGGGCTGGTGCTCCCCGTCGGCAGCTTCCACACCTCGTCGTGAGCTGGTGCTCCCCGTCAGAGGTTCACATCCCTCGTTAGTGGCTCATGCTCCCTGTCAGTAGCTCATGTCCCCCGTTAGTGGCTCATGTTTTCAGTCAATCTCTTATGTCCCTGTTATTGGCTCATGTTTCCAGTCAGTGACTGACGTCCCCTGTCAGCTGGCTCATGGCCAGCAGGTTGATGACTCATGCCCCCTGTTAGTTGGCTCATGGCCAGTAGGCTGGTGACTCATGTCCCCTGTCAGCTGGCTCATGGCCAGCAGGTTGATGACTCATGTCCCGCAGGCTGATGACTCACCTCCCGCAGGTTGATGACTCACGTCCCCTGTTCTGTCCCCTGAGACTCATGTTCCTCGTCAGTGACTCATCTTTGCCGTCAAATGCTCATGTATCCCGTCCGAAGTTCATGTTTCCTGTCCGAGGTTGATGTCCCCTGTCAGAGGTTGATGTTCCCTGTCCGAGGTTGATGTTCCCTGTCAGAGGTTGATGTTCCCTGTCAGAGGTGGATGTCCCCTGTCAGAGGTTGATGTCCCCTGTCAGCGGTTGATGTTCCCTGTCCGAGGTTTTTGTCCCCTGTCAGAGGTTGATGTTCCCTGCCCGAGGTTGATGTTTCCTATCCGAGGTTCATATCCCCTGTCAAAGGTTGCTGTTCCCTGTCAGAGGTTCATGTTCCCTGTCCGAGGTTGATGTCCCCTGTCAGAGGTTGACGTTCCCTGTCCGAGGTTGATGTTCCCTGTCAGAGGTTGATGTTCCCTGTCAGAGGTTCGTGTTCCCTGTCAGAGGTTGGTGTTCCCTGTCCGAGGTTGATGTCCCCTGTCAGAGGTTGATGTTCCCTGTCCGAGGTTGATGTTTCCTGGCCGAGGTTGATGTTCCCTGTCCGAGGTTGATGTTCCCTGTCAGAGGTTGATGTTCCCTGTCGGAGGTTGATGTTTCCTGTCAGAGGTTCATGTCCCTTGTCAGAGGTTGATGTTCCCTGTCATGGCTCATCCCTGTCAGTTCATGTGTTCGCCTTCAGATGTTTCGATCCGGTAAGAAGGCGTACTTTGCTGTTGCGATAATTCATCACCATCGGCTTCCGCTTATCAAAATGGCTGTTGAATTATCAATAGTGCATGCTATGTCATCGAAAATAGATACTTCTGTGAACTATTTGGCATTTTCATCTATCATCTTCATACACCTCCGGCAGCAGAATCTATACGGTCCACACTTTTTTAATTGCGCTTGCCGCCTGTTCAAACTTGAGATAATTGTGTTCCGCTGTTGATTTATGTATTCCTAAAGTGCCGCATTAGTATAAAATATGCTTCCCTGGGGACGCAGTCTGAAATCGATGACATGATTAAGCATGGCACCAACACACAGCAGCTCGTTACGAACAACGCTGAAGCCTGCGGACGGTCTCCTGTGTAGATGCAAGACGTTTTGTTTTACATTATTTTTACAAGGCGTTTTGTTTTACAATACTTTAACAAGACGTTTTGTTTTTTACAATATTTGTACAAGACGATTTACTAAATGTTTTGTTAGCGGCGCGACCCGACCCGACCCGATCCGACCCGACCCGACTCGACTCGACCCGACCCGACCCGACCCGATCCGACCCGATCCGACCCGACCCGACCCGACCCGACCCGACCCGATCCGACCCGACCCGACACCCACTACACCCGATCCCACTCTGCTCGACCCGACCCGACTCTACCCGACCTGACCCGCACTCCATCCGACCCGATCTCACCCGACCCGATCCCACCCGACCCGATCCCACCCGACCCGACCCGACCCCGCTCCACCCGATCCCATTCGACCCGACCCCGCTCCACCCGATCCCATTCAACCCGACCTTACCCGAGCTATCCCAGCCACACGCGACCGACCTTCATCCTATTGAAACCCTGGGACTGTTGGTTTATTTGTTTGTTGCAGCCTGTGAAGTTCCGTTTTTTTTTTTTACGCACAGCTTTTTATTTTGACTCGCAACCAGCCTTTACCTAAACTATTATCGGACGTACTCTAGTTCTTTTTTGTCCTCTTCTTTTCGTTTTTCCATGCCCGACTTCTGTTGCCTTACATTGTTCACCAGACAGCGGACAGATGGCGCGCGGAGCCGTCAATACCACGTCCTGGCCACAGCTCCAACCTTATCCGCCAATCAACGTATTTGCACAACTTTGGCCCACTAGGACCCCTCAAGGTCGCTCGTGCCAGGTACACATCGCACCGGCCCCGCCTCGCACCAGCCAGCGGGGCTGGATATGGTATGGAGGCTGCATACACACACAGAAATCGTCACGAAAAACCTCAGGAATAAGTAGCGTGACACCGTGAGCACGTACCAGCCCTCCTCAGCGGCATGCAGGGCGGGATGCGTGAACGATTTGCAGATCACGGTAGCATGACCACAGCAAAAAGTAATGGAATCAGAGATATTCCGAATTTAGGAGTTCGGACATAGAACGCTACTCCACTTTGAAGAGGTGGGCTCTTCTCATCACTGGTGGCCTCTCCGTCACCAGGTGAGGTAAATATATGTCGCAATCAGGACGGGCAATTGACAATTCAAAAACATGCATGCACATGAATACTAAATGCACACCACAGCAGCCACACATGCCATACATATGGATGAAACTACTTTGCGATATACTTAGCTCAGGTTCGTTAGTGCGGCTTGCAATGGTGTCCATCAACTAGCATATATATATATATATATATATATATATATATATATATATATATATATATATATATATATATATATATATATATATATATATATATATATATATATTTATATATATATATATATATATATATATATATTTATATATATTATATATATATATATATATATTATATATATATTATTATATATATATTTATTATATATTATATATATATATATTATTATATATATATAATTATATATATATATATATATATATTTATTATATTATATATATATATATATATATATATATATATATATATATATATATATATATATATATATATATATATATATATATATATATATATATATATATATATATATATATCAAGGATAATCGATGAGTGAGGTAAATTCGCAAATCGACGCGTCCATTTGCTGTGCGCAAGTGTTGTACGCCCCACCCGTTGTGTACCGATTTACGTTGTGGAGGGGGGACGAGTAGCCTAGGAGTAAGTTGCTCGTCTCACAATCGAAAGGTTGTGGGTTCGAGTCTCACCTGTCGCTACTCTTCGCCCGCGACCAATCGGCGTGAGAGATTAGCGACGCTACATGGCTCAACGGTCGACGTGTCGCAAAACCAACAACCACCACCACCACGTTGTGGAGGCCGTAGCGATAACAAGTTGGGCGCAGCAATAACACGTTGGCGGAGGCGGGCTCCAATATCTGATGGTGAATCTAAAAGCGAATGGCAGTGGCGCGGCTGAAATTTCGGCGTGCGAGTCGCCGACAAAAACGGCGACAGCACCTGCCATCGATAACGTTGTGTCTGGGAGAGCCCGGTAAACTCTGGCGTCACAGCCGCAGGGCATCGGACGCCAAAACACCTGTTTCCTCCCCATGGAAGGGAAGGAAACAGGTATGGGCACTATAGTTAAGGCAGTGTTAGTTAATTATTGGGGCTTTAGGGCGCGCATCGACTACATTGGTCATGTAGCGTCCATAAGTTAAAGTAGTGAGGAACAGGCAAAGATAAAAGGGATACAGATAAAGGGTGGGTAGGGCTGCCACGCGCGTGCGGCGCCGACAGCATTACAATCGCCGCCATGCTTTAGATTATTTGCTGTTATTGGACCACACCTACTGCATGCCATTAACCCGCGCCGTCTCGTGAGGGGGGGGGGGTTCAACGTCAGACGTTCAACCCGCGCCGTCTCTCAGGTCAGATCCTCACACCCCGTCTCGGCGGATAGTAACCCCCTCTAAAATCAAAACTAAGCGTCGCACGAAAACGAAAGAGTGTCATCGGAAAGCGCCTGACGAATAGGGTCCGGATCCACCCCCAAAATAATTTCCCACCAAAAGTGACGTCACTAGGAGGGCTAGATTTTCACGACTGTTCACGACTTACATTATGGTTTTGGCTTTGGGGAGTTCATTTTGGGGATATGTGAGAAGAAAAAAAATTTGGAATCAGAAAAGGACGGCGAAATATACCAGTGCCATGAAAACCTTTGGCCCCACAAAAATAATTTTTATTTTCTTTCAAAATTTTCAGTTTTCAAATTTTCTTTACTTTTCCATTGCTAATGGGTAGAGCAGACCGAGAAGCGTTGTTGGAAGTCAACTTACCCTAATACAAAATGCTTATTTTAGCCAGAATATTCGATTTGAACTTCAAGAAGAAATATGCAAAATTTATATGTAGTCAAAAACCAAAAAAAAAGAAGAAAGATTCCACTCGTACGTTTTGTTGCATACCTAAAGAAAAACAAACGTTGAAAGTTTCAGTAAATATCTGTATCCGTTAAGGCGTGATGACTGGTTGAACGTTTTTGAAGGTGACCTCACTTGACCTTGACTAACTCGTTGACCCTAGATGACCTGACTTCAAAAGCTTGAAAAAGCATGCCAAATTGATGTGGGGAAAAGGTATGCCAAATTTTGGCGCGCTGCCGCGCGCCGTTCCTTCGCTATCCGTCAAAAACCTGAGGGGGGGTTGGTTGAAGACCCCCGAGACGAGACGGGTTAATAGTGGCATTGTAAACTATGGCCTCCCGTCATCATGGAAAATGACTACAATACTGCCGATAGATCAAGGTGGCAACGACGCTGAATAGTGCAACTACCAACCAATATCGATATTGCCGATCGTAACTGTTCTTCGTGACTGTGTTCCATGCACACAACTGATGCAATATTTATCTGGCCAGCATATTCTTTGCCCAGAGCAGCATTGCTTCCACCCTAGTCCATCTACGGAGGCGGTAGTGCTTGATGCTATAATATTTGCGACTAGCAGTGTGGACAAAGGCATGGTGACGTCACTAGTTGCCGCAGGCGCCTCAAAAGCATTTGACAGCGTTGACAACGGCTTCCTGGAGAAGCCCGGGTGGTACGGCGTCGACATCCAGTCGTCATCCGTGTGGCTTGGCAATCGCATGCCGAACATTCCAAGACCCTGTCGTGACTCATTGGATGGTGCAGAGCTCCATACCGGGCTCTGTGCTCATCCTTCGATTCACCAACGACATGTCACAACACATGCCACGCGACACGGCTTCATGTACGCCGATGGCACTCAGGTTTTTGACTTAGGTGTGATGCTAGATAGCTCCGTACTGGAGCGACAGATCGAAACCGGACCTCTTGAATACATTGGTCTGGACAAAATACGTTATAAATAAATTCATGGAAGACAAAAATGATTATTCTGAAATTACAGTGTAAATAGATGCATGACAATTACTCCGCATTCTTTGGAAACACAGAAAGAAACCCATCATATCGCGTTAAATTCGGGGTGCCACCCTAGACGTTTGACTGTCCTGGGAGCAACACATTGCGACCATCACGCACCGTTGGTATGCAACGCATATAGGTTGCGCATACATGGGACATGCACTTTAGCATATCTCACTATATACCGCAGTTTTATTTCCCATTGATGTGCTATTAAATGACCCGATCGGATTAACACCTGGCAGGGTCCCAATTGTTATCTAATACGGTGTCGAGAATAGTCCTTTTTTACTTGGCTTGATATTTTATCTTAAAAAAAACATAACGTCTGTCATTATGAAACAATTTCTGGGGATTTTCAGACGTGTTAACATGTTGTTTAGCTTGACAATATGCATGCAAATGCCAAGCGTGAAACATATCGATCAAAACCCAGTGATTCGGAATACGGGCAAAGACCACAGCAGACAAATTATTCAAGTTTGTAACGACGTTGACATGCTTATCGGTTGTCTCTCGTCGGTGAATCCGCCATCGATCCAGGCTTGGATGCCTATATTCCCTTCTTCTTATCTTCTCTCTTCTGCATCTATCAATTTTCCCTATATACGCGGCATACGCATCAACAGTGTCGATGTACTTAGTTACATTCCCATGGTGGTTTCTCAGGCAACACGGAAAATGTTACGAACTACTACGCATTCATTCGCCGTTCATTCCTACAACACCCTAGATACAGTTCCCTCAAAACGTACATGAAGTAAAATAAGTGGGGGAGGCGAGGCTCTTAATACATTGCTGTTTTATATCATCGGTAAGTCAATGTGAGAAATTGGGTAAAACATAGATGCAGGCATAGCAACACTTCATTGTCAGGAAGTCGTATGATTCCCAGGTAAAATTTTGTCTACAATCACACCAATGTTTTTACTGGACAAGAAGTATAATATTCACGCATCGGAAAGTAACACGCACCCTGGAGGAGGGGGGCAAATCCGCCTACCCTTCCGGTTTTTCGTACATAGCTCCAGATTTTCCCGGCCGATATACGCTATTGTTTGTGTATCTGCTTATAAATTATCAGCGTGTTTAAAGCAAGACAAATGGAAATCGGCCGAACATTTTTTTAAGTTAGGGGCCGTGAAAGTAAAAGAAAATTCGCAGAGCCAGACCACAAAAATTGGCGCTAATGTGCTTCCCGTATATCGGCAAAAGGGAAGTACTCTTGGCAATACGAGAGACTTGTTTGATGTATGTTGTTATGCTGTATAGTTTCAAAGTCATGTTAGGTCACCGAGGTTAAGTCAGGTCAAGTTTATGACATGTTAATGGAACAAAACTTGGTCAACTGGAATGTTGTCATACATGCAAATGACCACCATGCGATTGATGTCACTTTGCATGTTGGTCCCTACACATCCTGAACCTACTGTTGGTCATTGTGCACCTAAGCGTTTCCATATTTGCTTCATGTACTTCGCTCCTTTCTTTGCGAAGGCGATTGGGCCGAGCCGCCCAACGGAGCAGTCGAGCGGGCGGCCAGGTTCCGGTAACTGGAGCAAGTAATTACCTGAATAAAGTGTTGCTATATAGGTGACCTGAGGTCAAATGCTGGGTTTACCATCTGTATTGCATCATTAGTAATGTCCAAAACATCAGTGATGTCCATATTGGATCACTTAAACACAATTACACCAATTCATAGCAATAGCAAGACAAGCCACTCAAGAACATACAAATATGACGTTTTGACCTCATTTAACCTTGAAGACATTGACCTAAGGTCATGTAATTTGCACACGATAGAGTTCGCTACCGTTCCCATCCACCCATAAAATTTCGATGCTCTAGCTTTAATAGCAGCTAAGTTCGTAAGGGAGGCGGAATCCACCCCCTCCAGTGAGCGTAATTTCCAGAGGCCCCCCAGGGCGCGTACTAATGTAGACACGTTTACACACCCAAGTTTACCCTGGAACGTCTCTGGCAGTGACTCGACCGCATTGAAACACGACCAGGTTTCCTGGGATTTATCGCCATGCTGTTTTCAGCAATCCAATTTTCGAAGACTGCAAGCATGCATATCCGACATTTTCAACTGTCACTTCATCAGATTAACTACAGCGAATTAATCAAACATCGTCAGTGTGCATGATTAATTTGGTTCCTAATATATATGCTGAGAAGGTATTCACGAAGATCAAAAGCAACTTTGGTTCCAATCAGGTCGTACTGAAAAACATTGTTGAACTTTGCAACATCAAACGAGTACGAAGGAAGTTGTTATTGGATCACTGGAAAGTATTGGATTAGCATTAGTCCCTTCCCTTCCGGTGTTTCCGACTTTCTTCCGGTCTTTCCAGTCATATCCTCACACCCGGTCTCGGGGTGGGGGCCCTTTTATGCCCCGTCTAATTTCCCAAGAAAATTTCAAACTGCCATTAAGTGAGGCACAAGTAACTTGCTTCTTCCGCACAATGTCGCACATTCACTTAATTGCACGAATCATTGGGAACAATTTTGTGTAAAGCATGGCTCGATGTAGCTCAAAAGTGTCCTTCACACAACGATCTGTATTGAGAGTTCCATGGACTGCACTCCAAAAGTTTCGTATACCCTGCGCTTGTTATGGAACGAAAGAACAATAAGTGACAATATCTTCCGGAGGTTGCCTCTGCCGACCAGTGCTAGAGTTGTTTTTTAAAGTTAAGATGCAAATGTGAAACTACATTTTCACCATTATTACGAGTCACCAATGCATGTTTGTTTCCAGTTTGTTTAACATCGCTATTTTCCGGTGCACTAAAGCATCATTTTGAACATAAATAATATACAAAAATCCTTCCGACTTTACTCAGACGAGGAACTGCCTGAAGTGCATAAATGGGCCGACCCCGGTAACGACCGACTCTGGTGTCTCGCTGTCACACCGCGTCGTTGAGCGCAAAGTCCACCGACCTCATGCATATCGCCGCACCCACGGTTTACGGCTTCAGGTTGACATGTCCGTCCGTCCTCTGATTGTCGCTATCGCATTGCATTTGGCCGATTATCGCACTGCACAGACCGGCCCAGCCCTATCTGCTGCTCATCGCCCCACCACTCAGAGGCGCAGCCGAACGCCCGCGGCGAGACACACTCTCAACACGCCGGTGTCTCAGTGTCTGGCACGGAGCTGGGCTGCGCGCTGCTGACTGCCAGACCCAGCGTGAGAACGATGGCCTGGCATTTGAAGGCCACAACCCGACCACGAGAGCCAGGCGCCCCCAGCTGGATTCCCACTTCATTGCTGAGGCACGGGGCCGCCATTAATGCAAACGCAAAACAATGCAGTGGTTCATCAACAATCCTAGGTGGCTTATCGGTTGTGATTGTATGACTAGTACTGATACCATTGACATGAGAGCATCCTAGGGCTGCATAGATGCTATTTACGGTGAATAAGAAGTGAAATGCAGTCAATATTTGAATGCACAATGTCTGGGACACATGTGGGACATATGAGCGGTATATGGTATTATTGTACATCAATACACTAAAAAAACATGCCTTGCACATAGCTTGCCTCCATAATGCATAGAAAGGGGTAAGGTTTTGTTAGAGTATGTTTTCGTCGCTTTACAATTTTTAAAATTGTTTTAAAAATCTTTAAAATAAAAATCGCATTCGAACTTTTCGGAATTTGTTTTGTAGTATTTTTGTTTAATGAAAAGGGAAGTCAGTCCAGCTGATGTTACATTTGTACACATTATATTAATGTTGCATTTCCAAACCCCTAACCATTTTGTGGGGCTATTTTGCATGCCGAATGAAAAACTTATATTGGTAGAGGGAATGAGTGAGCATGTCATCGTAATCATATTCACAAACGTTTATTGAAAACCTTTCCCCGAAGAAATTCAATGATTACCTTATATCATACACTTTCACAATGTATGATTTCGAAGGTAAAGGTTAGTAATCCATCAGAAGACATGGTCATTTGGCGGCATCCTGGTTCACATCATACAGTCTGAGGGCTTTGCATCATTTATTTGTGTCCTTGCCAGTATAACTTCAACACATCTGACTTGTCCTCAGTGATTATCAACGAAACATAATTTCACATGTTATATTTTTATACATACAAGGAGGTGTATTATTGTAATTTATGGTATTCACAAGACAAGTTTGCACAACGTTTACCTCCATGAAGCAAGCAATGTTTTAGGTTTGGCTAGGCTAGGTTATATTCATTTTAGTTCGAAAAAAACAACATTTAAACAGTTCTTACTTTGATAATTTTCGCAAGAAAATTTTTCATTTTTTTACTTGAAAAATTTTATGCTAGGCTAAGGTGGGTTAGGCTTTTTACTCGGAAGATTTTTTAGGACAAAATGTTTGAAGATTTTCCTTTTTGGCCAATCTTTTCTTCCGTGAAACGCTAGACTAGGCTATGCTGCATTTTTAATGCACTTCAACATTGGTTTTTATGCCATATTACCTAGCTCCATATCCCATTTTTGGTGTTATCTGGTCTGCTAACTGAAAAGTATGCATTTGCAGATTATATGAGTGATAACATTATGTTAACCACAATCATATTCATCGCATTATAACAAGAAACTCCATTAATTAAAAAGATACCTTATATTACAAATGTATCAATGGATTTGTGAGCAACACAGTGTGATTTACTTGACAGTTTGGAAAACAGAAACATGATCTAAGGATAGTAAACCTATCCTGCCTCCTGTCCTGGCTCAACACTGAATTCAACAACAGTACCTCATAATACCTACACACAAATTATTGAGCTATTAAACAATTAACTACCAGGCTTATTTCATGTCACATATTACATCCGTTGTCGCAGATAATTCCGCCTTACTAACAAACAAGCCAAAACCCGCCGCCTCTGTCAGAGTGCCTGACCCCGGAATAAGCAAACCCTATACTTATCTAATGTCTACCCAACATCAGTCTGCATTTCTAGGCATACATAGAAAACACGGGCAGTGAAATACTAGTTAGCCTATAACGGACTTAGAATGTTAATCACTGCTACAAATGGTCTGAGCCCGGTTGCCAGAGAAAGTGAAATAATCTGAATGATTTAAAATTAATGGATCGCCTTGATGGAATATTCATGGATGGAATGGCACTCATTCGTAGGAACACCTTGGCCTTCAACCCCATGCACTGCTTCAGGAGGCTCGATACGTCATGTCGCTATCCTCAAAGTTCATAATTTCCTAATTGGAATTTAAGTCCCAAACCTTGGAAGCTAGCTTTTAACCGAATTGGAAGTTAACTGACAAAGAAATGGAAGTGGACTTCCAAAGTATCCAAGATAGGAACCACAACAAACCTAGCATGACCTATACTAACCTAGCCAACCATCCGACCGACATTTTGAAGTTCACTTCCAATTTTTGGAAGTCAACTTAAAATTTGACACCTAACTTCCATGTTTTGAAACTTAGCTTCCAATTGGGAACCTATGAACTTTTAAAAATATGGACGCCCCCTATCCGGCCTGTTTTGCAGGTTATCTTCCAATTAGGAAATTATGAACGTTGGAAATTGTGAACTTTGGAAAGCATGGACGGATTCCGTCCGACCATTCAACACAAAACCAAGCCTTGTATGCATTTCTACCCACTAGAACTACCCTTCCGTAGTTAGTAATCTATACGATAGTAATCTGGGCTTGCATTCGTGTTTTCATTCACCTTGGATAAGGCCCTTGCCCGTCTGGTAATAACTTCGTAACTATTTTTCCTCAAAAAAAGGAAACGATATTGCACAAGTAGGGAGCAAAGGTATAGAAATGCTCTTGTGTGGAGTTTTTACGTCAGTTGGTATTTGATAATGATTGGCGGTGTTTTGCTTTGAGCTAAGAACCAAGTCTTGTGTTCAGACACAAAGTCGTCAGAGATAACTAACCTCATTTGACCTCAAAGACAACTGACCTTTCAAAAATGACCTTATGACATCGGGACTGGCTGATTGTGTCAATTGCATACCCAACCGTCCTCTTTGATGCACGTTTACTGCGCTATAATTCCCAATACACTCACTTTTGCGTAAGCGTGGCTCTGAGTGCCTCGAATAATGACATGATATTTCGATGGCCTGAGATGACCTGGCCACCGAAGGAATTTCCTTTGCTGAAGACGCGCAAATGATATATAATCAGGCATACAAACTCTGAGCGAACTGCCGCACGCCGTTTACTCATGCTCTTATAAAACATATACAGAGGGAGGAGACCCATCCAGATGTGGGTGCACTCTGCACATTCAAGGGTATCGGCCATATTCTCTCACTTGCCAACCGAAGGCTCTCATAATATCACAAAATGTAGCGGGTATCTTAGTGGTATAGCACATTTGCGGATTGTTTCAAGGTACAGTTCTCGGGTTGGTTAGTACGTGTCAAATGTTATCAATAAAGACCCACATCCTATAGAATGTCCAGTGCAATTATCGGTCATTGGTTAATTCGCGTTTGATGGTTGTCTCCCGGGGTTTTCGAGCATTCTCCGTTATAACTCCACTCATGCTTTATCAATTAAAAAAGGAGTCCTTCGTCGATGCGCCCTAATGTACATAGGAAAAGGAAACGGAAAACGAACATTATTGGGACACGAATTAATGGAATAGGCTGCCTTCAAAGGTTGTAAATCTTCACCGCTGGGTTCATTCACAAACAATTTAGATTCATGCTATGCAGTCCTGAAAGTTCTGTTTGTTGCATCGCATTTGCATCCTACGTTCATATCCTCATATAGGTGCGTCGTCCGCCCTACACCATAGACGGTCTCTCATCATGCTCTCGTCCATGCTTGTTCTTGTCCGTCTCCTTATCTTCGTAACTGTCTTGCCATGTTCCCGTCGATCTCCCCATGCCGTTGTTGCTCATGCGATCTCGTCGTGATCGTTACATATTGTCGTTGGTCTCCTCGTGTGCTTTCCTTGGTTTTCTCTTCCGACTCCTCGTATTTTCGTTATGTTTCTCCCTCATTTGCTTCACTGGCACACAGTTACACGGGATAAAATTATCCGAATGATCAACCCCGAGCTCTCGCGATCAAACCGTATGTGTTTCACGTATAGCCTGCCCAATCTCGACAAGCCGTTCCTGGATTCCGGTTGTACCAAATGTGCACTGTTTTCGGTATCCCGTGACGTGTGACAGTCAGCTGCTGTTCTGGGTGACACCAGGTGCTGATGCAGCCGTGTGTGAGCTCCAGGTGCTCCAGTTTTCACACGTGACACGGCAACAAATTTGCGATACGAGCCGATCCAAGTATCTGAGCACAACACTCCAGAGAAGCTGAGCTACCAACCTTCCTGATTCCTGCATAGAGAGAGCTTGCACGCATTACGTGCATTTGAGTACACCGTTTCCAACTAATGTCTTCCTTGAATAGGATCTATACCAAATGATGCTCACCCTTCGAGTAAGTCTACATTCATTTGAGTTTAGAGCATGCCGACTAAACGCATTTAACATGCGCGCCGAAGCGCCTCTCACGTAACTCGCACCAGAGGTAGGGGGAAAATTCACCCAATAAGACCACGGAAACCAGAAGCACAAAATGTTGACGAGAGATTACGGATGTTGTGAACTAGCTGCGATAGCAATGTCATGACCATGATAGGACGAGTCAAATGAGTTTGACATCTGCCGCTACACCGAGCTGCCGCGCCATTACACCGACCAAACCTTTGTGACCTTGACCTCCAGGCGCCCGGGCGACCGGCTGGCGTTCACCCACCAATTTTACACCCATACAGTACCTATGTTTATCAACGAAATTAAATTATGTTCTGCATTCTGATACGTTTATCAATGCTTAGCAAAGGGACAACATTTTATGACAATATCCCCTCACGCCATTTACATTATCTATAGCCTAGCCCACTTCTTGGTATTTATTGCATATATGCACAATGGAGAAAGCTGTTGGGAAAATTTACCAATGTGAACCTCATAAATCTAAAGGCTGGCACACTGTGCAACCGGTCCATCAGGCTACCTCACGCAATTGCCCTCGTATTCCAAGTGAAAGTAAATAGTCCAAAGCTCGAGTGAAGAATACTGCTACTTAATGATGTCACGCTGCATGCAATGCAAAATGCGTCCTGGGCCAAAATTGCAGAAGAAGAGGCATTTACTGTCGCCGACGTTGAATGCACGGTTGTGTTTAACCATCTGTGATGCGTGAGAAATGACGACATGCCACGCGGGTGGTGGCTATCCATTGTTGCGGCAATATGATGATTACAGCATTACTCCATAGCAGGCAAATGAAGGTAGTGCAGTCGATAGGAGGCACCATCCTTCTGTTGGACCAGCCCAGCGATTCTTAACCGTCTCCCGTGTCATTCATTCCCCTTCCCCATTCACTCGTGGACAATGCCTCTCCATAAAACACACCAGTAGCGGGCTTGTTATGTTGTCATCTTCCTCTGCACTTGGAAGCCCGCGTGCCATGTCGATGTCATTCCGTCCTGCTGGGAATGCCTGGGCCATGACATTCTCCATATCCCTATTTCTGCCGGGCTGGGCATGGACTATGTCTGGACCTAGGGTATATAAATACTGATACGGTGTAAACATATAAATACTGATACTCATCGTCTTGCGGCGGTAGGGGCCGGGGTGAATCCCACCCCCTCGTAGTTTCGAATTCCTGTCGAAATTGCAGTTTCGTTACCGATTAGAAGGCAGCTCCAGGAGATAACATTGGAAGGTACTTTAAAAAGATTTTGCGAAAACTTCAAACTCCGTATGCATTAGATTAATTTCATTGTTTTGATCTTAAGGTTGGTAATTTGGAACTGAACTGATCATTCCGCCTTTCTTACTTGCGCATCTGCATATTTTGAGCACAGTTATGTCAGAAGCGGATCCAGTGGGAGGACACAACGAGCAGCATGTGACCAGATTTCTCAAATGGGCATTATTTATGTTGTCATCGCACAATTAAGAGGGTGGGGTGAATTCTGGACAAACGGTATCAATGCATCACAAGCAATGGCGGAGTCAGAGGACTTTCCCAATGGAGGACCTAGGAGACGGCGACAGATCTCCAGGACATTCTCTGTCAAATCTCTAAAGGCAGTGGTGTCGTGGCATCGTGGCTACACTGCGGTGTCAGTTTCGTGTCATGGCTACACTGCGGTGTTAGTTTCGTGTCATGGCTACACTGCGGTGTTAGTTTCGTGTCATGGCTACACTGCGGTGTCAGTCTCGTGTCGTAACTACACTACGGTGTCAGTTTCGTGTCATGGCTACACTGCGGTGTTAGTTTCGTGTCATGGCTACACTACAGTGTCAGTTTCGTGTCCTAGCTACACTGCGGTGTCAGTCTCGTGTCGTAACTACACTGCGGTGTCAGTCTCGTGTCGTAACTACACTGCGGTGTCAGTCTCGTGTCGTAACCACACTGCGGTGTCAGTCTCGTGTCGTAACTACACTACAGTGTCAGTTTCGTGTCGTGGCTACACTGCGGTGTCAGTCTCGTGTCGTAACTACACTGCGGTGTCAGTTTCGTGTCGATTCGTTCATTGGCTCACGAAATGTGCCGGTACAAACTAGTTCGACTTAAATGCGGTTAGGTCATGAGATTTACGTCATTAGCGGCACATGGACAAAATTGTTGTGCATGCGATCCACACGAACAAGGTCTATTGACGTAAGAACTACGTTCATGAAACCTGCATGCAGAAGGTCCGCAAAGACAAAGGTTTATGCGGGAAATCTACAAAAACATATATAATGTGGGAGAGACAGAGCACACTGGTATGTGCATAATACCTATGTTTGTGAGATATACGTGCAGAAGGTCTATGCAGGTACATAAGGTATACAGGGTCGTTAATTCGTATCCTTTTGTGAAAGCCATGGCCCCACCAATGTTGATTTACCCTCTCTCAATGGTGCTTCTGCCACCCCTCCCCAATTTACACTATACTTGGGAATTAGCGTGATATCTAGAAATTGTGTTCAGTTTTACGGCTTCATGAATTGAACATTGCTAGTTTTAACCACCTAAGTTGAATTTGCTGAAGTACTCATCACTACGATGCCACGCAATTCTAATGATTTTTGTTGTTGTTGATTTTGCTATTAGCTGTGAAGTTATTTTTGTCGAAAACAAATTAGATAAAGCATATATATAATATATCCAGGTGTATTTCCGGTTCTTATTTCTCACTTAAGATGTCAGTTTCGTGTCGTGTCATATCTGGAAGAAATACACTCCACCATATATCAAGGGAATAGCGTAGGTGTAGTCTGGGATGAATACATCGGACACACTTCATCACTGTCCATGGAGAACGTGGTGCGCTATGCGCAGCTCCCGAGTGAGGATCGGCCTGGGCTGCGGCGGCGGACGCGGTTGTCCTGGGTGTCTCGACTGAAGCAGCAGTACCGTCACCCCCTACCCCGGAGCAGCAGTATCGCCCCACCATCCCTACCCCGGAGCAGCAGTACCGTCACCCCCTACCCCGGAGCAGCAGTACCGCTCCACCACCCCTACCCCGGAGCAGCAGTACCGCCCCACCACCCCTACCCCGGAGCAGCAGTACCGCCCCACCACCCCTACCCCGGAGCAGCAGTACCGCCCCACCACCCCTACCCAGGAGCAGCAGTACCGCCCCACCACCCCTACCCCGGAGCAGCAGTACCGCCCCACCACCCCTACCCCGGAGCAGCAGTACCGCCCCACCACCCCTACCCCGGAGCAGCAGTACCGGCGCGTGTACCGGGAGGCGGTGGACTGAGCCAGCTCTGATCATGGCCGAGAGATGATCCAGCTCTGGCCGTTCCACGGCACCAACTGGACAGACTCCACCCGCACAGCTGGAAGACGAGATGCTCACGGAGACGAACCAGTTCCACGGCACGGACTAGACCGGCTCCACCTGCGCAGCTGGAAGACGAGGCGCGGCGGAGGCAGGCACCGGTACTGGTAAAATAACCAGTAACCATATTCTTGCCTCAATAGTCAATGCAATAGTTCAATGTTTAGTTTAGTTAAGTTCATTGTTTCCACCATCAACGGGTTGTTGTACCTTATAGATATGACGTCAAACATTACAATTTACAACAATGGTGTTCCTTGGACCGTTCACGGGATGGGGAGTGTTGTTGATTCGAGTCTCCCCTCTTCTGATTGCCCCAATACGGCACGAAGCGATCGTCAGTTTACCAGGACATAACACCGAAAAGTGATTTGGGAGGGGGTGGGTGTTTATTTAGAGATAGATACAGGGTTTATATGGGAAAGTTGCTTATAATTGTCTGAAGTTTGCGCCTCTGAGTGGTCGCGGCTAACTTTTTTTTAAACATCCCCTAGCTTTTACTTAATGGATCGATCACGTTTGAGATGTACGGAGCCGGAGCTGGAGCCGGAGCTGCCGAAGCCGGTACATTTTGCCCGGAGCCGGAGCCGGAGCCGGAGCCAGAGCCGCCGGGACATTTTACTCGGAGCCGGAGCCGGAGCCGGAGCCGGGATACTTTCCCGGAACCGGAGTCGGAGCCGGAGCCATCCAAAATTTTCCCGGCTCCGCATCCCTGGTAGGTACCCATGTCACCCATGTATATAAAAATAGCTGTATTTGGCACTGCATGAATATGAAACTGAATGGTATTTCATTCTACCTGTCTTAGCATTTGTTCCAACATGTGATAGCCTGACGATGTCTGATATTTTGTCGGTAACAGAGTAGACGCTTTTTCACATCTGGTTAAGTCATTCGTGGTATAAACCATCCTGCCATAAAATGATCACATAGATTGCAATGCAATATTGGATTGCAACATTAAAGCTGATGTTTTAGTCAATCCGGGCATGAGCCCTTCTTTTTTGCAATTGTGTTCGACATAATGAAACCACAGAAGCAGATCAGAGAAGACCAGATCAATGGAAGTGACTTTCTGAAATTTAGTCCGAATTCTTCCTGGGGGGACCAGGAAGAATTCGTAACCAGGGTCTCATGCTAAGCAGGGTTTGGTGCGCGAACACTGGCCTAACCATCCAATCCGTAAACTCTAGCTGAATCACAATTTTGACCTGGCGGTTAACGTGTCGTTAGTACACGGGCATGATCGACCGGGCGCCGCGTCATCGGCCCTATCAGACCAGTTGCCAACTGAGCGTCTCAGCTGGGGACGATGCAGGCGCGTGAAGTAATGCGAACCCTGTATTGGCAAGACATGGGGCTCAATGCAGGCGGGCGCTCTATCCATCTAAACTAAGGTATTCTTCTTAATCATTCAGCTCATAGATGTGGCTAACTTCGCATGGAATATTTTGCGAGCTATACAACACGGCATAGTATGTGAGAAGCTGCAGCGTTTTTCATCTGCTTGAACCATAACCATCTTGCTGTGCGGTGATCTGAGTCGTTATTCTGTGAGCGAGGCGCGCGATACGCGGTCATCTGTCGTATTGGAAGCTTGCCGTCCGATTTCTCCTCCAGAGATCGGAAACGAATCTTTGCGATGAAATCTACGCCTCATGCATTCAAAGTATAAACACACTAATGGTGGACTCATACACCTCAAAGGGGGAAAATGTCATGCATCTCGGTCCCAGAATATCATTGTAGTTTGATACGATTTGCATGCATGAGGACTTAAATTGTTCATTCAATCACCGACACATGCACACGGCAAATATTGTAGCGTAAGTCGTCGGTAAGAACGACAAGATATGGAACTTGATATCCGTTTGCTATCCACTGACCAATAATACTTCGGAAACTACTATGTTAGACGCCGCTGAACCCGCGCCGTCTCGGGGGTGGGGATGAATTGCGTGCCCCCCCCCCCCCTATGGCTTTCCGAGGATAGGGAAAGAACTGCTTAGAATGTATCGAAAGAGCAGTTGACCTACTAGGACGTTTTTTAGGGTCCTCCTGGGACATTTTCGTAATATCCTCGAATGGAGCAGGTGCAGTTGAGCCGCATGGAGTAATCACTCGATAAAATAGATAAACGAAGCCTACATAGGTGCAATGAACCAGCAGGTAAGTGCCAGGAATCTTTTTTCTTTAATCTACAATTAGTAGATGTCTAATTGTCATCACCAGTCTTGTCCCTCTCGCAAGCCCACATTCCCAGACAAGCATGACAAACTAAAAGGTAGACATATGAAGTGTGAACCATACATATATCAATGGGGATTCATTTAGCATTAATGCTTCTTCATCTGGCGAGACGACTCATCACAGAAACAGAAAAACAAACACACAAAGTTACGAAATACAGTAGGCGAGATGAATTCCTGGCGTTAAGATGAGGTTTAAGAATACATGACCTAAGTATACTGTGATGATACTATCCGGGCCACACGAAGTTAGTTTGATATCGCAGTCGAATTGATCTTGAAGTTTTCCCTTTAACATTGGTTTACATGTATTTATATTCTTTTTCTCTACGCTATCTACCCATAATATGTACTTTAACATATATCAATTGGAAGACGTATTCTTCGGCTTCAGCAAAGTCTATCTTATATAACCGAGGAACCAACCATGCCGAACAAAGTGGCGTTCCCGGCAGGCTCACCATCAAGCGCCTCGATAATAAATGGAATTGTATCGAGATTGTTTGGCTCCCTCTACCATTAACTTAACGCAGTGAAGTTATCACACTAGCTCGAGGGTGATCGAGGAGACAACGTCGCAGGCGGGGGGTGAGTTAAAGGTCTTATTGCCTCTTCCCCTCAGGAGAGGAGCCACAGGAGGCCTCCTGTAATGATCTGGCCACTACGGAAGGCCAGACCACAACAACCGCAACGGCAGGCACTACAGCAGCCACATGATGGCCATTGCTGTCCCAATAAACCCCACAGACGCCACAGGAATTCCGTAGCTGACGCAGGAGGGAAGGAGGGATCCATAATTGTTATCTGCGGGGGACATATCTGAATGGGCGCCACCGCGGAAGTATCTGGACGGGCTCCTTTTACTGCCGAGGAGCGCCTTGGCTGAAAAAAAAACATTCAACGGGAGGGGAGAGGGCTACACTCAAGCCTTCCAGAAGGCACACAAGTCTTTTCCTGGTCGGAGATGCGCTATATATATATATATATATATATATATATATATATATATATATATATATATATATATATATATATGAATATATATATATATATATATATATATATATATATATATATATATATATATATATATATATATATATATATATATATATATATATATATATATATATATATATATATATATATATATATATATATATATATATATATATATATATATATATATATATATATATATTCATGCACGAAAAGTACAAAATGTAGTCTGAACTAATGGGCCGGGAAAGACACTGCAAATTCTTGTCGTTTGGAAATCATACATTTTTTAACTTTATGCTTCCCGTTGATAGGTATGCGCCATGATGAACCATAAGCCTACACACAAATGGATGCACACGTTTGATTTGTGTGTACAGATGCAGCGAGCATGCATTGGTGACAAGTTGTGGAACTAGTTGGTGTGGCAAAGGCCGTTTGTCCGGACCTGCGGACGATATCTGCTCGCTATATCGGCGCTCAGGAAGGTGGCTGCACCTGTCCTTAATAACTGAAACCACAAATTGGGAAATTTCCCGCATAAAGACGGTTATCTTCAACCCAACTGCACATATAACGTCCTTCCTACCTCCCTCACAAAAATCCTCTAGTACGAATATATTCGTATTACGATTTTCACATATATTTGTATGTGCGTATTTCAAGTACAAATTTCTTGCGAACCTACAATACAGCCAAGTAAAAGTGGCAGCTTCACGATTGCCTTCATGGTCGACCGATGGTTATGAAAGTCTTCTTC
Organism: Imbricaverruca yamaguchii; assembly: GCA_034440575.1. Taxonomy (NCBI): domain Eukaryota; kingdom Metazoa; phylum Arthropoda; class Thecostraca; family Neoverrucidae; genus Imbricaverruca; species Imbricaverruca yamaguchii. Next base: position 461,814 of record JAOTOL010001384.1, read on the forward strand.
CAAAATTATAGCATAAATCTGAAGGATCACCTCCCATACGTTTTCCACCAAGAACAATAAAACCCCTTCCTTACAATCAGGAATTTGTAAGCCATTAAGGGTTTCTAAGTCGACCGTTCTTCAGCAGAAATTGTGGGAGTCCGCATTGTTACGTTGCATTCTATTCCGTTCAACTCAACAATCTTGGACTCGAAATGTACCGGATTTGTTTTTAGCCTGACGTCCGCACCGCAACGAACAACCATGGCACAATCCCACCCCAAGTACCCTAACGCCGCGGCTAAACAACCATGCGGTTGGCCAGTCATCAGCAGGCAACAGCACCTAACGCACCTGCCGCCAGCAGGCACCACCCTACCTCCGCAAACAGATAAACACACACCTGGCCAGCCCCTAGACGGCCACACTGCTGAGCGCCGCTGTATCTTGGCTCGCCCTGCCTCACCAGCTCGTCACCGTCCGGTTCCCACGCGCCCGCAGCTCGCCGTCCTTCGTAGCCGAGCTCCGACATCACCCTGCCCCGCACTAATCACCGGGGCGAGGTCAGCCGGCGGTCACGTGACCCTCACCGGGGCGAGGTCAGTCGGCGGTCACGTGACCAGACCACTTCCGACACAGTGTCAGCGGATGGCCACCGGCATAAGGCAGTACGTTAACGTCAGAAACCGAACTTGCTTCTGGCATAAGCGAAGTATAAATTAGAAGCCACCCTCTTACGCGGGCCAACGGTCAACTTACCCGCTTAGACGCTCCCTGGGTACTATTACCCTCAACATTTTGCAGACGAAGCTGCTGATGTGGGCCACGCATGTTCAAGTCTTCAATAACCTAATCTAGGCATAGTGAAGTCGTATACCTGGGTCTAATAAAGCCAAAAGCATCCCTGGATCTTTCCTCTGAATCAGGAACGCGTACAGACACTATTCGCAGTAAAGTATCGGAAATGTTGTCTTCACAGAGTGAGGCTGCTAACTCTGGTCACCCGCATTATCTCTATCTGCTGCACTTGGCAATTCAGTGAGTTGTGCAGTGCATTAGCGGTTCCTCTGCTACCATACTGTGTGATGCGATACTTCGTTCTGCGCCCATCAATGCCACATGTTCCATGGAGTATATAGTCCCGACTGCGATGATCTATTTTCAGACAACAGAAGCATCATCGATTACTAGCAATCAGCTGAGCTGCCTGATCCATGGTCTTAAATATGAAAGAACGACGGTCCCTAACATGCGCTCGACCACAGTAATTACAGAAATGGGTGTGGTCTGGTGTACCTGCAGCAAAAGCACCCTGCGCAGGTGTGGTATAATTCCGGCAGGATTGGGTCTTTTGATAAGTTGACTGATCTGATTTTTCAGCACAATTCAAAGATCTGCGGAATTAGTTCCTAAACCAAACATCAAAGGCAAGAATAGTGAGCTTATCGATGTTTAAATCAGCTCCTTGTCACAACTATGGGAAGATTCTCAGAACCCCGGTGGAGATTCCCAAGGGAATGGAGGTCTCCCAAGTAACCCATTGTCGCAGCACAGTACAGCGGGGTGAACAGCGCCGTGAATTCTCGCAATACATATGGGATATAATAGGTATTTGGGACGAGACAGAAAAAACACAGCCCTAAGATTTACTTTGACAGCGTCTCAACACTACCAGAGCATCCTTTAACCCGTCCCGTCTGAGGTGGTGGGGGGTCTTCAACCGCCCCCTCAGGCTTTTCGCGGATAGCGGACGAACGGCGCGAGGCAGCGCGCCCAAATTTGGCATACCCTTTCCCACATCAATTTGACATGCTGATTGAAAATTTTTAGGTCAGGTAATCTAGGGTCAACGAGTTAGTCAAGGTCAAGTGAGATCACATCCAAAAAAGTTCAACCAGGCGTCACGCTTTAACGGATACAGATATTTTAATGAAACTTTCAGCGTTCGCTTATCTTTACGGATGCAACAAAACGTACGTGGTGAATTTTTCTCGTTTTTGTTTTGTTTTTGACTACATATAAATTTTGCGCATTTGCCATATTGCAGTTCAAACACAGGATTCTGGCTAAAGTAAGCATTTTGTATTAGAGCAAGTTGGCTTCCAACAACATTTCTCGGTTTGCTCTACCAATTGCAGAAGGAAACTTGAAGAAATTTTGAAAACTCAAAATTTGAAATTAAAAAAAAAAAATAATAATAATAACACTGGTCAATTTCGCTGTCCTTTTCTCATTCCAAATATATTTTGTTTTTCATGTATCACAAAAATGAACTCCCCAGAGCAAAAAACATAATGCAAGTCTTGAAAAGTGAATATCTAGCCCCCCTGGTGACGTCACTTTTGGAGGAATATTTTGTGGGGGGTGTACCCGGACCCTACTCGTCGATCCCTTTCCGATGACACCTCTTTCGTTTTCGTGTGATGTTTAGTTTGGACTTTAGGATTTTAGAGGGGGGTCTTCAGCCGCCCCCCCCCCCCCCGGGACGGGGTGGGAGGATTTCACAGGAAAGACGGCGCGGGTTAAGGCAGCAAAAAAACATTACCATACGAGTTTCAATCATATTCCATACCTCAAATGATATTGCGTGCAGGGCCACTGACAGGACTTTGCAAATGTGCCATCTCATCATTTGTCAGTGGTTGATTATGGACTGGCACGTATACACAGAAAACTATCTAGGCCACCCTGCAGCTTTCCCACTACTGCTGGAAGAATTCAGCCTGGAAGGCTTTGTCTGAAAATGGATGCCTGACCTGGTGCTGGATTGGATAAGTATTGCGCTACAAAGGGTTCCACATGTGATGGATGCTCTTCAACAGATGGTGGCTTTTGGTCAGCAACACAATCATCCTTTCTTTCCCACGCCAATTCATCTTCTGCTGCTTTCATCAACACGATTTTCAGCGTAGCTGAAGGGAATGCATGCCATTTCTCTTGTGGACTGAATTCACGTTCAATTGTTTGCTGCTGCTTCTCCCGGTCTGGTCGAAGCTGCAGTTCAGCTGTCTCCAGTTCGAGTGGCCGTGACTGTGCTGCCCATCCTCGACTTGAGTTGCTCGTGACTGGATGAATGCTCTGTCCTAGGCTGACACCATATGTTCATTCTTAGATACAACTGCGGGCTCAGATAAGGTATTAGGTTATATTTCCCTGCGGAAAGATCCATGCGGAACGAGAATCCGCTTTTGAGCATTTGCACACTCATTTGTTGCATCTTGTTCATAATTTGTTGTCTTTTTACTGCATCGTGATCAGCTTCGACAGCCAATATGTAGTCAGAATTAATTGTGACCAACTCATTGAATGATCATCTGACTTCTTCAGAAACACTCAGCTGTGTTCGACTTCCCTTTGTGTCGACCAACGCAACAACGCTGCGCCGAACTCCTGCTAAAGTGCTTGGCTTCTATGATCTCTTACATTTCGGCTCAGAACGTATCGACATTCATTTTACATTTTAACACGCGCACGTCCGGGGGCAGATATCTGCCTTCCCTCCCTCTGGTCCTCCCCATTTGCCGCCAAACCAATCGGGTTAGCAAGGCAAAACCTCGCATAGCTATTTATTGGTCTTTCCCGCATATCCTGATGTATTTTTAATCCTGGGTCATCTCAGGTCAGGTCACCAGGTCAGGCGAAGTGATCCAACTACACTCGGAGTTATAGATGGAATAACTTCCACAATAATTGGGCGATTGATTTCAAACTTATAACCTGTCATGATCTTATCAGGGATCATAATATGTATATCGGTTTTATTCGTAGCATTGACCTTAGGTCAGGTCTCAGCCATGGCTTCCCCATTATAGGGCTATGGTAAAATATACAAATGTTTCCTGGTTACATATTTGCGCTCGGAATGATCTCACAACGGTTGTGGCATGTATATGGAAGCAATGCTCAATGTTATCGCTGACATTTTTGCTCAGTGACCTCACCAAGGTCTCTGAGGTCACCTGAGATCACTACACATTTATGTGCATTATATCGTTCTGCATTGAGCTAGAAGGCTGAAATTACCGTCGTTGTGCTTGTATCGCCAAGACGTGTCGATTGATACATTTCATGACCTCCCTAGGCGACTTCATGGCCTTGACCTGAGGTCCTAACCTCATCACCTTGACCTGATGTCATGACATCATGACCTTGACCTGAGTTTCGGTTGACCTGACCTTAAATTACACCGCCTATTGTCGGTAGCGCATTTCAAGGACTGTCGAATAGAGTTCGCCGTTTGTTTCTATCTGTTACAGGTCCTGAGATATGTGTCAATATCTGAGTCCCACCTGATCTGGTCGAATTTGGCCTGTGATGGCCCAGTGACCTGAACGTTGACCTGAGATAAAAAAATAACCGAAACACTTTCGACAGAACCCGCCACCAGCTACCCAACGTCGTTTTCCGTTTGTCGCTAGCTAGCATAGTTCTAGAGATCTTAGGGGGCAGACATTTGCCCCCCGGACATGCGAAGTTGGCGCGGACCGCTGGACGTGCGAAGTTGGCGCGGACCGCCGGACGTGCGGGCGGTAAACTGTCGACATCAGTGGTTTCATTCTCGCAGACTGGCAATCCAATAGATTCAGGAGAAAGAGAATGATATGCACATGGGTGATTGATACAAACATCAATGGATATTTATTCAGCATGCATGCATCTACGTCCGGCAAAATCAATTAGCTAATTACCAATTATGAAAGTGCACAATAAAAGACCGACACATGCAGGAATATCTGGAAATAAAGTAGAGAAGAAGATTGTGTTTTGTGAAATTCAATCTGAATAATATTCCACGTAAGAATATCCATTGATTAACATCAATGGATGTTACTACCTATCTGCCTTTATACATCCAACCCACCACAATTCCCTCACATCCAAGCAATCCAGAGATGTTCGATATTGGTCGCTAGGCAACCAGTACGGTTAAAGGAGTACGCCACAGGCGGTACGGTGGACATTGTACGGTTAAAGGAGTACGCCACAGGCGGTACGGTGGACATTGTAAGCTGCCAGTCAGTCGGACCATTTCAAACTGAATGATTCGTGTGGTGTCATTGTACTGGGTTCCAGTACACATTGCAAGCTAAGTAAACATTTCTGAAGAACATAGGTGAGTTTCCTCTCAAAAGCTGCTCATCGAAGATATTTATGGTACCACCCCCCCCCCACCTGTCATGTCGGATCTAACGTGCATGCACTGGGTGAACGGTCCTCCTAAATGAGTTAACGCGTCGTGTTTTGCTCGTTCGCTGAACGTGATCGACGAGCGCCTCATACAGGTGTACGGCCAGCGGTCGCCTCCTGCGCCGTTCAGCGCTTAGTCACTGCATTCATCGATGTTGCTCCGGAGGAAATCGTGAGCAAGATGTCAGCGGGAGGTGTTGCCGTTCAGGTCAGGTGGCCTGGGATGCAATGTATGCGGCAGTTCGGTATGCGCATTCACAATGTCGCTGCACTCAAGCGCAGTAGATACAGCCGGTAACCAGAAAGTGACTATGATTTTGCGCGCACGGCGTCAACCAAACCGAAGATTAACCGCGGCGAGCATCATGGCGTAGTGTGTCGGAGACGGTGGATTATTTTTTGCTCGTTTGATTATATGAACCCACAAAATAACGCTAATTTAAAATTGAGCACTCGGATAAAACGCCGTTGCTGATGCCCCAGGTAAAGCAAGTGCTATTCACATCGAAGTGGTTTAGCCATATTTGGCCCCAACTCTTCATTCAATAAATTATTGCTTGACTCCAATAAAGACCTCCACCACACCAGGAAAATGAACGAATGCAGACTGACTGATGCAGCGGAGCAAAATGACTTGAAAGTAGCACACGCTATGTATGATAATGAGGATTGAATCGAATCGCTTGAGTGATGAATTTGATGATGAATCAAGTGATGAGTAAACAACCAGAACGGACTAGAAAACTTCCTCGTAGAATTGAACTGTTGCAGAGAGCATGTTTTGTTTGTTTATTTATTGGATGGTTCACGACACACTTTATGCACATTCACGGCTAATGGCGCCGCCCACACTGTTTCGCCGGTGGGCCGCGGGATTGGGAAATGTCCTGAGTGGCGCTAGTGTCGAACCCGGGACCTTTGGTACCCATAGCCCGACACCTTAACCACTCGGCCATCCCCGCCCCAGAGCATGCTTTGTAGAAACATCAATTAACCCCGGTCGGTAACTAGACAGTGAGGAAGTGATGTTCACCTGTGAAATCTGGTGATTAGAACAGACAAACATGTTATGAAGTGATGTCCACCCCTGAAACCTGGTGGTTATGGCAAACAAACATACCTTTGGCAGCAACACTTCCACGATCGAACCAACTAAAGCGATCCATCCTACATCCCCCATAACAATTACTATCTATACTAAGACCTCAGCGGTGCGATAAGGTGCTACGTCGATATCATTACAAAATAATCGGTACTTTAAGACGAAAAGTCGCCTCATCAGTCATTCACCATTGTCGGTATGCCAGCTGCCTCTGAATTTCCGTGTTTGTAGGATAAAAAATTATAACTTCAAGTCATCCCCGAATTGATGATTTTGCTCTCAATTACTGTTAATATTTTATCTGAATCTTGCTGGCTTCAGCAGCGCCGTCTAGCATCGATTGCAATTGTAGGTATTCGATTAGTGGATATAACAGTGTTTCGTCATTATTCAAAAATAGTTTGTAGCTATCTATTCTGTCGCACATTACAACAGTAATGTATTATTTGTGCTATAGGGTGGACTATGCCACTTTCTGAGCACTGAACAGACATCCTTTCCAAGGACATATCGGCATCGTGTTTGTTGATGTATGCTTTTGAAGTTTCCATGTCTCATTCCTAACAGTATTTTGCGCATGAGTAGCATGCTTATCCTGACCATTACGGAATGATTACACAAGCATCTCGTGACACACTTATAGCTGCAAAGATCAACTATGATGTGGTGTGGTGATCAGTGCGATCTGCTCATAACAAGGCATTGCAATCGTTGTCGTTAACCCGTCCCGTCTCGGGGGGTCTTCAACCGCCCCCCTCAGGTTTTTCGCGGATAGTGGACGAACCGCGCGCGGCAGCGCGCCCAAATTTGGCATACCTCTTCCCACATCAATTTGACATGCCGCTTCAAAATTTTGAAGTCAGGTCAAGGTCAAGTGAGGTCACCTCCAAAACGTTCAACCAATCGTCACGCTTTAACGCATACAGATGTTTTAATGCAACTTTCAGCATTTGCTTATCTTTAGAGATGCAACAAAACGTACCAGTGGAATTTTTTTTCTTCCGTTTTTGACTACATATGTATACTTTGCGTATCTGCCAATTGCAGTTAAAATATAAGATTCTGGCTAAATTAAGCATAGTGTATTGGGGCAAGTTGACTTCAAACAACGTTTCCCGGTCTGCTCTATCCATTATAAAAGTAAAATTAAAGAAAACTTGAAAACTCAAAATTTTGAAATTACAAAAAGGTGAAGTTCTTTTTTTTTTTTGGGGGGGGAGGAACAAAATTTGTATGGTCCTGGTCGATTTCGCTGTCCTTTTCTCATTCCAATTTTTTTCTTCTCATATATCCACCAAAATGAACTCCCCAGAGCCAAAAACATATGTAAGTCGTGAAAAGTCGTGAAAATATAGCCCCCTGGTGACGTCACTTTCGGGGGAAATTGTTTTGGGGTGGATCCGGCCCTACTCGTCGAGCGCTTTCCGATGACACCTCTTTCGTTTTCGTGCGACGCTTAGTTTAGATTGCAGAGGGGGTTACTATCCGCCCCCCCCCCCCCGGACTGGGTGTGAGGATCTGACCGGAGAGACGGCGTGGGTTAACATAGGTATCCGTGTATTAGATGTTTCCAAAGTTAATACAAAAACATGCAATGATGAATGCAATATTGACTTAAATGAGGCTGGAAGTACTGAAGGACATTTCTATTGGCATGCTTCCAAGGCAGATTTATACATCCTAATGCACACGTTTGAAATTACCGCACCTGAGGCAGAGATAGAGACGGAGACAGAGACAGAGACAGAGACAGAGACAGAGAGGCAGAGGTACAGAGAGACAGACAGGATCTGCCACCGAAACGCGAACGGAAGCTTGTGGAGGGACTGACACTACCTTCACTTAACAGACGGTGAAGAGATGCATATGCTTACCCCAAATTATTTCAGAAACGTGAGAATTTCCTAAATAAATAGAACCAATTTCGACAATTCTACATACCTGTTGCCATCAGACATAGGAGCTGTGTCACGGTTATGCCGTCCCTGACGTACACGGCCACACCACGGAAGCCTCGCTTGTCCGACCGGTCCGCTCGGTAGGGGTAATAACTCGGCAGAGCCAGCAGACGGTGCGGTGTTGGACTCCTGAGCCAGGTCTCGTTGGGTGCCGTGCTGGCATACTGGAGTTGATTGAGCTCGAGAAACAACTCGAGCAATTTCGGTTCCAGGCTCTGAATGTTGATTAGACCATCAGTGGACTATGCCCCACACGCGACAGCACCCCACCCCCACCCCTGTTCTCGCGGTGCCGCGCTCCGTGCGCGCGTCCACCCACGCTCGGTCCAGCGTAACAACGGATCAGCAGGGTGGACGCCCTCGACGGCCCCGCCAGGTCCGACGTGACCACGGATCAGCAGGGTGGATGCCCTCAACAGCCCCGCCAGGTCCGACGTGGCCGCGGATCAGCAGGGTGGACGCCCTCGACGGCCCCGCCAGGTCCGACGTGACCACGGATCAGCAGGGTGGACGCCCTCGACGGCCCCGCCAGGACCGACGTGGCCGCGGATCAGCAGGGTGGACGCCCTCGACGGCCCCGCCAGGTCCGACGTGACCACGGATCAGCAGGGTGGACGACCTCGACGGCCCCGCCAGGTCCCACGTGGCCGCGGATCAGCAGGGTGGACGCCCTCGACGGCCCCGCCAGGTCCCACGTGACCACGGATCAGCAGGGTGGACGCCCTCGACAGCCCCGTCCGGTCCGATTTGACCACAAATCAGCATGGTGGACATCCTCGACGGCCCCGCCAGAGGAAATCATCAGGTCAGCTGGCGACCGGCCACGGCGAACTTGCAAGGCCATCCGGACCGCTACAGCTCCTGCGTTGATGGTCGGCCGACCGCAGCGAACAATCCATGGGCATGACTTGCACCAGGGCATGCACGACAGTGAGGAAGACGAGCAGACACAAAATATCGCGATGAGATGACAAGCGGCCGATGGTAAGCATGGTGATGATGACGTCAGTACAGGTGGTGATGGCCACACACGGCTGCAGTGTCAGCAGACCCACTCCCTTACCAGTCGGGTCCGCGGTCGCCGAAGCCGGCCAGACGATCAGATGTCGATGCAATGCAGATGTCGAACAATCGCGCTGGCTGCAGTAGGATCCGAGCCGCTCCCCGCTCGCTCGCAGACACACGCGTTCGGTCACACGATCCGGCGCCATCTGTGGGGGCAGGCGGGCGGGGGGGCGAAGCCGCCCTGCCGCTCGCAGACACAGCGCGTCGGTACAACGATCCGGCGCCATCTGTGGGGGCAGGCGGGCGGGGAGGGGAGTGACGACACCGCGACCTCCGACCAGAGGAGCGACGCGCTAGCAGCTCAGATATACTGACAGCAGATACGGACGGATATACTGACAAGGGAACTGTCTGATCCGGTGAGTTCATACGCTCTCACCCCTATTAAAACGCAATTATTCAAGTCATCGTTTTGTACCTACCTGCATATTGCCCATATGCGGTGTAAATATTTCAAGCGAATAATGCAAAAGCTCATGATTGCATCTTACATGCAAAAGACCTCATGGATATTTGATATATGTTGGCTCGTCCCGTCATGTGCAGTCTCCGACGTATTTCATTGCTCAGCTGTGACGCGTAAGATGACATATGTATTTACACAGCGTTTGTCAGTTCGTAGCGCCAGCTCGGTGATGACCGTATATACTTCCAGTTTGAAGTATGTATACAGCATGGGGCGATTCTGGGCAGGAAAGCTGTACACCCAATACCTACATTGAAACTGGATATGTGTGTTGCAGGTTTGTTATTTATTCATATGTATGCAGTTACATGGACTTACCGACCTCAAATACAGTTAATTTATTGCTATACTCCTTCTTGGGGACCACCATCAAAATAATTTGATACGTTCGTTCTTTGATTTCCCATGTACAGGTACACTCAATGACGGACTTTGTACTATGTTGTCGCTGCTAGTCACATTATCCTAGCGTTGTCGTATCTCATGTTTTCACATTGTGTCCGGCTCATTCCGGTTTTCACCAAGGCACGTCTTCAAATTAGAAAGTTGATTATAATACACTAATTAGTATTAAACTAGATGACATAGAGCTTGTTCACGTAGCCAATCACACATCCCCGTGCAGTGATCCGTGCACACTCACAGGAAAGCATGGCAGTACCGATTAACAAAAATCGTCCCAAATAGTACACTCACCAAGCATGATGACACCATTTTTGGTTTCAGTAGGCGTTGGTAGATGGTCAATGTATGTGAGCGTGATTCTCCTTGGTGTATTCGTCCCCACCACCACCATGGTTTTAGTTTTCGGTAGCCGCCGTAGTTGGTCAGATTTCCTCGTGCTATGATGACGCTGGTTGTTGTTGACTGTTCATTCTTGATAACATATTCCTGATTTTCTCTTCATGATCACTTTATACATTATTCATATTCAATGATAAACTGTCAGTTCCTTTGTCAATGACATACGACATGACGTGACATGACATAACGTGACAAAGGTTTCTTATGACATCTGATTAATGATATGCGATAGTTTTTCTTCTAACTCTGGTACGAAATTGACTTGAAAAGCATCTTGAAGACTGTGCACTAGTCTTTTGCTCGCTGTACCGCCAGCAAACTAAAATGCAGAATATAATCCGGGCATGACATGTGCATTAACCCGTCCCGTCTCGGGGGAGGGGGTCTTCAATCGCCCCCTCCCCCCTCAGGTTTTTCTCGGATAGCGGACGAACGGCGCGCGGCAGCGCGCCCAAATTTGGCATACCTTTTCCCAAATCAATTTCACATGCTTATTCAAAATTTTTAGGTCAGGTCATCTAGGGTCAACGAGTTAGTCGAGGTCAAGTGAGGTCACCTACAAAAAAGTTCAACCAGTCGTCACGCTTTAACGGATACAGATATTTTAATGAAACTTTCAGCGTTTGCTTATCTTTACGGATGCAACAAAACGGACGAGTTGAATTTTTCATTTTTTTTCGTTTTTGACTACATATAAATTTTCCGTATTTGCCATATTGCAGTTCAAACACAGGATTCTGACTAAAGGAAGCATTTTTTATTAGTGCAAGTTGACTTGAAACAACATTTCTCGGTCTGCTTTACAGATTGGAAAAGGAATATTAAAGAAAACTTGAAAATGCAAAATTTTCAAATTTCAAGATTTTTTTTGGGAGGGGAGGGGGGGAAATATACCCCTGGTCGAGTTCTTTGTCCTTTTCTCATTCAAAATTCATTTTGTTTTTTTCATATATCCCCAAAATGAACCCACCAGAGTAAAAAACATAATGTAAGTCGTGAAAATCTAGCCCCCTTGGTGACGCCACTTTTGGGGGAAAATTTTGTTGGGGGCTGGACCCGGACCCTACTCGTCGAGCGCTTTCCGATGACACCTCTTTCGTTATCGTTATTCGTTTCGTTATTATTCCACGACAAATCGACATGTGACCTGCACTCTCACACCTCAGATTTTGATGAAAATGGTTCTATAGGGTTATCAGCATCGCTGAACACGCCTGTGCCATTTTGAAGTCTCTTAGGTTTACCGTTTTCTAGTTATGAAGTATATAATTTTTACATTTTGCACTGACATGACTATCTTTGGTGCTAATTTTCTCCGAGTCATTTTTCAGTAACTGAACAAATTTATACGTCAAAATTAAGACAAAACATTGAAGAATATGACTATGCCACCATTTAAACTTTCATTACGTAATTTTTGCCGACTCTAGCCAAATAAAAAATTGAAAAGAAATAAAAACATTTTTCCCCTACGATATCGTATTTTTTCTCACTTTCATATGAAAGAGCGTAGTTTTTTACCCTAGAAACATAAATAAAAAAAGTGGTTATCGACTTGGAAAGACGAATCAAATGCGGTGAATGCGGGCGCTGCGCTCACCGTACCGGCGCGCGCGCTGCCGCTGCCTCGCGATACGCCTGCCGGGGGGAGGGGGAGGGGAAGGAGGAGCCGAGCGTGGGATGTCAACAAAGGAGACGCGCGTCCCGGGAGGATGATATGGGAGACGTGACTGCCACCTCCCCCCTGGCCCCGAAGTGAGTAGAAAATGTCCTGGAAAAAAAGACTATGTGACGGTAAGAGATGAGAATGGGGTTAAAGTAAAGAAGCAGAAACGTCTGATTTGAGGTAATTTGCAGGAAATTTACCAACTTCATAAAGAGAACGGTAGCAACCCGCGCATTGGGTTTTCAAAGTTCGCCAGCCTCCGCCCCAAACACTGTGTCCTGTTCGGAAGCAACGGCACTCATACGGTTTGTGTATGTTGCTATCACCAGAACGTGAAGCTAATGTTAGCATCTCTGGGCTTAAAAGACATTACCTACAAGGACCTGTTGAAGCACGCGGTTTGTGATGTCGGGAGGGAAGCCTGTATGCTGCAAAAGTGTGAAAACTGTCCAGGTCAGGACAGTGTCATGTCATATTTGATCGACACTTTAAATGCGCAGGCAGGGGAAATCTCAGACTTGGTGGACGAAGTCAGATTTAGTCAGTGGCTAAGCACGGATCGTTGCACTTTGACCGAAATTGTTCTTCCTATGGACGAGTTTCTTGACAAACTGTCTGACGCCATTGTGACACTTACTCGGCATCATTTCACGAGTCAGCATCAAAGCAAATATTTCGACGATCTAAAAAAGCAGCTACCTGAGCATGAAGCACTGATCATATTATATTTTTTCAGAAAACTACACTTTTGTAGTTCAAGACGAAATTCAGTCATATCACTGGAACGCACCACAGTGTACCGTTCATCCGTTTGTTGTTTATTGGCGAGAGGCTGGAAAGATTGAATGCCACAGTTTTTGCGTGTTATCAAACGAACTGAAGCATGGCACCGTCGCTGTGCACACATTCTTGCAGCACATTGTACCGAAAGTGAAAGGCATAGTCCCGAACTTGAAAAAGATTCATTATTTTTTGGATGGGTCAGCTGCCCAGTACAAGAATAAGTTTAATTTCGTGAATGTGAGTTTTCATGATGAGGATTTCGGATTCCAGTGCGATTGGAATTTTTTTGCAACGTCGCATGGGAAAAATTCGTGCGACGGTGTTGGGGGTACACTGAAAAGGGTTGCAGCTAGCGCCAGTCTTTCGCGGACACACTCGGACCACATTCTTACTGCGGAAAAGCTATGTAAAGTGCTACAGGACAAGGGTAATTTGCATACCGAGTGCTGCTTTGTAGCGAAAGAAGAGGTTAGTCGTACACGGCATGAGCTTGGCGATAGACTGTCAATGGCAAAAACTGTCAAAGGGACTCTAAAAATACACAGGGTAACTCCAGTGAAAGCAAACATTGTCGTTGTGCGAGAACTTGCCATAAGTGAAGGAAGAGAGGTGATGGTGGCCTGATTTGCTACAGGATTTAGGTTGAATGGTTAGCGTGACCTACATCGGCAGCTGATTTCCGTTTGTTTATGTGCGAATTACAATGTGAAGTGAGCTAATGTTAAGTTATGCATTTTGTACCTCTGATAAGGCTCATTGTACCATCTCGTTAGCATTCGCAAATGTACATGTACTTTCCGGCTTGTTATTTGTGTGAATAATAAATGAAGTGCTAAAACGTCCTGCCTGGTGTTTATAAATAATCTGCATAGTGTCCTCTCAATCCCACGGGGCCGCGGACGACAGCCACCAGCACCCCTATCCCCCGTTGGCAGCAGCTGGCCGCGGCCGTTGCTGAACGACGCCGTATTGGGTAAAATGAGGCCGGGCGGTTGGTGTTTGAAATTAAGTTTAAAATATTTATAAGCCGATAACCACTTTTTTTATTGATGAAATATAGGTAATAATCAACGCTCTTTCATTAAAAAATATCAAAAATCGCAATATCGAAGGGGAAAATTGCTCAAGAGAACTTGGAATTTTTTAAAGTGTTATATTTGACATATATTTAATTGCTATGGTTTCGATAGTGATAAACGTTCATTCTGCATGGGATTGCAATCATTTTGATGTACAAACTCTTATCATTCAACTTATCTTATCCTACTTATCATTCAATGTAGCAGGGAAAAATCCTGCCAAACAAAGCCATGTATGCATCGAATGTAAAAATGTCGCAGGCTGTAGCTCGAAAACCGGAAGTCGGAGAGGCCTGAAAATGTCACAGGCGTGTTTAGGGCTGCTGATAACCCTATAGACTCATTTGGATCAAAATCTGAGATGTGGGGGTGCAAAATCGAAATTTTATTTGTCGATCTGTCGTGGAACTTTTTTCGCATTTTGTATCTCTGATAAGGTACAAAATGCGAGTGCTTGTTTTGGGGCGTGCGAAGCATCGCAAATATCGTGCGATGCTTAGTTTGGATTTTAGAGGGGGTCTTCAACCCCCCCCCCCCCCGAGACCGGGTGGGAGGATCTGACCGGAATGACGGCGCGGGTTAACACTCGCACGTCCGGCGGTCCGTGCTAACTTCGCACGCCCGGGGGGGGGACAGATGTCTGCCGCCTAATATCTCTAGAACTATGCTAGCTAGCGACAAACGGAAAACGGCGTTGGGTAGCTGGTGACAGGCTCTATCGCAAGTGTTTCAGTCATATTTTCGCTCAGGTCAATATTCAGGTAACTGGGTCATCATAGGCCAAATACGACCAGATCGGCTGAGGCTCTCAGATATTGACACATATCTCAGGACCTGTAACAGATAGAAACAAACGGCGAACGTTATTCGACAGTCCTTGAAATATGCTATCGACAATTGGCGGTATGATCTAAGGTCAGGTCAACCGAAACTATGACCTCAGGTCAAGGTCATGAAGTAGCCTAGGGAGGGCATGTGATGTATCAATCGATACGTCATGGCGATACAAGCACTATGACGGTAATTTCAGGCTTCCAACTCAATGCAGTGCGAGATAACGCGCATAAATGTGCTAGTGATCTCAGGTGACCTCAGATGACCTTGGTGAGGTCACTGAGGAAAAATGTCAGTGACAAAATTCAACATGGCTTCAAACTACACGCTACAACCTTTGTGAGGTCATTCCGAGAGCAAATATGCAATCAGGAAACATGTGTGTATTTTACCATAGCCCTATAATGGGGGAAGCCATGGCCGCGACCAGATCTCAGGTCAATGCTAGGAAAAAGCCCGATATATATATTATGGTCCCTGATGAGATCATGACGTGTTATAAGTTTGAAATCAATCGCCAATTATTGTGGAAGTCATGTCACCTAGAACTCCGACGGACGTTGGGTCACTTCGCCTGACCTGGTGACCTGATATGAGATGACCCAGGGTTAAAAATGTATCAGGACATGCAGAAAATTCCGATGAACCGCCATGCGATGTTTGGCCTTGCTAACTCGATTAGTATGGCGGCAAATTATGAAAAACCGCAGGGGGGCAGATATCTGCCCCCGGACGTGCGCGTGTTAACGACATGTCAAATAGATTGTCTGGAAAATGAATGCATATCGTGGTTCAGTGCGGTCAGCCTGCTGCTGCACTTGACTGTCACATCATCGCCTTGGTCAGTAAAGGTGATCCGCTTATTCATGCATACCACAGGCTTTTCACTAACTGTGACTTCTGAATTCTTGCTCCGTTGAAGCTGAGTCATCTATGGTATGTTCCATGGCATTGCTCTTCTGCTAGTCACACTCATTTGCGTTTTGTTCACGTTAGCCGGTGCTATCCGGTCAGATATCGCACCCGGTCTCGAGTGGCAGGATCTTATAACCCTCCCTAAGTTTAAAACTAAGCTTTGCACGAAAAAGAAGGTGGCGTCATCGAAAATCACTTGACGAGTAGGGGCCGAAACCACCCACACAATTCAATCGCCCTCAAAATTGGTGTCATTATTGGGATTTATGTGATCACGACCGAATTTGCCTTTTTTTAGAGTTTCCAAATTTTGTCTTCATTTTTCTTGACTTTTTACTAAAGGATAGAGCAAACAGTGAAATTTTACTTTAAATCAACTTGTACTAATGAAAATCCTTACTTTAGCGAGAATCTTTAATTTTGTGCCTAATGGGCAAATATACAAAACTAATACGTCATCAAAAACAAAAAGTCAAACATTCCCCTGGTACGTTTTGTTGCATCCCACAAGAAGAGAAAGCGCTAAAGGTGTCATTCAAATGTCTGCATCCAATAAAGAGTGGCAACTGGTTGAACTTTTTTGGAGGTGACCTCGCATGACCTTGAATAACTCGTTGACCGTAGATGACTTGACCTCGATGTTTTCGCGCAACATGCTTAATTGACGTAAGAAAATGTGTGCCAAATTTCGAGACCAGTTTTCTCACCATGCGCGGGAAACCTTAGAGTATAAAAAAAATATTATAAATAGGTTAGCCTTGAGTTGTTTGCACAGAACCGGCCGGACAAGTGAATCAATCAATCAATGCTCATTGTAAGTACATAGCATCGCAGGGAAGTTTTCCTTCCGGTCAGAGATTTGCAGTTGTGTGTCATCAGAAAATCGTACTACTCTAATGCAGAAAGATACAACCCCATTTGCATAAATCCCGTACAATAATATTTTATGTTCTGTAATTTTGGAGCTTAAAAGAAGAAGATTTCTGGACCACTGACATCGATGTATGAGTTGCAAAAAGCTAAATCAATCCTTCATTCAAATTCATGAGTAGCGGTTTACCAGACCAGGTACAATTTGTCAGCAGATTTTGAAAATGCACTAAACACATTGTATGTTGTGACTGGGTGCTGGCTACATCCACGGCACACTTAGTGTGTCTGGAAAGGGTTCGGGTTCCATTGGCACTGGTATGGGCAGGGCCGCGCTCAGTAAATTGTGCCCATTTCGTGCTCTGGATGTGAGCACTGGGTGTGGAAGGAAATGTGAGAGCAGTAAGTGGTAAAATCCTCTGCGACGCCTGTTGGTTCTGTGATGTGGTGGTGGTTTATAATGAACTGGAGGAATGCGCGGCGTGGGTTTTGCCATTCGTGAAGGAACACTTTTGTGCCCGAATTTAGCTGATGGGGTAAATGGATTGAATTTTTTAGAAAATCGCTCCCAGTTTTCTTTTGTGCCAATAGAATGACTTGTTGATAAAAAGTTTTGATATCGCGGATGCACATTTTGTGATTTTGTGGTGTGACATTTTAACGAAAGTCCGCACACCTTGCCTTCGCAGGGGGCTGATGCGTTGCGAGTTGTTCCACCACGGCACGAGCTTACCTCTGTGTGGACGACGAGTATGGGGGATGCCGCGTTCTGTCGGCAGTAAGATATTATTGAGGTAAGCCGTAATTAGGACGGGGATTATGGACGGTAGACAATAACACTTTCCTGTGTGAAAGACGGCCATTTCGCTTTTGAAACGCTCCAACGGGCAAAAGTAAATAATAAGTGCATAGGTCCCCGCGTGAGCGGATCGTCTCGATGATGTGGGGAGAAGGGGAATTGCGCACAGGGGTGTTCCTGGAAGAAGAGGGCTGTGGTTTGGAACAGTACACGGTGGGGAAGGGTGGGCACGCTGGACCCGTGACGGAGTCGGGGCGGAACAGGAGGCACCGGACTGTGAGAGTGGAGCGGGGATAGAGCCACACAGCCGCTTCAGCTGGGTCGGCCACAGAGTGCGGGAGGCACCGGACTGTGAGAGTGGAGCGGGGATAGAGCCACACAGCCGCTTCAGCTGGGTCGGCCACAGAGTGCGGGAGGCACCGGACTGTGAGAGTGGAGCGGGGATAGAGCCACACAGCCGCTTCAGCTGGGTCGGCCACAGAGTGCGGGAGGCACCGGACTGTGAGAGTGGAGCGGGGATAGAGCCACACAGCCGCTTCAGCTGGGTCGGCCACAGAGTGCGGGAGGCACCGAACTGTGAGAGTGGAGCGGGGATAGAGCCACACAGCCGCTTCAGCTGGGTCGGCCACAGAGTGCGGGAGGCACCGGACTGTGAGAGTGGAGCGGGGATAGAGCCACACAGCCGCTTCAGCTGGGTCGGCCACAGAGTGCGGGAGGCACCGGACTGTGAGAGTGGAGCGGGGATAGAGCCACACAGCCGCTTCAGCTGGGTCGGCTACAGAGTGCGGGAGGCACCGGACTGTGAGAGTGGAGCGGGGATAGAGCCACACAGCCGCTTCAGCTGGGTCGGCCACAGAGTGCGGGAGGCACCGGACTGTGAGAGTGGAGCGGGGATAGAGCCACACAGCCGCTTCAGCTGGGTCGGCCACAGAGTGCGGGAGGCACCGGACTGTGAGAGTGGAGCGGGGATAGAGCCACACAGCCGCTTCAGCTGGGTCGGCTACAGAGTGCGGGAGGCACCGGACTGTGAGAGTGGAGCGGGGATAGAGCCACACAGCCGCTTCAGCTGGGTCGGCCACAGAGTGCGGGAGGCACCGGACTGTGAGAGTGGAGCGGGGATAGAGCCACACAGCCGCTTCAGCTGGGTCGGCCACAGAGTGCGGGAGGCACCGGACTGTGAGAGTGGAGCGGGGATAGAGCCACACAGCCGCTTCAGCTGGGTCGGCTACAGAGTGCGGGAGGCACCGGACTGTGAGAGTGGAGCGGGGATAGAGCCACACAGCCGCTTCAGCTGGGTCGGCCACAGAGTGCGGGAGGCACCGGACTGTGAAGTGGAGCGGGGATAGAGCCACACAGCCGCTTCAGCTGGGTCGGCCACAGAGTGCGGGAGGCACCGGACTGTGAGAGTGGAGCGGGGATAGAGCCACACAGCCGCTTCAGCTGGGTCGGCTACAGAGTGCGGGAGGCACCGGACTGTGAGAGTGGAGCGGGGATAGAGCCACACAGCCGCTTCAGCTGGGTCGGCCACAGAGTGCGGGAGGCACCGGACTGTGAGAGTGGAGCGGGGATAGAGCCACACAGCCGCTTCAGCTGGGTCGGCTACAGAGTGCGGGAGGCACCGGACTGTGAGAGTGGAGCGGGGATAGAGCCACACAGCCGCTTCAGCTGGGTCGGCCACAGAGTGCGGGAGGCACCGGACTGTGAGAGTGGAGCGGGGATAGAGCCACACAGCCGCTTCAGCTGGGTCGGCCACAGAGTGCGGGAGGCACCAGACTGTGAGAGTGGAGCGGGGATAGAGCCACACAGCCGCTTCAGCTGGGTCGGCTACAGAGTGCGGGAGGCACCGGACTGTGAGAGTGGAGCGGGGATAGAGCCACACAGCCGCTTCAGCTGGGTCGGCCACAGAGTGCGGGAGGCACCGGACTGTGAGAGTGGAGCGGGGATAGAGCCACACAGCCGCTTCAGCTGGGTCGGCCACAGAGTGCGGGAGGCACCAGACTGTGAGAGTGGAGCGGGGATAGAGCCACACAGCCGCTTCAGCTGGGTCGGCTACAGAGTGCGGGAGGCACCGGACTGTGAGAGTGGAGCGGGCATAGAGCCACACAGCCGCTTCAGCTGGGTCGGCCACAGAGTGCGGGAGGCACCGGACTGTGAGAGTGGAGCGGGGATAGAGCCACACAGCCGCTTCAGCTGGGTCGGCCACAGAGTGATCAGCTGAGGGGTCCACACCTGCGGGCGGCGGCCAAGGCGGATGACCTCGCACACACAATGAGGGGCGAGCTCCTTGAGGAGCTCCTCCGCCGGCAGGTCGGCCAAGTCAGGAGCGTACGCCGCCACCTCCACCGACCACCACCACCTCAGCTTCCACACTCAAATACTGGCACATGCTCAGGAGAGTCCGCAAATGGAGGTTTTCCGGACCTGTACCAACGGGACACCGGCAGGACTTCCTTTGCGGTGACGACGCCGCCAGTCCACATATCTATCTCCTTCGCCATAGCGAATGGATAGGCATTGACCCCATGTCCCCTCGTCCCTCGTCCTCTGACGAGGGAATCCCCCTCCAGAGGGTCCCAAGGGGTGTAGCCGGGCACTCGGAGGGAGCCGGAATATGCCTCCCCTCCTGTGAGGAGGGGATCCCGGACATGCCGAGTGGCTGGGGTGCAGTGTGTGAGTGCTAATGCTATGGCACATAGCAGAGGAGCAGTCAAGGTGGACACCCGGAAGGGATATTGGGAGGAAAGGTGTGAGATGTGAGTGTAGATGAAAAAGACAGTTTTGGAGGGATGCGACAGTCGGCCGGAAATGATCTCAGTAGGCTAGCATTTAGCCCAGAAAGAGACTTCTGACCGACTCTAGCATATAAGGGTAGGGACATAAAACAC
This sequence comes from Imbricaverruca yamaguchii, assembly GCA_034440575.1. Lineage (NCBI taxonomy): Eukaryota > Metazoa > Arthropoda > Thecostraca > Neoverrucidae > Imbricaverruca > Imbricaverruca yamaguchii. Next base: position 482,206 of record JAOTOL010001384.1, read on the forward strand.
AGACGAGCTGGTCGCCGGTAGAAACTCGGTTTCCCGACACCTTCACAAGAGCGCCGACTTGCTGCGATGGACAAGGCGCGGGCAGGGAGCTGGCTTGTCAGTGGGCCGGGTGGTCTGCCCTGAGGACACCAGCGGGACAGTTGAGACAGGATGCCCTGAGGATACCAGCGGGACAGTTGAGACTGGATGCCCTGAGGGCACCAGCGGGACAGTTGAGACAGGATGCCCTGAGGACACCAGCGGGACAGTTGAGACAGGATGCCCTGAGGATACCAGCGGGACAGTTGAGACAGGATGCCCTGATGACACCAGCGGGACAGTTGAGACAGGATGCCCTGAGGACACCAGCGGGACAGTTGAGACAGGATGCCCTGAGGATACCAGCGGGACAGTTGAGACAGGATGCCCTGATGACACCACCTGACACCGGGGACAGTTGAGACAGGATGCCCTGAGGATACCAGCGGGACATTTGAGACAGGATGCCCTGAGGACACCAGCGGGACAGTTGAGACAGGATGCCCTGAGGACACCAGCGGGACAGTTGAGACAGGATGCCCTGAGGATACCAGCGGGACAGTTGAGACAGGTGGGTGGGTTGAGCGACAGCTCTTCTGCGGTCAGGCGCGTCGACATTTCTCCCTCAGGAAGGAACTCGCAACACACAAGAGCAGCGCCCGCCGCCAGGTCGTCTACGACATTAGTCAGCTGCTGGAGATGCTGCGCATGCTGGAGCGGGCAGACGAGCCCGTGGGGCTGGCCGGTCACACTGGTGTGTGCCACCGCCGCTGATGCCAGCACCAGCGGCGGCGGCGGCAGTGTCGGTGCCAGTGAAGAGTTAATGCCAGCACCAGCGGCGGCGGCTGTATCGGTGCCAGTGAGGAGTTAATGCCAGCACCAGCGGCGGCGGCAGTATCGGTGCCTGTGAGGATTTAATGCCAGCACAAGCGGCGGCGGCAGTGTCGGTGCCTGTGAGGAGTTAATGTCAGCACCAGCGGCGGCGGCTGTATCGGTGCCTGTGAGGAGTTAATGCCAGCACCAGAGAGGAGTTAATTTTCTTCGTCTTTTGTTTGTATGGGAGATGGGTGTATTCTCGATTTAGCGACTTTTATACGTCGTGAAAAGGGTGCATTCGGAGAACGCAAATTATGGTGAAAACTGCCGAAGTGATCGTTCTAGACAATGTCATGTTGGCTGTGTGATGTGCTGCCCAGGCAGAGGAGTGTAAGCAGATGCAGATCTGGAGCCGATGTTGGCTTTGTGATGTGCTACCCAGGCAGAGGAGTGTAAGCAGATGCAGATCTGGAGCCGATGTTGGCTGTGTGATGTGCTACCCAGGCAGAGGAGTGTAAGCAGATGCAGATCTGGAGCCGGTGTTGGCTGTGTGATGTGCTACCCAGGCAGAGGAGTGTAAGCAGATGCAGATCTGGAGCCGATGTTGGCTGTGTGATGTGCTACCCAGGCAGAGGAGTGTAAGCAGATGCAGATCTGGAACCTACGTTGGCTGTGTGATGTGCTACCCAGGCAGAGGAGTGTAAGCAGATGCAGATCTGGAGCCGATGTTGGCTGTGTGATGTGCTACCCAGGCAGAGGAGTGTAAGCAGATGCAGATCTGGAGCCGATGTTGGCTGTGTGATGTGCTACCCAGGCAGAGGAGTGTAAGCAGATGCAGATCTGGAGCCGGTGTTGGCTGTGTGATGTGCTACCCAGGCAGAGGAGTGTAAGCAGATGCAGATCTGGAGCCGATGTTGGCTGTGTGATGTGCTACCCAGGCAGAGGAGTGTGATTAGATGAAGATCTGGAGGCGATGTTGGCTGTGTGATGTGCTACCCAGGCAGAGGAGTGTGAGCAGATGCAGATCTGGAGCCGGTGTTGGCTGTGTGATGTGCTACCCAGGCAGAGGAGTGTAAGCAGATGCAGATCTGGAGACGATGTTGGCTGTGTGATGTGTTACCCAGGCAGAGGAGTGTGAGCAGATGCAGACCTGGAGCCGGACAGTACTGTCGTATTCTAACAAGGTGTTCCAATCTTCTCCTGTTTTCGTGTTTGGCTAAGTAATTGCATCCCTATGCTTACGGATATGTAGATTTGCCCCGAATGCAGTCTTGTTACCAGACATTTTGTTGTCAGACGAAATGTATAGCATACTGTTCCACGTGTTCGTATCTAGTCATACACCTGAAGCCACATCCGTTCGGCGTCACAAGTTCAAGCTGCAGCTTTGCTGTTAAGGTTCAGATGTTAATTTTCTTGTTCAATTTTACCAGGCACACTGATGAAGCAACTTTATACTAGCAGTAACATTGCTACTGAAAAGTAGTCAAATTTCTTCGGCAACAAAACATCTTTGTTATGTTGAACAAACGGACATTATCAATTCGTACTAAGACTAGACCTTGGATACCACCCAGATTTACGCCGGAGGGCATCAATAGTGTCAACGTTGTTCCGTGATACCATATACACATTGAAACCATTAGGCAAGATACATGCAATACGTAGTCCAGACAATACAGGTTCAACACATAATACAGGAGAAGTCCTTGTGATCTGCGTTGCGTTTGTACAATTTTTTTAGCACGACCACCTTTACTTGTTATTTGGGTAGACTAAAAAATAAACATTGGTCGAGCTGCGACCTCGAACGATGCTACGACGTTTGGAATCGACATTTGAAAATATTTGAAGCTGGAGCTCATTAATGCAGTGATTCCAACGGCAAACTGTCAAAGAAAAAGGTGTGTGTTGCCAATTGGAAGAAGTACCGCCAGTTCAGGAAGAGTAATTGCTGCTGCACGACATGCAATGGTATCCAGCAATCGCAGCCATATATGTCTATGACCGCTAGCATCCGTGCACAATCTATGTATGTGTTGCAAGGCAATCAATACTTGCCTGCACAGCTGAATATTGAGTGGCATTTCCTGCAAATGGGAGGGCAGTCAAGCCAACGCCTCTCCCGGTAAGGCTGGCCTAGCTTATCCTGTAGTACAACTCAACCGAAATGCATGCCGAGCTGCCAGGCAGTAATTATGGTGTGGCAAGGTCGCAGCGGGTGTCGGCTTGACAATGAATATTTAATGCCACGTATCGAGCCTGCCACTTGGTAGTCGTCGAATTGGCGTTGATCAGTGACCAACTAAGGGTCGCCACCCGCATCACCAGAGGTGACCAACTAAGGGTCGCCACCAGCATCACCAGAGGTGACCAACTAAGGGTCGCCACCCGCATCACCAGAGGTGACCAACTAAGGGTCGCCACCAGCATCACCAGAGGTGACCAACTAAGGGTCGCCACCCGCATCACCAGAGGTGACCAACTAAGGGTCGCCACCCGCATCACCAGAGACCAGTCGAGCTGAACGGCCGACACTTCCAGCGGAGCTGAACGGCTGACACTTCCAGCGGAGCAGAACGGCTGACATTTCCAGTGGAGCTGAACGGCCGACACTTCCAGCGGAGCTGAACGGCTGACACTTCTAGCGGAGCTGAACGGCCGACACTTCCAGCGGAGCAGAACGGCTGACACTTCCAGTGGAGCTGAACGGCCGACACTTCCAGCGGAGCTGAACGGCCGACACTTCCAGCGGAGCAGAACGGCTGACACTTCCAGCGGAGCTGGGGGGCTGACACTTCCAGCGGAGCTGGGGGCCGACACTTCCAGCGGAGCTGGACTGATATTTTTATGGTCGCGAACAAAAAATTTAAGGGCACATCACCCCCCCCGGCAACGGCTAATATATGCATGGACTGAATGATCGCGTCCTTGTCTGTGTTCCAGTGTCCTTTCAATGTGAAAGGACATGCATGCACTTTTATATATGTAACTTGTTCGATCAATTGGATACCTGTATGCACCACATTCATGCAATTGGGAAACTGAACGCATTTTAACACGCATTTCGATAATTTTGTCTCGTATCTTTAGAGTCTACCTCCTTGATGTTGGTGTAGCACAGTTGGTTCACAGCTATCTATATGTATATGTCACAGCTGATCTGGAGTCCATCATACAGAACACTTGCCACAACTGGTCTGGTGTTCACCATCCAGAACAGATATCACAGCTGATCTGGAGTCCATCATACAGAACACTTGCCACAACTGGTCTGGTGTTCACCATCCAGAACAGATATCACAGCTTATCTGGAATGCACCATCCAGAACACATGCCACAGCTGGTCTGGTGTTCACCATCCAGAACAGATATCACAGCTGGTCTGGTGTTCACCATCCAGAACACTACGTGTAGGTTCGAAACCTCCTTCCCATTCCACCCTTCAAATACAGATCTCAACCAATCGAGAACTGATCATCTGCGTCAGCAGTCTAAGTCATGCGGCTTAGCATTAAACCCAGCTAAATGCCAAGTGTTCACAACATCATTGCTATGTCCGCCGATAACTACCACTTACACCACTGAGTGGTGCGCCAATTGAGATTAATGGTGATGCTTTACATTGGTGTTGCTTGTTGAAGAGAAATGAACCTTTGCATATCATACAGATACCATTGTTAGAAAAACCAACAGTGTTAGGGCTTATCATAACATCATTCTCATCACTGTCCCCCAGATACCCAAAACATGCAAGCACGACAAATCACTGCCAATATGACCGCAGAGCGATGCTCGGTAGCTACTGTCCCAATGTGTCACCTATTTGATAATATTTTAGTGTTATCTGGAGCTCAGTGACTTGTGCACACATGAAAATGATCGAACGCACTTAGCACAACCTCCTCACTTGGTTAGGTGGTCACAGACGTCTTACATATGTGCTCACTTAGTGCGACTGGGTGGAGCTTCGTACACTTTTTGGGGCATCTGGGCCATACCATTCGGCATTGGCGTGCCATCGGCTCTTCACATAAGACCCCATGGGGTGAGCTTCGCTGACGGAGTTGCCAGAGCTCACCGCCGTCATGTATCGGGACCCACCAATAATTTGTCCCGCTTCTCCACCCATGCAGGGTAGGGCAGCACACTTCTGGGTAGGGACGCCGGCGGCCCGGCGCGAACAGCATGGCATAACTGTTGATCCGAAATACTCGCCGCCATGCCATTGACTTTTCGTTCCTACTGCAGCATTTTTATCTGGCTGTCCCTTTCAGGTTCCGACAATACGCAGGGTGCGCTTCCACGCTCTTTACGCTCGAGTCAATGCAGCACAAAATGGTCTCTTCTAGAATTCCAAGCCGGTACTATCGATTTGTTGATCCAACTCAGGATATTGATCTTTGGGATCATGGTCCGTCGAAGTTTAGAAAGCGACTTGTCGTGTACGTGCACACAAGGTGTGGGTGCTACCTATTTGCATCTTGTAGCAATAGGTGTTGTGCCCCACATGCTTATGATAAATCTGGCGTTCAGGCTTTAGTTGAAAGCTGGATTTATGGATTGCGCTTGAATGATGCGGAACCTATTATATATTTGTGACATGTATTTGCAACATTGTGTTTACGTTTGTGCCCTTACCTGGAGCACGCCATCTGTCAGTGGACTTGGATTCCATTAATTGCATGCGCGTAAACATGTAAAAGCACACAAAACATTAAAACATGCGAGCCATATAGCGGAGCAGCTCACCCTTCAAGCGGGATTGCATGAGTGGAGATAGCATGCAACACAGCTTTGCTAACAAGCCCAGGTTATTTACCGGATGTCCCAGACACCACGCGTGCATCGGCAAGAAATGTGATAATGGCAGTCGTGTTTCGCTGCGGCCACCTGCTCACCACTCAGCTGATGCAGCTGCCGCACAGCTAACGCCACACACAGAGCCGGACCGGCGGGGCACAGTGTGTCGCTGCGGCCACCTGCTCACCACTCAGCTGGTGCAGCTGCCGCACAGCTAACGCCACACACAGAGCTGGACCGGCGGGCACAGTGTGCGACAGGCACGTCAGGGCGAAATGAATGAGCATTCACAGTCTCCGGCAGCGAGAGTGGATTCCCGGCCAGACTACGATCCATCTGGCTGTCCGCAGGCGGATACAGGCCAGTGGTCCTGGAGCTGCCATCCCGGGCAGATGCGTGCCTCGAGCTCACTTACACACCGCGGTGGCGTCAATTTTAGACACAGGCGAACAACCGCTCCGACTCATCCCCGGTGGGAGACGATTTTCTGCACAAGACCGAAAAGAAACCACTAGCATTCTTGGGATGCACCCATGACATTTTTGTGGCGTTGCTACATTCTGAGGATAAAATGGAAACATCCCACAGTCTAGCAAACAGCATCAGCCCAAACTGTCGAGCTTCGTCGTTCGTCTGAACGCATATAATTCCTAGACGTCTTGATGCACCTTGAGCGGAGCAAAATCATAACGAAAATTACAAATAAGCTCGCGGACACAAGAGCGTACCTAAATTACACCCATCCTAGGACCACCCAGCCAATATATAATCCTCGCACGCGGCCAATCGGCGTGAGAGACTGACAACGCCGCGTGACTCAACGGTTGATGTGTCGTAAAACCAATATCCAACCAACCACCCAGCCACTGTCAAAAGCAGCATACTATGTGTATTGGTAGTGATAGGGGAAGATAGTTTGTTCTCATAATACCAGTTCCAAATTGGAGGTTAATGCGATTTAAGCGAGGCTAGATGAACGGGGATATCCACACAAAGGTCAAATATAGGTCAAATATAGGGCGGGTTGACAGTATTCTGAGAAGGGACCTCCTGGAGAAGCCACATCGAAGCAAAGAAGTGAAACAAGAAATATGCCACTTCTTGTTACGTATTCGAATTACCTACCCAACATCACGGGCATTTTATGTCAAAGGCACCACAACATCACGGCCATTCACGACAAAAGCACCACATTGTATGCAGCTCTGAGATATTATGGACGCGTGTGATCAACTCTGGTCGAAGCGCCCTGAAGCCCAATTAACTCCGAGAGACTAAGACAATGACCCAAAATTCCGCTGGCTTCGTACAAACTGGACCAAAGTTCACCCAACCAGTACGTCAAGCACGGCAGGGGCGTGGGAGGAGCTGCGAAATATACACACGCAAGTACGAGGAGAGTGCCAAAGTCAGGAGCTAAATAAGCTGCAGTGCACTGATGACAATACCATGGGATGCAGTTGATAGGATCTGGTGTTGGGTATGCAAATGTGGCTGATATGTGGGTAGAACCGGGGGGGGCTACCCTACTCCAGAATCGAGAAGCACCACTGCGGTGAAAGTCTGTGGGACAGAGATACGGATGTGTCTTCTCACTTTTTACTTCCAGGCCATTGGTTCAACGACGTACGAGTAGTAGGATGGGAGAGAGTTTGGCAGAAATATGTGGTGCGTAGGCGCCTCCGTGAACAAAAATGGATGGGGTTGTTTGGGACAGCAAAGCAACAAGGGAAACAACATTAGAGAATGCATGATGCAAATGGAAGGCAAATGTGGCGGCGGCGTATTTTTGCTGAGCAGATCGGTTGTTACTAGATGTGTTGTGTTGTGATTAGTTGTAGAGTGGCGATGCATTCGTGGGTACAACTCACGGACAGATTGAAGAAAACATTGGTAGCAGTGACCACGAACTTCCCGTTCAAGGTATACGCAAGCCTGGTAACTTGATTAAAGTTTTTTATGATGAGGAATACGTGTTCATACTGACTTATCATGCACCAGTTGAAGCATTAGCGAATTAAGTTGCCTATTTAATCAAACAAATCATGCTAAGCTAAAAATCGTGTCAATCGAAGCTGTCTAGAACACCTCCGATCAAGCACAACTAAATAACCGCGTATCAATGAATCTAACGGGCGAATCCAAGATATACAATCACATGCCAACACGACTGGTATAATAAATGTAAATGAGGATACAATGTTCAAGCGAAAATTTACATCACAAAAGCAAGATTAACGAAGAAGTCGCGACAAGTCCTCCACATCATAGTACAATGGTATGCACACGCACACACATCCACTATATTATCTCCTAAACCCTTATTTTCTCAATTATGTCCCCTACTTTTGACACCATTCCCATTATGCTGATGTATCTGTTTTCCTTTTGCCGTCTTTCCTTCCAAACACTTTCTGGCCCAACTATGCGATTCCAACTATGCGAAAATCTTCGATCTCGTCGTCCGATCCGTTGAAGTGTTTACTCACTAGAAGCTCTCCTCTTTCGCACCGAATGGACAAGTGATTTTGGAGTCTGGTACACAATTTGTTCTTGCTTCGCCCACATAGCAAACGTCATCACACTGTTTGCAAGACACGTCATATATGACAGAGGCCCATTGCACGACAAATCGACAAGTGAAATATGATAAAACAACACCAAATATTGCATTTTTAAATGTAAATATGTATGTGGGGTTATCTCATAAGTCTAATCCAGATGTGCCACTTTTAAAAAGATCAGGTTGACGTCAAGGAGTTATAGTCTAGGGAAGTTTTAAGTTGTCACGTAATAAGAGTGTATTTTGAGCTCTTTAGCTCAATGAATAAAAATCTGAATTGTGCAAAGGTTTGCAAATTGTGAATTGGTGAACTCACATTGATCCACTGCATCTTTTGGCTATTTCGAAATTTTTGTTTCGGTGATAATTGAAATCGTTACATCGTGATCTAAGGTCACGTGACCTATTTTACTTTTCGGTACAGTGACAATACTATTTGAAAATGTGCAGAAATGAAGTTCTGCATCCCATCTTTGGAAGTAAAAAGTCAAACATATGGGTTCCCTAAAACGCTGCATATCCGTTCAAAATTCGGCATGCATGGTTGTTTTTGCGCTAATGTATGGTGGCCCGAATGAATATGCATTTATAACGGTATATTACTGAAATAAAAGGCTCTTCACGTTCGAGGCACGTGATTGGATGACAATGTTAGTCATCTGATCTAGAATGTTGTTTTGCACAAGAGTTCTCACTCGTAAGGTCCGGGGTTAAACAAAATGGCAGAAATGTCTGCAAATTGTGGTAATCGATGATTTATGAGTTATACTATACCATGCATTATAAAGGGAGATAATTAATATAGCAATCACCTTCCGATAACCGAGAAATCATTCGCACAGCCATATATTGCGTCGCGAAAACATAAATATGCGCATATAGTGAAATATCAGGCATGACACAAACCAGAGGTGGCACCGTGCTTGGGTGCTCGGTGCTCACTGTTCACTCTCGCTGAACGTGTGAAGGGAGGACATTTTTGGGGTGTCGGACACAGCTAAGATCAAAGTAAAGCTATTTTATGAGTCAGACCAGCTCAGCTGAATGTGTCTTGGCAAGACCCACCGTATCCTGGTGCGATATGGTGATGGAACCAAATGTAGAGTTCAGAAAAGGCTTGGTTTGGGAAATTTGTGTGATGTATATGGTGTTTACAAGCAGAACTCTGAAACCCCTCGCATCGGATTCTTAATTTGTGTTGCCATTCGTCAGAAGCATTGCGTCTTGACAGGCAGCAGTGTGACACACTCGGTATGCATGTGCACTTACCATCAAAACCCGAAACCGCCCTTATCCGCTCCCGGCCTTCCCTGTCTCAAATACCCACTCCCACTCGCACGTCCGGAGGTCCGCGCCAACTTCGCATGTCCGGGGGGGGCAGATGTCTGCTCCCCTAAGATCTCTAGAACTATGCTAGCTAGCGACTAACGGAAAACGGCGTTGGATAGCTGGTGACGGTCCCTATTGAAAGTGCTTCGGTCATTTTCATTTTCGGTGATCACTGGGATTCGTCCCAGTGTACCATGCACCCGTTTGTAGTGTACTGGCGTGAGGACGAGGTACTGTGCCATCAGAGTTACTGTGTGATCTTTGACGGCACAAAGCACAGCACCGACAAGGTGCCTGCGTTCCTGCAACGGCTTTTCCCAGAAATTCGGACCGCAGTACCTGACCTAAACAATGCTTAATTCACAGACGGCAATATGTGAATAAGCATGACTTTGTGTGTGTCACAACCAGACAGAATTTGGAGAATCCTGTGGGAGGCTTTTTGTCACATCTCATGGCAAGGGCGCTTGCGAAAGAATTGGAGGCACAGCCAAGCGTGTCTCGGCTCAAGGGAGCCTCAAGTGCCGCTTAACCCGCGCCGTCTCGGCGGTGGGGTCTTCAACCGCCCCCCCGAAGGTTTTCGGCGGATAGTGAAAGAACGGCACGATGCAGCGCGCCGAAATTTGGCATACAATTCCCCACATCAATTTGGCATGTTATGTCAAAATCTTGAAGTCAGGTCATCTAGGGTCAACCAGTTAGTCTAGGCCAAATGAGGTCGCCTTCAAAACAGTTAAGCAGTCGTCGCGCTTTAGCGGATACAAATATTTTGATGAACCCTTCAGCGTTTGCTTCTCTTTAGGATCGAACAAAACGCACCAGAGGAATTTTTGATTTCTTGGTTTTTGTTTACTTATTAGTTTTGCATATTTTCCCATCAGAGTTCAAACCGAAGATTGTGACTAAAGTAAGCATAAATAATGTATACTTTAGCCAGAATCTTCGGTTCACTTCAGTTCGGTTGTTCGGTTCCCTTCAGATTTTCTCACTCGACCCTATGCTAGCCTACAAACAGGGGAACAAACCTAGCTGATAAATTGGTGCATGGCAACACAAGAAGGGCAATTTACGGGACTCAGATCAGGGCACAAGATAACGGAAAACATTGTTGGGTGTGCCGCATCATATGTCAGAAAGTTGAAGAGCGTGGGAGGGAATATGAAATAGCTACTAGAAAGTTCGTGGGAGGAAATAGCTACTATAGGCTGGAAATGTTCAAATATCGTATATAGGGTGCTCTACAACAAGTGTGATGATTCTTGTGATGTGGCAGAAACGGAACAAATTGCATGGTAGGGCCCAAAATCACGTGTTGTCCATTCGGTGCGGAATAGGAGAGCCTCCAGTGAGTAAACAGTTCAGCGGGCCCGACCACGAGATCGAAGCTTTCCGCATAGTTGGGCTGGAAAGTGTTTGGAAGGAGAATGTGTTTCATAGACGGCAGTGAGAAGACAGATGGATGAGCATATTGGGAACGGTATCGAAAATAGGTGGACCTAATCGGGGATCAGAAGGATTTAGGACACGATATGGTGAATGTGTGTGATGCTGTACCACGACGGTGATGATTTGTCGCGAGCGCACTGATACTCTTGATTCTGTTATGTCGTAATGTTCACTTGAACATTGCATCTTCCCTGCATTTATTTTATCATGCTGTTGGAGTGTGATGGTTTTTCTTCCTGGATACGCCTGCTAGATTATTCGAGGTGTGACTACTTAGTTGTGCTTAATCGAAGGTGTCCTAGACGGGTTTGATTGACACCCGATTTTCAGCTTAGCATGATTTGCATTGTTATCGAGTGTGACTAACACAAGACGCAATGTGAATGCACTGAAAAAAAGTACGACGTTGTACCGAAAATGTCCGCAGATGTAAGGTTAATATTATTTACCCGAGCCCAGTTATCATCAGTATATATATATATATATATATATATATATATCGCGGATGACCCCTAAAAATATATAGTCATTCATTAATGCAATGAAAACCATTCGGACTTCCCGAAGTTCCCTTTCATGGAATTGGCACAGAGGACGAAGATAATGGTGGAGTTGTAACCGTTATCACCAATATTTCACACGTGCAGCACATTTGTGTTTGAAGATACCAATTTCAATGTTCTGATTGGGGACTTGCAGACCTCAATTGTTCTGATATGTTCTGACAGCAAAACAGGAGAAATCACAATTGCGATATCAATTAATGTGTGCAAGTGGCATCGCTTTTTCGAAGAAAACTTCTGATGAACAGCAGCACTTGACCTCTATTATTTCAAACGATACCTTTGAAGTTGGGATGGCAGTGTCTCCTCAACTTCCAGTAGCTGTTTGATATTTTCAGTTGGTACAAACAAAACTATGTGAAAATCTATATCCAAATATATAGCGATTAACAGTCCGGTTCAAGTATACGGGGAGGGTGGGAGGATGGGAGATATGTAAACTGGTGGCTACTGTATTCATCTGTTGATGGCATTGTAAAATTATGCTCATTATGTTCACAGCAGTCTTCATACAAGGTGTTAAGGCTGGAGTGAAACAAACTTCTATGACATCACTGTTGCCATTATTGGCCTCTGCCGTTATCGCTGCTGGTTAACGTGCTTCCGTGGCAACATCGTCAGCTCTTCCCTCGTCCTATGCCGCTTGGCATACGCGTACACGGTTCTTAACGATCGCAGTAAATTGAGATCAGCTCTTGTATAATTACTGATATAATTGTAGACCTTGTTCTCCTGTTCTCATCGCCCTGGATCGGTGGCCAATGCAGAATGTGTCTGGAAATATTCATGGTCACTTACCGTGTTCACGATAAATATGTGTGCTTAGCGGGTTAGCGTACCTATACCTCGCCGAAAAGCGCTAACTCCAGATGAGTGTCGTGTTCTCCTGTTGAGTGACATTTGGGTGTGCCACTACAGCGGCGATGGCCGCTCACAGTGCTGCTCACGGTGTTAACACGATGTGTAACTTCCAGCGGGTGTCCGTGTCGGTGTCGGTGCTGACGCTGGCCTTCATCTCGCTGGACCGCTGGTACGCACTGTGCCACCCGCTACGGTTCCACACGACAGCCCGCTGGGCCAAGAAGGCCATTGCCGTCATCTGGCTACTCTCCGTCCTGCTAGGTGAGCGGCAACCTGTGTCCAGCCTGGGGTGCCAGAAAGTCGCCGATTATATATATATATATATATGTGTGTGTGTGTGTGTGTGTGTGCGTGTGTGTGTAGGTATATACATTCCGTAGTATAAATTGAGATTGATTCAACACAGATGATTAACCCAACGTTGTTGAGTTATACAGTAAGTGAATGCATTACCTGCCCGCCTGCTGCTAACCCATTGCTGCAGCTCGAGTACCTCCCCTCTGTGCTCGCCGTCCTTCCGGCCACGGCGCGATAGTTTGAGATGCTGACGGGCCGGTTACTGGTGGCTGTAACTTGAGATGCTGACGGGCCGGTTACTGGTGGCTGTAACTTGAGATGCTGACGGGCCGGTTACTGGTGGCTGTAACTTGAGATGCTGACGGGCCGGTTACTGGTGGCTGTAACTTGAGATGCTGACGGGCCGGTTACTGGCGGCTGTAACTTGAGATGCTGACGGGCCGGTTACTGGTGGCTGTAACTTGAGATGCTGACGGGCCGGTTACTGGTGGCTGTAACTTGAGATGCTGACGGGCCGGTTACTGGTGGCTGTAACTTGAGATGCTGACGGGCCGGTTACTGGTGGCTGTAACTTGAGATGCTGACGGGCCGGTTACTGGTGGCTGTAACTTGAGATGCTGACGGGCCCGTTACTGGTGGCTGTAACTTGAGATGCTGACGGGCCGGTTACTGGCGGCCTGACGTACGACACAATGATTCAGACAGCGAATCGAGGAGCGATTGTGAAGCCATTACCATGCAGGGCGGCAGAAGCCTGGGTCATGTAGCCACCATTGACATGGCACGGTGAGGACGTGGATCTGGAACACGTAGCTGCAAGCGATATGACACTGTGAAGCTATGGGCCTGCTTCACGTAGCCACCATTGACATGTCCTATGACGACATGGACCTAGATCACATGGCGACCATTGACATGGCACTGAGGCTATTGACCTGAAACACGTAGCCACCATTGACATGACACATGATGGTATGGACCTGGAGCCACGCAGCCACCATTCACATGTCACCGAGAGACGTTGGACATATCCGATAGGAGTTAACTTTGTTTGGAGTGTATAATTGTTTGGAGGGACAAATTTCCGTAAAATGCAACATTTTCAACGCTGGCCAACGCAATGTACAAGCTGCCAGCGGTTTGTGCTTGTCACAGTAGCAGTGTACAGGGGCCGCTGCTGGCCACCTGCTGGGCGGCAGGGGTACTATACCTGACCCGCCGTGGCCCGGCAGGTACATGGTGTGGGCGGGTGCACCCGTACGACTGGGGGGTGGCAAGGGTAATATACCTGACCTGGCGTGACCCGGCAGGTATTCCGTACATGGTGTCGACGAAGGTGCACACGTACGACTGGAGCCCGGCAGACACCGTCTACTACTCGATCTGCGCGCCGACGTGGGACGTGCAGGTGGAGCTGTACTCGGCCGTGTTCAGCACAGTCTGCCTCTACCTGCTGCCGCTGGCGTTCATGGTGTTCGCCTACTGGCAAATAGTGCGCGTGCTCTGGCGTCAGACCATACCTGGCCAGATGACCTTACGCGGCGGCTCAGTCTCAGGTGAGGCCCCGGTCGGCTCCAGGTCCACCCCGGGCGAGACCATGCTGTGTGCCAGACCTATCACATGTGAATCCAGAGTCCACACCAGATCAATCTCGGGCGAGTTCCGAGTCCGTCGGATTCGTCGAGGTGAGATCCGTGGTTGCGGCAAATCCGCCAAAGGTGAGATGCGAGTTTGTGCTATGCCCGTCTATGCACGTGAGATCCGAATCTGTAGCGGATTCACCCAAATTGGGCTCACAGTGAATCCGTTGTCGCGTGAGAATCAGGTCTGAACAGGAGCCACGGCAGGTATGTGTCTGGTCTGGGGAGCCACCGCCTCGAGTGACCTTCAGAGCCCTAGTGCGGCTTCATCGCGTGAGAGTCAGGTCTGAACAGGAGCCACGGCAGGTAAGTGTCTGGTCTGGGGAGCCACCGCCTCGAGTGGCCTTCAGAGCCCTAGTGCGGCTTCATCGCGTGAGATTCAGGTCTGAACAGCAGCCACGGCAGGTAAGTGTCTGGTCTGGGAGCCACCGCCTCGAGTAACTTTCAGAGCCCTAGTGCGACATCATCACGTGAGAGTCAGGTACCTTCAAGCATGGTCAGACGACCGACAACCAGACTGGTGCACGTGTTGATCCTTTTTGTCCGGACAATTGACCGCCAGGGTAGTTTTCAACGCTGGATTTGAATTCAGCAGTCTGTTATTACCGACTAGCGTCAACAAAAGAGGGTCATGATAGGAATAGGAGGTAGATCATCCTAGGTTCAGGAATCAGGTAACCACGTACGATCGAAGCTGCCCTTGTTTTACAGGGTTTTTTTGCTGAAGTCGTTTTCCATGCTGAATTAAAATTCATCGTTCCTGTTGTAGCCGACATGCATACATAGACATCACTGAGGTGTGAAAAGTTTACCACTGAAAATGAGTAGCCTTGTCCGGCCAAATGCTACCACATGGTCATTTATCAAGTAGTTTGGCACCATGCGCTACAGAACCTCCTTCGGAGCCCACTGGTTTCTGTTTCATCGGTGCACGCTGGTAGTTTTGAAATATACGGTACAATTATGTTTAAATATAGGAAAAAGACGTTGCTTCGTGTGCCTCATACGTGTGACCATGACTTTTCAAGTCTCATTTTGATAATACTTGATAAATGACATCTCGGAAGCACGTGCTTCCGAGATGCACAGCCAATTATGTCAAGGTTTATCAAAAATGTTATTTCGTTAGTGGCTATGAGTCGAAAAATGGTAAAATGGTGCACGTGAAATTGACCCCTTTCACCAGCATGGGATCGCCAACGGTAAAAGGTGGACAAAGCATGTTTACAGTATTTAACATATACAGGGTGGCGTTATACGTCGCTACAAACTGCGTTTCTCTAAATGGTCAAGTACAAACGTTGCATAAGGGAAATTTTCACCTTTGCCGCATAGCAGGAGTAAGGGTGTGAGGTGTAATATTGGAGTATGGAAAACGCATTGTCTGTGGGCGACAGTTGTCTGGATGGTTCTGGCCCGACGAGTGTACTTCGCCCGCCTAGCTATCCGACATGCTGACTGCCACCTTCAACAGTTTTCCCTTAACTGAGGCAGAGCCACGAAACCAACTCACTCTGCACACCCAGCAGTCTGTCCCGAGACGAATCCAGTGGTGCCCGATGTATACGGCCGGTCAGTCAACTACACTTCAGGTCGGGTCCAAGGCCAACGATTTCTGAAGCGGCGAGTTTTAGCATTTGAAACGCCTTGCGCCGTTATTGCTTATATGGAGCCGAGAAGCAACCACAATGCTGCTAAGGCTGGCACAAATCTATGAACATTTCATTGGATTTCGAAACGTGCATGGTTAGCCTCAACACGTGTTTAGCTGGCAACCGAACGTTCATGGTCAGCCTCCAAACGTACATGATCAGACTCTGAACGTGCATGGACTTACGTCAGGTCAAATCCATGCAGACCTCCAAACGTGCATGGTTAGCTTCCAAGCGTGCATGCACACATGCCAGGTCAAATATCTGCAGTTAATCTCATCTTGCTATACAAAAGCTTGCAAACGGCTATACATGATGAAACGTCGCATCTTAACCCGTCCCGTCTCAGGGGGTCTTCAACCGCCCCCTCAGGTTTTTCGAGGATAGCGGACGAACGGCGGGCAGCAGCGCGCCCAGATTTGGCATACCTTTTTCCACATCAATTTGACATGCTGATTCAAAATTTGTATGCAGATCACCTAGGCTCAACGAGTTAGTCAAGGTCAAGTGAGGTCACCTCCAAAAAAGTTCAACCAGTCGTCACACTTTAACACTTGCACGTCTGGTGGTCCGCGCCAACTTCGCATGTCCGGGGGGGGCAGATGTCTACGCCACCCAAGATCTCTAGAACTATGCTAGCTAGCGACAAACGGAAAACGGCGTTGGATAGCTGGCGAGGGGCTCCATCGAAATTGTTTTGGACATTTTTCGCTCGGGTCAACAGTCAGGTCACTTGGTCATCATAGGTCAAATTCGACCAGATCAGGTGGGACTCAGATATTGACACATATCTCAGGACCTGTAACAGATAAAACCAAACTGCGAACGCTATTCGACAGTGCTTGAAATGCGCTACCGACAATATGCGGTGTAATTTAAGGTCGGGTCTACAGAAACTCAGGTGAAGGTCATAAAGTCATGACCTCAGGTCAAGGCCTAGGGAGATCATGTCATATATCAATCGACACGTCTTGACGATACAAGTACAATAGGGGTAATTTCAGCCGTCTATCTCAGTGCGGTGCGATGTAATGCGCATAAAGGTGTAGTGATCTCAGGTGACCTCAGAGACCTTGATGAGGTCACTGAGCAAAAAATGTCAGCGGTAGAATTGAGCATATCTTCCATCTACATGCCACAAGCGTTGTGAAATCATTCCGAGCGCAAATATGTAACCAGGAAACATTTGTATATTTTACCATAGCCCTATAATGGGGAAGCCACGGTAGCGACCTGACCTAAGGTCAATGCTACGAAAAAAAAAACCGATATCAATATTATGGTCCCTGATGAGATCATGACATGCTATAAGTTTGGAAACAATCGCCCAATTATTGTGGAAGTTATGTCACCTAGAACTCCGAGTCTAGTTGGGTCACTTCGCCCGATCTGGTGACCTGAGCTGAGATGACCCAGGATTAAAAATGTATGAGGATCTGTAAAAAAGATCAATGAATAGCTATGGGAGGTTTGGCCTTGCTGCCCTCTGCCCCCGGACGTGCGCGGGTTAACGGATACAGATATTTTAATGAAACCTTCAGCGTTTGCTTATCTTTAGGGATGCAACAAAGCGTACGAGTAGAAGTTTTCATCTTTTTTTTCGTTTTTGACTAGATATAAATTTTGCGTATTTGCCAGATTGCAGTTCAAATACAGGATTCTGGCTAAAGTAAGCATTTTTTATTGGGGCATGTTGACTTCCAACAACGTTTCTCGGTCTGCTCTACCCATTGGGAAAGGAAAATGAAAGAAAACGTGAAAACTCAAAATTTTGAAATAAAAAAATACAATTTTTATTTTTGTGGCCAAGAAAAAGTGATATCCCTGGTCGATTTGGCTGTCCCTTTCTCATTCCAAATACATTTTGTTTTTCATATATCCCCAAAATGAACTCCCCAGAGTCAAAAACATAATGTAACTCATGAAAAGTCGTGGAAATCTAGCCCACTGGTGACGTAACTTTTGGGTGAAAATTGTTTTTGAAGGTGGATCCGAACCCTACTCGTCGAGCACTTTCCGATGACACCTCTTTCGTTTTCGCGCGATGCTTAGTTTGAATTCTAGAGGGGGTCTTCAACCGAACACCCCCCCCGTCTCCCGAGACGGGGTGTGAGGATTTGACTGGAAAGACGGCGCGAGTTAAAATAATAACAGGTCTCTTTTTTGAGCTGTCAATAATTATAGGAACACATCTTAATTCAGATTGTTACATTTCATAGCACGTATTAATGCAAAACAAAGGTCACCTGAGATCAATTGAGGTCAGTGACCTTGTTTAACCTTGACAAGATCATCGGGGACACGTCAAGCCTGGAGGCATCTCAAACCCACCAAACGTGATTTGTCGCAGCGCATTAACTACAGTAGAAGTAGCAATCATACAATTTCAGTAAAAGACACCAAACGGCCTATAAAGGTGATGTGTCATCCTTCAGCGACCTAACATCATTTGATCATATTACCCACCAAATTACTTGTGAGAGCGGTCTGCATGGGAACGAGCCTGAAATGCAAACCTAGTAAGCTGTGGATTATACAGCCGCCATCAGAATGTGGCAGTCCTCACACTGGACCTCGCGACGAGAAGAAATAACGCTCTGCCGATTGAGGATAGGTCATGCCTTCGCGACACACAGCTACGTGCTTACCGGTGATGACAGGCCTGTACGCCCACCTTGTTCCGACCCGCTTCCCGTGCATATTTTATTTATAGGATTTACTGTTGGAACCACAACGACGCCAGATCTTAGGACGGCTGAAACCCGACACTTCTTTGCATCTCCTACTAAGGCATGATTACTATGTAAGTAGCACATGACTATGTGGCCGTCTGAGAACAATTTTGCCTTCCTTCAATAAGCACGTTTTGATGTTGTATATCGCCCTTCCTGAGGATTCTCAATTACGGACTACTATAGGAGCATGACAGATTGCCTGTAAGCACAGTTATGGGCGCAACATGGCGCTGGCAGTCGGCGCGACACTAAACTCCAATCCGTCACCATAATCAATTACTTGCGAACGATGCATCAGCCATCAACCAAACGACAGTGTGCTCGCGAGTGTTGGTTTCTAATGCTTTAAACAAATCACTCGGTGGCGGGTGTCCAGGCCTCTCAGACTCGGTGGGTGTCCACCCCTCTCGGACTCTGCGGGTGTCCAGGCCTCTCAGACTCGGTGGGTGTCCAGGCCTCTCAGACTCGGTGGGTGTCCAGGCCTCTCAGATTCGGTGGGTGTCCACCCCTCTCGGACTCGGCGGGTGTCCAGGCCTCTCAGACTCGGTGGGTGTCCACCCCTCTCGGACTCTGCGGGTGTCCAGGCCTCTCAGACTCGGTGGGTGTCCAGGCCTCTCAGACTCGGTGGGTGTCCAGGCCTCTCAGATTCGGTGGGTGTCCACCCCTCTCGGACTCGGCGGGTGTCCAGGCCTCTCAGACTCGGTGGGTGTCCAGGCCTCTCAGACTCGGTGGGTGTCCAGGCCTATCAGACTCGGTGGGTGTCCAGGCCTCTCAGACTCGGTGGGTGTCAACCCCTCTCGGACTCGGCGGGTGTCCACCCCTCGAGTCAAAAGATATTTGGTGCATCCTAACAACAAAACCATCTGTTTGAGTAGAGAGCGAGAGCGAGCGAGAGTGAGCGAGAGTAAGCGAGAGAGAGCGAGAGAGAGCGGGAGAGAGCGAGAGAGAGATGGAGACGGAGACGGAGACGGAGACGGAGACGGAGACGGAGACGGAGACGGAGACGGAGACGGAGACGGAGACGGAGACGGAGACGGAGACGGAGTCGGAGACGGAGACGGAGACGGAGACGGAGACGGAGACGGAGACGGAGACGGAGACGGAGACGGAGACGGAGACGGAGACGGAGACGGAGACGGAGACGGAGACGGAGACGGAGACGGAGACGGAGACGGAGACGGAGACGGAGACGGAGACGGAGACGGAGAGAGAGACGGATTCACAGTGACGTGGGCCAGCTCACGTTAGACCGGCTGATGCAGGTCCGGCTACTCTGAAGACGGCCACCTTCATGCCACATGGTAGCGGTTGGGGAGAGCATGATTGACAGGGAGAAATAAGACCACCTTCATGCCACATGGTAGCGGTTGGGGAGAGCATGATTGACAGGGAAAAATAACGCCACCCTGCGACACTCTCTTTGGCGATTGATTTTGCAGTCGCCATCGATCCTGATGAAAAACGACCAAATCGGTATCATTGTGCGGATATGAAAAGCAACCATCGTCTGAAGAACATCCCTATTACCGAAGCCCTGAGTTCGATGAGCCAATTCCCAAACTGACACCGGACCACAAAGTGATCATCACTCTCACACATGCACCAAACCCGAGCCATTTCAGGCAACGAGCCCATCGTACCCGTTAGATGAAATTCAGCACCACTCAGAAAATCGGGATAACCACGTGTTATGGGGATCGTCACTCAGTAGCAACTGTGTGATAGCCACGGCTAAAATTGGCATAGGTCCTATGGGAGTTTGCTTTCCCACGTCCGTTCATTCTACATGTGTTCTACTAGCACACCAATGTTCCGTTTAGCCTCCTCTGCGGTATGAATAAATCCAGAGGGTGCAAATTACCACGATGTAGTATATGTGAGAACTCAATATAGCCGATTTTGTAGTTGACTTCAAATCATTACTTTAGGTCTCTGGCCACCTTTGAAGTAATTATTTCAGGTTAACTGGACCAAGTTTATAAGCTGTCCTGCGTAGTCAGCTAGTCATTCCACTAGTACCGGGACAGCAGCCGACTTCCATGCGCTGTTTGTGTGTGGGGGGAAGGGAACGTTGCGATTTTCCGGCTTCGGCGGGAGTTTTCGGTGCCCTGTGGTAGCTATTTGGCGCTCTCCACGCGAAGTTTTTGAGCCCTGACAAAACTTTTGTTTTAAAACCCAGGGCGGTTTTGGGGCCCGGTCGATATTTCGTGGGCCCCAGCGCAGGTTATCGGTGTCTCCTGTACTTTATTTGGGCCACACCTAAAATCGCGATGCTTCAGCGCGATTTCGGGACCCCTGGCGCAGGACTGTGTTTTTGGGCAGGACTGTGTTTGTTAAGGTCCCCGGTCCTGACTTTTTGGGCCACGATGGACATTTTGTGGGACCTTAGCGCGATTTCTGGATTTCCAACGCTAGTTTCTGAAGTTCTGCTACATTTATGCGGTTATACGATCCGATTTCTTTGGGGGTCCAGTGCGATTTGTTGAGACTCCGGTACAATTTTTCCGAGCACCGACGCGAATCTTGAGGACCACTACCTCTCAGGGGTCCCCAGTTGTCACTGGTCCCCAGCGAACAAGGAAGGCTGAAATCCGGCGCGCGAAGCCCACACAAATGTGACCCTCTGGTACGATGGGTGTAAGCTATAACCCCCTTAGCATCCCTGGTCACGCTTTTGCATCCAACTACAAAATATAGGTTCGTACACATTGTTTCGCATTTATAATTTCCACCTGGTAGAAGACTACAATGCGGACATAGGCCCAACCTCGGACTCATCTGTCTATTGACGAGTGAGTCCCCTTATATTCTATGCATAACTTCCACAACCAATATACATCCTTCGTCAAGTGTTGTAGCCAAAATGTTAGTGTTGTCTACAAGACGTTTGCGCGGTAGATGTGGGCTGTACATCGTTTCAGCGCGATGCCGGGGACCTCTTTGTTGGAGGTGCCTGGTGAGCCTGCTTGGTGGAGGTATGGTGGCATTGTGGTGGTCGGGGAAGTGACATTTACCAACACAGACGCAACATTCCCAACATATACTGCCGGTATGAAGATAATATATTCATAGATGCTGTAGATGCTCACGCTAGTTAATCCCTCAGAGCTAATCTAGAGGCTGTATCTGGCCTATCCTTCAATGCTGACTATCGGAGACGTCTTTCGTGACACAGAGCCATCCGTGGACACTAGCATGGCATGTCACTACACATGCAACATTGGATTTGGCGATGTTCAACAAAACAACAATCAAATGGGTGTGTTGCATATTTGTTCTTCAAACAGAATACATAAAGGACGGATTGTGAAAACAGCATCAGAATATGTAACGTAGAACGATTCTTAGCAACTCGTCTGGTAATTGTCTAGTTTGTTTTCGCCGCTGGAATTGTTTACAACCACGAGGGAGCGCCATATCCTGACGCGTCTTGAAGAATCTCATTTGACGAACCACTTGACAACACCCAGAAATCAAACCGCAGACCCGAGACCCCAGACTTGAGGAACAAGGACGGGCCGCTTAATAAGACCTCAAAAACTAGACCCCAGACCCAAATACCCCAGACTTAAAGAACACAGACGGGCCGCTTAACAAAACATCAGAAACGAGACCCCAGACCCAAATACCACATATTTAATGAACACGAACCGATCGCTTAACAAGACCTCAGAAACGTGACCGCAGACTTAAATACCGAAGAGTTGAACACGGACGGGTCGCTTAACAAGACCTCAGAAACGAGACCCCAGACCCAAATACCCCGGACTTAAACACGGACCGAGCAGTCGACAAAACCGCAGAAACCAAGCTACAGACACCAGGATCCCATTCGTGAAGAACACGGACGGTCCACTTGACAAGAGCGCAGGAACCAGACACCAGATCCGAAAACCCGAGACTTAAGGAACACGAACAGATAAATTAGCAAAACCTCAGAAAGCATTGCATGCAACAGCAAACGTCGGTCGTTGCAAGGGAAGAAGTAAGTGATCTCTTTCCATGTGGCAAAGATAGATTGGCCGTGGCGAAGACACTGTTGTTCCGGCTCGGGATTGTGAAGCATTGGATGGTGGTCTGGTTGGATGCTTTAGATTAATGCCCCAATACTGCTCCGAACGTCCGATCGACAATTGACCCCCCACCCCCGCTGGGTCTTTCTATTAGCTCTACCAGTCACTGGCGCTTCATCAACCGATAATCACTCCTAAAGCAATCGAGAACCGAGGCAGTCATTTAGAAGCGGTACGTTATTAAGGGTGAGGGCAAAGTTCCATCCAGCTTACCCCCTGTACGTACCAAACAACGTCCAGATAACGTCCATGTCAGCGCCCCAGCCCAGCCCGACCAGCATCTACCTCACGCTGGCTGACTAGACTTTAATTGGCTCATAATTCAGCAAATGTAAACGCCCATTCCCGGTGCTTAGAGGAGGGGGCAGATGACCACCTGCATACTTGGTTATTGGAGTTTTCCGGTATAGTTACCCTAACCCGATTACCACACTTCGCATGAGCTACCGCTGTTCTCTTACCGTGAAAAACTGGATAGATGTCCTTGGCATCAGGCTGAAATCATCTTGCATTGTCTCTAGTAATCTGGTCTCCCAGTAATACTTGAAAAAAGCGTTCTAGAACCATCTCTGCAGACTGTTTGTATGGTAATAGGAGCCCCGACACTGTCTGCCAGTCGCATAGTTCACCGGGAATTTGGTGCACTTGACTTGGAGGAAAATAAACTTCTCTCCTCTGCATCGCATAGCAGGTCAACACCGTTTGGAGAGACGAATGGCTGCTGCACCGTGAATTTTCAGACCAAATAATAAATATACAAGACGATCAAGTGGAGTAACAGGACAAATGTACGTAAATGAAACGTACGTATGGCAGATGTACGCAGGCCAATATACGTAACCAAATGTAGGTAAGCGGAGATGTACGTATGGCAATTGTACGTAAGTGTAGATGTACGTATGACAAATATACTTAAGCGCAAATGTACGTATGGCAAATGTACGTATGTACAAATGTACGCAAACGCAATGCATGTAAACACAAATGTACGTAAACGCAATATATGTAAACGCAAATGTACGTAAACGTTGCAGTGCATAAACTTAAAAGTAATCAAGAACAAATGTACGTACATTTAATCATCAGACATTTGCATTGACGCACATTTCCTCCTACGCATTTTTCCATGTAAGAACATTTGCACCACGGTATATTAACTCATACGTAAATTTGCGCTCACGTACATTTGCTCGTACGTATTTTTCCATGTAAGTACATTTGTACTAGCGTATATTAACTCATACGTACATTTGCGCTCACGCACCTTTCTCGCGTACGTACATTTGCATTGAAGTACATTTGCGCATACATACATTTGCGCTTACGCACATTTGCGCTTACGTACCTTTGCACTTACGAACATTTTCAATTACGTACATCTACGCATACGTACATTTCCGCTTACGTACATTTTTGCATACGTACATTTGCGCTCGCGTACATTTCCGCTTACGTACATTTGAATTTACGAACATTTGTGCCTACGTACATTTGAACTTATGAACATTTGTGCTTACGTACGTTTTCGCTTATGTGCATTTGCTCATACGTACTTTTGCGCTTACGTACATTGGCAATTACGTACATTTACGCCAACGTACGTTTGCGCCTACGTACACTTACGCATAAGTATATTTGCGCATACGTTCATTTGCGCTTCCGTATATTTGCGCTTACGCACTTTTGCGCTTACATGCTTTTGTGCTTACGTACATTTGCGCATACGTACATTTCCGCTTATGCACATTTGCGTATATATACATCTGTGCTTACGAATATTTGCGCTTTCGTATTTTTGCGCTTACGTACATTTGCACTTACGTACTTTTGCTCTTACTTACATTTGCTCACGCATGTTTGCCATACGTGCATTTGCTCTTATCTGCATCTGTCATACGCACATTTGCCATACATACTTTTACACTTCCATACATCTGCTCATCGACCCGTTGCCATCTCTCCGGGCGACATTTTTGCACACTCCCGCACATCAGAATGCTCGATGTGTTGCGGAACTGTTCGCCGTCGCAGCATAACGCGCGGCTCCATCGATCGCTGGCAAGTTTTTAGCGCGCAGAAATGCCAGCCGCAGGCACGAAGGCACACACTGGCCGATTCCATCGGCTGCTAAAATTACATTCTTTACTAATTTGATTACAGAAGCGACATTTCGTTTCAAAGGAAGGAAATGGCGCAAATGCTTTCCTTCAACGTCCTCATGAATGATGATTGCAGCCGGCCCGAATTTGTTTATAACTCTGCAGTACAACCTTCCCTGCAGATTGGCTGACGCTTCTACTCTCACCGTGTTTGGAATTCCATATGCGCATAGCGTGCTTGGCTTGGCTGGCGTATTGTATATAGATTATCAGTGCGCGCAATCATAACGACGCCGGCACGGCTGCCAGGAGAGTTGCTTTGTCAACCCGCCTGAGTGTCACGGTGGGACCATCGCAACTGCTCTTGACGCAACCAGCTCCTCAATCGAACTAGCAGGGC